>JAPPVO010000036.1:150802235-151016600 GCA_030407325.1 Camellia japonica | reverse complement strand
TCCTAAGTGGCTGTCCAATGTGGTTCTAGTCCGCAAGAACAATGGCAAGTGGCGTCTCTGCGTCGATTACTCTGATCCTGAACCGAGCCTGCCCCAAAGATAGCTATCCCCTCCCCACATCGATCTGTTGGTCGACGCCACGGCCGGTCACCAAATGCTCAGCTTCATGGATGCTTTCTCCGGGTACAACCAAATCATGATGCACTCGTCTGATCGGGAACACACATCCTTCATCACCGATCGGGGTACCTACCACTACCGTGTCATGCCGTTCGGACTGAAGAACGCGGGGGCCACTTACCAACGATTAGTCAATGCAGTTTTCCAACATCAGATCGGCCGAAACATGGAGGTGTATGTGGACGACATGCTAGTCAAAAGCAAACTCTCCACTGACCATTTGACCGACCTACGGGAGACCTTTGCCACCCTTCGCAAGTACCAGATGAAGCTCAACCCAGAAAGTGCGCCTTTGGCGTAGGATCTGGAAAGTTCTTGGGTTTTATGGTCAGTCAGCGCGCATTGAGGCCAATCCGGAGAAGATCAAGGCCTTGATTGAGATGCAGTCACCCAAAACTGTCAGGAAGTTCAAAGACTCACGGCAGAGTAGCGGCCCTCAACGGTTCATTTCCCGCGCACACAGATAAGTGCCTACCATTCTTCAAAGTCCTTCGGCAGACTTTCGAATGGACGACCGAATCCGAAGAGGCTTTCCAGCAGTTAAAACAATGCATGGCCAACCCCCCCTTTCTTTCGCAGGCAATCGCAGGCGAGCCCCTCTTCCTCTATCTAGCAGTATCGAACACCGCCGTCAGTGCAGCTCTCATTAGGGAAGACGGCTCAGTCCAACGGCCGGTCTATTACATCAGTCGAGCTCTCAGGGGAGCAGAGCAGAATTACCCTCTGCTAGAAAAGTTGTCCCTGGCCCTGGTCACTGCCTCCAGACGACTTCGTTCTTACTTCCAGGCCCATTCCATAGTGGTCCTCACCGACCAACCCCTGAAGAAGGTCATGCAACAACCAGAGCTTTCTGGCAGACTTATGCAGTGGTCAGTGGAACTCAGCCAGTTTGACATCTCCTACCGCCCCCGCACAGCAATCAAAGGACAGGCCATTGCCGACTTCATCCTAGAATTCACCAACCCTACCCCAGAGGCTACCTCCCCACCGCCACCACCTCCTGCTGAATTAGAAGACCCCCATTCTTGGACTCTCAACGTCGACGGGTCGTCCAGGAGGGAAGGTAACGGGGCTGGTCTTATTCTCACGTCCCCCGAAGGTGGTTGTATCAAGTGTGCTCTCCGTCTCTTGTTTGAGGCCAGCAACAATGAGGCCGAATATGAAGCGTTGATCGCAGGACTCCGCCTGGCCAAAGACATTGGTGTTAGCCACATCCGCGTGTTCAGTGACTCCCAACTCATCGTCGGTCAGATCACGGGGGAATTCGATGCTAAGGATGGCACCAATGCGGGCATACAGAAACATGGCGCTCCCCCTTGTCCGCCTCTTCAACACTTTCCAGATCAAACACATACCTCGGGTGGAAAACTCCAAAGCTAATGAGATGGCACAGTTGGCCTCTGCAGATCAGTCCGACCTGAACCACGGAGTCCACCTCGAATACCTAACTCATCCGGCCGTCTCCCCTGACCAGCACGAAGTGTAGTTCCTCCAAAATGAACCCATCCCCTGGGCATCCGACATCACGCTATTTCTGACAACAGGAGAACTCCCAAATGACCCAGAACAGGCCGCCAAAGTCAGAGCTCGGTCGTCTAACTACATCCTTGTCGATGGCATCTTGTACAAACGTGGTTTTTCACGACCATTTCTGCGATGCCTCAACTCAACCCAAGCAACATATGTCATGCAAGAAATCCATGAGGGAATTTGTGGCAATCATTCGGCGGCAGGTCTTTGGCCCACAAAATACTCCGTACTGGCTATTTCTGGCCGACTCTCAATCAAGATGCCACTGATTTTGTCCTCAAATGCGATAAGTGCCAGCGCTTTGCCAACATCCCCCATGCTCCTCCCACTGAACTGATTACTCTCTGCAGCCCATACCTGTTCGCCAAATGGGGGATCGACCTGATTGGTCCACTTCCCACCGGCCGAGGCCAGACCAAGTTCGCGTTGTTGCCATTGATTACTTCACCAAGTGGGTCGAGGCAGAACCCCTTGCCACCATCACCGAACGGAACACAACCAAATTCATCTGGCAATCAATCGTCTGTAGATTCGGTATCCCTCGGCCATCGTGTCAGATAACGCAAACAATTCGATAACGCCAGATACAGAAAGTTCTGTGCAGACTTCCTCCAACCATGTTTTTCCTCCCCCGGTCATCCCCAAGCCAATGGCCAGGTTGAGGTCACCAATCAGTCTCTTTGAAGATCATCAAGGCTAAGCTGGAGGCTGCTAAGGGACTCTGGGCTGAAACTACCAAATGTACTCTGGGCCTACCGAACTACAGCTCGGACTCCTACCGGGGAAACCCCTTTTCGCCTAACATACGGCGCCGAGGCGGTTATCCCAGTAGAAGTCGGTCTGCCGACCCCCAGGGTCCTACATCCGGATCCAACATTGACTAAAGAGCTCCGTCGAGCGGACCTAGACCTGATCGAAGAACTCAGGGAGACCACTGTTGTCAGACTGGCCTCATACCAACAAAAAATGAGAACACATTACAACCGCAAGGTCCGACCAAGGGAATTTGCTGTGGGGACTTAGTGTTGAGAGAAGCAACCCTTGCCACCAAGAATCCGACTGAGGGCAAATTGGCAGCCAAATGGGAGGGACCTTATATTGTGAAAGCCAGACCGCGTCCAGGCACTTACCGACTTCAAGACATGGAGGGTCGCGATCTTCCCCACCCATGGAACGCTGAACACTTGAAACGCTCCTATCAATAAGCTATTGCTTTTGTATCACTCAATTGTTGTACTCTCTTTTTGACGCAATATAAATTTTGATCATCGGACTACATTCTTCATGACAACAATTTCATTTGCAGATTTCATGCTATTAATGAAATTTTTCTTTGCTGATAAAAAAAAAAAAAAAAAACAATTTCACTTGCAGCACTTCAAAGCCTCAGCCAGACTGAGCACTCAAAGCCTCGGCCAGACCGAGCACTTCAAAGCCTCAGCCAGACTGCGCACTCAAAGCCTCGGCCAGACCGAGCACTTCAAAGCCTCAGCCAGACTGAGCACTCAAAGCCTCGGCCAGACCGAGCACTTTAAAGCCTCAGCCAGACCGAGCAGTCAAAGCCTCAGCCAGACTGAGCACTAACTGTCCCAGCCAGATTGAGCATCAAAAGCCTCAGCCAGACTGAGCACCAAAAGCCTCAGCCAGATTGAGCACTTCCAAAGCCTCAGCCAAACTGACCGCTTCCAAAGCCCTCCGCCATGACCGAGCGCTCCAAAAGACTTAACCAGACTGAAGGCCACCAATGCAGGTCCAGAATGCCTTACTTAAAACCTCAATCCCACCATCAGTGACATTCCATAATTATATCCTTAATAAGACCTACAATGCGCATCAAGGAGTTCCTTACTTTCCTTTGACAGCCACAATTCCAGATCAAAGTTTTTACACTACCCTTTACTTAGTCAAATTAGTCAAATTCCCAAGATGTTCTCATATGTTTCATTTACTAATAGGATTACTTCCTCCACCATCCAGCGTGAATTTTTATACAAGTCCCATGTCATACTTTGCATTGACGATTTATCCAAGTCCAACCTCACTCTACATTAAGGATTCCTTTACTCTACTTTGCATTCAACTTTTACACAAGTCCTATTTCAACATTACTTTGAACTTCACTGAATTTTCATACAACTCCCATTTTGCTCTGCATTCAGTTTCTATCTAATTCAGCCCCACCCCCCATTTTTTAAGTTTTTATACAAGTCCAGTCTCACTATGCATAAAGGAACTTTTAACTTTACTCAACATTGGCTTTTTATTATACCTCTGTATGACTTATACATAAGCAAACACAATTGAATCACAAAAACTCAAAGGATATTTTATTCATTCAGAAATGTGTACATCAGTCCACTACAATACTTCAAAAAAAAAAAAAAAAAAAAAACCGTCACAATGTGTATACAAAACCAAAACAAAACACTACTTCACTTCACTCTCATCCTCGCTGGAGACCAGATCGGCTTCTTCAACTCCTTCATCCAGGGGAGTCTGGGCCACGTCATCCTCTCCAATTGTGACACTACTCAGGTCGAGCTCTGGGAACAGCTCTTCAGCCCTACGTTTGAACATCTTCCACCCGCTGTCCCAGTACTCGGCCATTTCGTGCTTATAAAGTCTGATTGTTGGAAGCTTTCAATGACTTCAGCCTCAGATCTCCTCCAGCAGTCGCCCTTGATGGGCCAGCCCCACCAGACTCCTCCCTAGCCAAGCTGGCGGTGACCGCAGCATCAACCGCCATCTAAAATTCAGGCGATCCTTTGAATTGATCAACTGCTGCGATGCACAGATCGGGGTAGGCAGCCCTTTCAGAGGCTGCCTTCGCCCTTTCTTCATCCAGCTCTTTCTGAAGGATCGCCTTCTCAAAAGAAGCTTTGGCCCTCTCAGCTTCCAACTCCTTTTGCAGAGCCCCCCTCTCAACCGTCGCCCTCCCTCTCTCTGCCTCTAACTCTTTATGCAGATTTTCCCTCTGCTCCATTGCTTTGGCACGCTCCCCCTCCAGCTCCTTTTGCAGAGCGTCCAGCTTCACATCCACCTCATCCTTCTGCCTGACCAACTCTTCATTGTTGACCATCGCTTCTTCGTGGCGTTCGACTGCGACGGCACAAGCTTTCTGGGCCTCCTCCACCTTCTTCCGCTCGCCAGCCAGTTGGAACTCGAGCGACACAACCTGGCGGCGTGTGTTCTCCAGCTCTACCCTGGCCGCTTGAAGATCGGCGTGAACACTCTCCCAGCCTGCACTCGCCTTCCTTAACTTTGTGAGCTCAGTCTTGGTTTCCTCCGCCTTCAGTTTGGCCGCCGCCACCGTCTTTCTCAGAAGGGCCCCTGCCAAGGTGGTTACCTCCATTTGAGCGGAGCATAACCCCCTCAGCAGGTCAGCCTCATTGAATTTGGACGCCGAGCGCAGAGCCGACTCCTCCACCATCTTCACCAGGCAGTCTGCTCCTGCCCTGGCTGGCCCCTTCTTCCCCTTCTAACTGCCCAGCCACCGCACGGACGTGATACATTGCTGTGGCAAGACTAACTCCTCCTTCCTGGGGCTCAGCGCCCTTTTGGGTCTGTTGCCCCACACTTGGCTCTGCGCCAGTTACCCCAACCCCCACTTGTACTGATGGGCCAACCTCCACAACCTCTAACCTTGGGGTAACCCCCACCGCTTCTGTGGCATCTTTGACCACAGAGGTCTCCACCATGCCTGGAGCGACCTTGGCCTTTTTGGACCCAGGCTCCTCTGCACCCTCATCTGGGGCACTCCTCTTCTTTTTCTTCTTCTTCAGAGCTTCCCCCTCCCTCCTGGCTTGTTCTTTCACAAGATCGACTGGGGGTGGTCGTGGCTCAAAAGTGCCTAAGTCCTTCCCCCCCAGTGGCCTTGGGCGCGGTCGGATCCTCTCTCGCGCGATCGGTTGAGCCGGTCAGCCTTCTTGCACCTCCTTAAATTTTTTGGCTTTGGCTAGGATGGCCTGATCCTCTACCTCCTGAGCTGCCCTCCTTGCCTCCAACTCTGCTCGGTCGAGGTCCGCACCAATCGGCAGTGGCCCCAATCCCGACTCAAACAACGCCGACGGCTGAACCAGCTCGTCCCATTTGACCTTCTCTCTCTCCCTCCACTCCTTCACCTTCTTTACTCTCTCCTCCGCCGCTGCCCTCAGTCTCGCCTTCATTGACCTGATGGGCACCTTCCAGATGGTGCGAACCCCAGGCCCCCCATTGGCAGTTACATAGAACCATCTTGGTCGCCACCCCTTTATCGACGATGGCAGACCCGCCACCAAACCCTTCCCCATTGCTGCCTGCAAGGTGACCCATGTCTCTTGTTGTCCTGAGGCCTTATAGCAGGCGAAAAATTCATCCGCTGTCATGGCCTGCCCTCCATTTGCCTTCGGCCATGCACTTGCGCAAGATAGCAAAATCTTCCACGCATTGGGCATTAGTTGCCCTGGTGCTACCTCCAAGCGGTTGAGCACGTCCACCACGATTTGCGGCAGTGGCAGCCTCAGTCCACCCTTTAGAGCTTCCTCATAGAGGGAAAACTCTCCTGGCCTGGCATCCGACGGCCTTTCCGTCGATGTCAGCAGCGATAGCTCCACCTCCGCAGGGATCTAATACTTTTCACGGATTACCTCCAACTCCGCCGCCGTGATCGTGGACTTGTCAGCCTTCGTGTGCCAGTGGTCTGGTTCCACCTAGCTGATTGGTTTTGGCGCTGCTACTATGGTGGAACCATGGGATCGCACCACCGGCTCCCCCACCCTCTCTGACCTATATTGCGCCGCTAACTCCTCAGCATCGTCGTCTCCAAGGGGGTCTACCCTCACATTCACAGCTCATTCTTGCGCCATTTCTAGGGTATGTTTGCGAATCGCTTTTGATGCAGGAGCAAGAAAGTTGAAGAAATGTTGCAAAGGGGTATCGTGAGCGACAAATGAAGCAAGACTTGGAATATTTTGATTTTTTGTAAACAAGTAAGTGAATCTCACAATGTCCAAAGCCCACGATTTGCCCGTATTCCAAGGATCCCAATTAATTTTCGCCAGTTTGAAAACTTTTCAAATCATCCGCCAAAACTGTCTTTTCAACCCCACAATGACCTATTGTTTCATTTTTACTCCAACGCCCCACTTCCCCCCCCCACGATCCTGCCACATGTATGGTCACGATGCACTGACTCCTCCCCTTACCTTGTCTTTTCCACTTCAAATCACCACGTGACACGCCGCCTTTTCAAATCACCACGTGACACGCTGTCTTTTGAGCCCCGTGCCCCTCTGCTCGGCCACCGTCGTGGTCGACACTCGTCACGGTCGGCCTCGCCCGCTCGGCCACCCTCATGGTCGGACTCTACCACTCGGCCACCTTCGTGGTCGACAATCTCACGGCCGGCCTCTCCCGCTCGACCACCTTCACGGTCGGCCTCTCCCGCTCGGCACCCTCACGGTCGGCCCCTTCCACTCGGCCACCTTCGTGGTCGGCACTCTTCACGGTCGGCCCCTCCCGCTCGGCCACCCTCACGGTCGGCCCCTTCCACTCAGCCACCTTCGTGGTCGGCACTCTTCACGGTCGGCCTCTCCCGCTCGGCACCCTCACGGTCGCCCCCTTCCACTCGGCCCCTCCCGCTCGGCCACCCTCACGATCGGACTCTTCCGCTCGGCCATCCTCGCGGTCGGTCGCTCCCTGCCGGTCGGACTCATCTTCCTCATTAATATTCCCTTCGTTGGACTGAAGCTGCACTCGGGAATGGGGGACTACTGACATGGATAGGCCCGGATAGGCCCACAAGCACCACAGCCCACAGTGAACAAACCCAAGCCCACCATTTAGACCCCATTGCATAACCCGGGTAGTAAAACCCAGGACAGCTGGAAGCCAACTGATCAGGGAAGGCCAATGATACTCGGACACATGGCAGGTGCAGAACAGGCCACATCAGCAGACAAAGATCTGCAAAAGTTATTGCCACAATACATCACCATTAATGCAGCCCATCACAGCATTTATTACGACAACACCTCCCCGTCGGAACAGCGCCACCTTACCCTGTGCAAGACAAGCTACAACACAGACTTTCGGCGTGAGGGGCACATCGGAAGGGACAGTGGAATGATTACCAAAGGATATAAGCAAGCATGGAAGACAAGGGAGAAGGTTAAGCTTTTCTATCTCCAATCTCTCTCTACATACTCCATCTCTCTTACTATCTGCTAACTTGCTCGTCGGAGGGTTCGCTGGGGGACTACCCCGTTCCCCATTGAACTTATTTGCAGGTCATCTGGTGGGCTTCGCCATTCGGACGTGGGCTTGAGGAGCTTGGATCAGTCCTATCCATCCACCGGGAACGAACTGTATCATCATATAATACCTTCTTTAATGTTTATTTTTGTCAAACTAAATTATATTTTTAAAAAAATAAAAATAATTTCGAAATTAAAATCAAACATACCATACATGTTTTTGACTACTTCAAAACTCAGTTAAATGCATACAAAAGTGCAATTGAAAGTGGAAAAAAATGCAATCTAACAAACCAACTTATCAAACCAAAAACAGTAGCAAAAAAATGTAACTCTAAAAAAAATAAAAAATAAAACATGTAGTAGTATTAAAAGAGGCCAAAAATATCTAATTGATTTGATTTTTTTTTTTTTTATGCACGATTTACTCAATAAACCTTATAATATGATTATCAAAATAAATTCAAAAAATGCCTCCACAAACTCACAACACGGTTTTGTGCTAGTTCCTAATGAGTATGAATTAATATAAATTAGGATGCAAAATGATATAGTTTTGTTATAATAAATTAAAAAACAAAAAACAAACAAAAGTGATGTTCAATAATTTACACTTCACAAACTTTATTAATTTAAACTCCACAAATCACAAAAAGCAAAAACTTTTAATATATCAATATCATTGTTCCAACAAAAAAATATAAAAGCATGAACTTTTACAATTGCAATTGACGACATTTCATATTTTAAAATTATTGTATAATAAGTTTATGACAATATTATCAAATACGTCATTTTCAATATATGTAATCAAACAATCATTCGTACATTGATCTCCCATTCAGTTACACAATTAACTTTTTATGTATTTCATTGCCGGAAAAGATCTTTCAACTATTGCAATTGCTACCGGTTGAATCGACGCCAATTGCAGAAGAAAATAAACTAAAGGATATATAAGATCCTTCTTTGTCTTTGTCAATTTTCTAGCAAGCTAACCAATTCCTTCAAGTTAATGGGTTATGTGTTGGGTTGGAATGGATTGGGTGTTCATAAAAGTGGGTTAGGTGGGTGTACTGGGTTGGGTGTTCAGAAAAATAGATTAGAGTATTTAACATGAAATTTAGGAATAAGTTACATATATATAATAAATAAACAAATTCAAGGTGTTCAATTGACCACCCATAGTTAGTTGTAAAGTCGCCACTACGTGAAGCGCGGCCGTTTTGAACCCCATGACACGCAGAACTAGTTTTGTTATAATAAATTAAGAATTCATGTAAACCCTATAAATAAATTTAAAAAAAAATAAAATAAAATAACATAAAGCAATGTTGTTATGAGCTACATGGCAGGTAGAGTAAGAGGGGCTCACAGCAATGACCCCTCATCTGAGTTTATACAATAAATTACACTCACTTCTTATAAAATTTAAATATATATAAATTTAATATAATTATATTAAAATTATAATATTTATTTTATTTTTTTTCAAATCTTAAAAATGCGTTTAGTGTAATTTACCCAATAAATAAACATAAACATGGGTTGATGGTGTGAAGTGCATATGAATTTAGGCTCTATCCTAAAATGCATTCCACTTCACGAGTTGTAAAATGCATTCCACTTCACGAGTGTTTGTTTAGAAGGATTGAATGGGAGATTGGATTCCATATCCAATCTATCATGAAGTCCATTGTTTAATTGACAATTTGTAATTGGATTAAAAGTCTCACCAAATTAGGAATTTCATATATGTTGAACTATTGTATTATAGAGGGACGTGGGATAGAAAATAACGAGATTGGAATCTCATGAAATCGAGTTGTAAAATGACACATTTGTCCTCCAAATATTTTGATTTCATTAAAATAAAATAAAATATAAAAATCTCAGTTAAAAAATAAATAAAATAAATTTATTAATTTAATTTTTTTAATGTTTATTTATTTAATTTTTAAAATAAATTTTTATAGATTTTTTATTTTAAATTTTTGTTGATATTTTATTTAATTATTATTATTTTTATTTAATTTCATTATTTATTATTTTTTAAAATAATTTTTTTTTAAAATAACATAAATTTTTATGGATTTTTTATTTATTTAATTTTAAAAATTCTTTATTTTTTCAAAATAAAATAAAATAAATTTTTATATAATTTAGGCCAAAAAAATTAAAAATATTAAAGACAAATTCAGTATAGCAATTACTTTTTTTATTTTATTTTAGATTTGTAGTATTGCGATTACTTAATAAATAATTAAAAATAGTAAAATAGTCTATAGAACATTTATCATTCTTTATAATATTCTAATTAAATATTGGAGTCAATAGAATAATTATTTCTAAACATTTAATCTCATAAAAAAAATAATGGTAAATTACAAATACACCCCTTGAGGTTTGCTTAAAATACAGATTGGTTCCTGTGATTTGAAAAATTACAAATACCCCCTTATTAGAATTTTTTATTTAATAGAATTAACTAAAAAAATGAAATTCATAATTATTCTCCTATATAATAATAAAATTACCTAAATTGTTAATTGAAACATATTTTTAACATCATTAAAAACTGTTAATTAACTTGATTATTTATTAATAAAATAGACAATTTGTTATGAAATTATAAATCTCAAAGGATGGAATGTAATTTCAAAACCACAAGTAGCGATTCATATTTTAATAAAAATCTCAAAGGTGTATTTATAATTTATCCCAAAAATAAATATAAAATACACATCACTTTTAATCAAAACTATATGTGGGGTTGTTTGGGGTGTCCTAAATAAGTGTACTTTTTGTCTTTTTGTACTAAAAAGTTGAGGAAAAAATATAGATGTTTGGGTTAACTTTTTGATTTTTTATAAAAAATGTGTATTATAAAATTGTATAAATAAGTGTTTAGGAGAAGATAATTAATTAATCCGTACGACAGTCAGCTGGGTAGGAGATGGGAAAAGATTGCCTCCTTTTCGGGCTTTGATTGGACGGTGATTTCAGCCTGTGGGGGTCCACCACGGATCCCGTTTTTCTAATCGGAACCGTTCAATGTGTAGAACTCGTCAAGTATTATATGACTATAAAATATCATGTTCATTGGATATCGATAGCTCTCTGATCGTGTTAGTTTTTTTGTCACATGTTAACTATAACACCATCTATTTTTTATACAAAACTGATTTGATCATGTAGTTAGCGATATCCGATAGACGTAATTTTTTACAGGCATATAGTACTAGACGAGTTCTACATATTCAACGGTTCGGATTATCAAAACGGGACCCATGGTGGGCCCCCATGAGTCCAATTTTACCATCCAACTTAGTTAATATACACATGTATTTTTTTTTTTCCTTTCACTACTTTGCTTTGACGTCAGCACCTAGAGTGGCGTGAAGTTTATTTGTATTTTAATATTATGTATATTAATTTTTTTATATTATTTTTTGGTGAATAATAATAACTTTTTAACTTTTCTGGTAACTTTTTAACTTTTTGACTTTTTTTTTAAGTTGTCAAACCAGCCCTTAATGATAGATTACAAAATATCGCTTATACATTCTTTTCGAGATGTAAGGACAAGCCATGTCTACAAAGATGAGTTGAGATTCTCTTTTTGGTCTCTCTTTATTATCTTTTTCTTTGTAATGGTGGGGAAGTGGGGACGCTGCTGCGTAGCCGGCGTAGCAGCGTCTGCTGTGCGGCGATTTGGGCCTATTTCGGGACTCATTTTGATAATCCGAACCGTTCACATTTTAGAATATATCAAGTAGAACATGCTTGCAAAAAGTCAAGTTAATCGAATATCGTTTACCTATTCATCCACTCACATTTGTATTCATTTTAATCAAGTTAAAATACATTTGTATTTATTTTTGTAGATATAAATGTGAGTGGATGAATGGGTAAACGATATCCGATTAACTTGATTTTTTGCAGACATGTTCTACTTAATGTATTCTAAAATGTGAATGGTTCGGATTATTTAAATAAGCCCCGAAATGGGCCCAGATCGCCGCACAACAGACGCTACAATAGGTAGATATTTTGGAATTTATATCTCGACCATTATAAATAGGGAGATAAAGAGAGAATACGAAAAGAATTTCAACTCGGGACGAGGGCAAAAGAGTCTTCTTAAAAGTGGGGCCCTCTGGTACCCTGGTAACGTCACTTTTCTAAAAGCGAGGACGGCAATACTTGCATTCGGTCGTAACTGAAACATGGAAACGAACAACACAACAATTATTTATTGCCAAACATATTATTGCCAAGCAAAGTCAAACATTAATTGCCAACCTTATCCTTTTGGGTTGTTTTGTTTTTGATTGTTCAAGAAGAATTATGATAATGTTCCACAACAATTATTTATTTATTTATTTTTAGATTTGATAGACGAAATTTTTTTGATAGTTCGAATTGAGCTATTTTGAATGACTCGAATCATTATTTATTGGTCGACTGGTCGGATGATCATCGTCCGATTGAGTGAAATACTTGTTTATTATGATTGTCGCCTTATCAACCATGGATGTCAACTTTTTTTACTACACGATCGAGTGGACGATCGTCTAGTCAACCCAACGGACGACCAGCAAGATAAAATTCGAGTTATTTAGATCAAACTCAAATTCGAATTACACAACAGAGCTCATAAATGTTAGGCTTTTGTAAACTTATTATAAAAAAACATATCAGTAGTTTAAATCATTCAATATATACATTTTTTAAAGTTCTTTATCATTGTAAAAAATTTCATTGATCAGATATCAATAATTACTTAATCAAGTCGAATTTATGTTAACAGTAAGTATGATTTTAAAAGTAAATTATTAACAAAAATGCGATTTGATCAAATAGTTATTAATATCTAATAACATGATTTTTTTTACAAGGATGAAATACTCGACGAGCCCTACATATTAAACGGTTTGAATCATCGAGATGGATCCAAAATGGGCCGAACAGGATCGTCTAATTGGAGACAGTCCAGACCCAATCCGATATTATGTTGAAAGTTACAAATATTATGGGAAAATATTAGAAAAATGAGAAATTGAAAAAAAAATTAATTATAAACTCATAAATGAACAACTAATTTAAGATGAAGTACCAATAAATTCCAAAATATAATCTTGTGAACTGTTTAGTTCTCCCTTTTTTCTTATGAATCCAAAAATCCCATTAAAGTGAAAATTACACAAAATGGTAGTCACTTACATGTTTGGATTTAATATTTAGGGATAAAAGTTGGGTTCTCTAAATGTGAAATTATATATTTAGGCAATCTGCACTATAGAGATTTTGGATTTTCCCTCATTCTAGAACAAATCTCACATTATAAACAAAAACATAACACTTTAATAACATAGCACTCCAATATAATATGGTAAAAAACTCATTAATGTATTTTTCCTAAACGTAACAACGTAATACTTCAAAACAATTCTTTAGTGTATTTTTCCTAAATGTAATACTCCAATATAACACACAAAAAAAAGTCTTAGTGTATTTTTCCCAAACGTAACACTGCAATCAATGTAATCTCAAACATAACACTCAAATATAATACACTCCAATGTAACACACACAAAAACACTAAAAGGTTCTTTAGTGTATTTGCCTCTAACGTAACACTCATAGTTTGAGATTATATATATTTTTTTTTGGTGAATTGAGATTGAGATTATATATTTGCCCAAAGCTTACTATAAAAAAACTTTTGTATTCTTTTTGGAATGATTTGAATAATCCCACATCATTTTTTTTTTTTTTTTTTTTTTTAATGTTACATTGGAATGTTATGTTTAGAAAAAGTATATTAAAAAGTTGTTTGTGTGTTATATTGGAGTGTTACATTAAGGAGTTTTTTTTTTTTTTTTTTTTTAGTGTTATATTAAAGTGTTACGTTTGGAAAAAGTACGCTAATGAGTTTTCTTAGAATGCTACGCTTAAGTGTTACATTGAAGTGTTACAGTTTGAAATTATACATTTATTCAAAACTTATTAAAGAGTTTTTATACTCCTTTTGAAATATTTCAAAAATCCCACATTATTTTGAAATGTTTGAAAAATCTCATATATGAAGTCGTTTTTATATACCTTTTGAAATGTTTTCCAAATAAAAAGATTTTCATATAAAAATTCATCTCAAATTTTATTTTCATAGATTGTGTATCTTACCTGTCTAGCACAAAAGAAAGAGAAAAAAAATATAATAGAAATAAATATATAACCGTAAATTCAATTTTTAAATAATATATTAAATGTACCTTTCCAAAATTAATGGTACTAATTGGTCTATAAAAAAATCAAGACTAAACGGATCACCATTCCTCAAGATGAGATTTATAAGTAAATTTTTCAGTAATTTATACATTAAATTTGTGCAAATAAATGTAGTACTTCTATGAATTTATAATGAAAAATTCAATCATACGCACTTATTTTTGGGGATAAGTTTCTCTCCATACTTCATCTCTTTACCTCTCATATTCTTTTTGTAGGCCCTAATTTGGACTCGTACCAATGATTCAAGCTGTCTATTTCATAAATTTCGTAATAAAGGTCATCCATGCAAAAAATGAGCTTCATCAGAAAATTATAAACACAGGAACAAAAAATATTTTATTTTATAAAATTGATAGTTTAAATTTATAATTACATTTGTCATCATTTTATAAAACAAAATATGATTTTTTTTCTTAACTTTATAACTTTTCGATAAAACTCATTTTTTGTATGGATAACCTTTATTACAAAACTTACGAAATAGACAGTTTGGATAATTTGTACGAGTCTGAATTGGGGCTTACAAGAGAAGTATGAGAGGTATGGAGAAATGAAAGTATAGAGGAGAACCTATCTCTTCTATTTTTTTTTTTTTTCTTCTGAGATGTGTACCATATCTTCATTATGATCTCTCTGTATTTTTTTTTTGGTTCTGAACCATAATGTTGTTGATTATAACTTAGTTGTGACTTCTTGTAGTGTAAATTATAACTTAAGTATGATTTCTTGTAATTTTTATTTTAATTATATTCAAAAAAAGATTTAATTATGCTTTTAAATAATGTTTGATATTTGATTTTGCCTCAATTGATAAAAAATAATACTAATATTTCTCACCAAATCACCTAGTCTAAATAAAGTGTTAATTTATTCCATGTGATTGCGTTGCAAGTATTCATTATTAATTGTAGCAAACAATTGAAGTCATTTAACTGATATAGAAGGCAAGAGGCCTGAAGGAGCAGATTTTTGAGGGGTTTTGTTTTGTTTTGTTTTGTTTGTCTTCTTTTTCTTTTGAGTTTGACTTGTTGTATACAATGAATTTGGGCATTACAATCACATTATTTTTTTCAATTGTTGTGTACATTAAAATTAGTGAGAAATTACGACATTATACAGTAATTATACATTTGGTAATGTTGTTATCTGCATCAAGATCATCAAAATAACAAAAAGTTAAAATAGAGCTAACAAATCATTAAGGCCAAGTTTGGGAAGATAAGAAAAAGCTAAAAAGTCAAAAAGTTATTCAAAAAGTTAAAAAATTAACGCTATTCACCAAAAGTCAATAATTACGGCTGTACAAACTCCCAATCCTAATTTTCCCCTACAACCAATTTTTACAATTTTTTAATATACATTTTTTCATAAAAAGTCAAAAAATTAACCCAAACATCCATATTTTTTTCTCAATTTTTTAGTCCAAAAAGACAAAAAGTGCACTTATTTAGGATACCCCAAACAACCCTTAAATTTTCCATCCATTAGCCTCAACAAATTTTTTCTAAATTAACATTTTGTTAAATTTGATACAGTACCTCAATAATTTTGTTGAGGCACTGTTCATTCGTTACATGATTTTTTATTATATTTTCTAGAGCAAAACTGAGCCAAAATCTTTAAACCGGTCATCTACCTGGATATCCTCCCCTACATTCCACCGGATGTCCCGTGAGTGCCTGCAACAAAAGAAGGAAAAATGCCTAAAACTAGGCTAACCGGTCGATCGGTCAACGGCATGTTTTTTTTTTTTTTTTTTTGCATTTTTTAAGAATTGTTTGGGTGGTACCTTATCAATTTAATAAAAAATGAAAGAATAAAAAATACAATAACAAAATAATATTTTAATAGGATTGAGTTAGAATAGAGAGTTTGATGCAGTGGGTGACTAGCTAAAATAGCAAAATAGAATTTTCAACTTTAATTTGACTAAAAATTTAAAGAGTCTGATGCGGATGCTCATAGGGCAAAAATCATTTTACCCCTTATGGTTCGTGATCGAAACACTTTACTCCTTATAGTTCATATATAGTCAGAAAGTCATATGTGTTTTTTCAATAAAGTGCAACTGTTAACTTCATTATTTATAAATATGAAATGATTATAATATTCTCAAATCATGTATCTTTTTTTTTTATTGTTATTTCTTTTTCTCTCTTCTCTCTCATACACATAATTTCTAATTTCTAACATTAATTCAATTAAATCACAATTAATCCCAAATTCTTAATAATTTATTGTAATTCCTTACTTTTTATTCTTTTTTTAATTTAATTATATTTTAGATTATAATTAATCATAAATTCTTAATTATTTATTGTAACTCTAAACTTTTTAATCTAATTTTAACTCAATTATATTTTAGATCAATCCTTAATTATGTTTTAATTTAATTTTAATTAATATCTTAATCTAATTTTAAGTTTTGGAGAAAATTGGGACAAATTGCCTTTTTATTATATCAATTTTAATTTATTTTTCCAGAAAACCAAACTTATTTTAAAAAATGGTGTGTATTATATTTTCCATTAGAAAGAAATTCCTTGAGAACATCCACTCAAACTATAATAAAAAAGAAAAAAGAAAAAAGAAAAATTGGACTTGAGTGTATCTTTTAATATATATATATATTTCAAATCAATGTTAAACTTTATTAATTTTAATAATTATAGTTATAAATTATTTTATGAATTTATAAATATTTTGTGAAAATATCACTGATTTGTAATTTTTCTAAAAAAATATGTAGGTAAAATAATTTAGACCCACATCAACCAAATAATAATCATTCAAAAACAGATTGGTGAGAATTTTATCATTACGAAACAAACGTGATAATTTTTTATTGGGCAAATTACACAAATAGTCCCTATAGTTTGGGGTTTGTGTCACTTTGGTCCCTGACTTTTTAATTGTGACACATTTGACCCTGAATTTTGAATCTTGTTTCAAATAAGGACAATTGAATATATAATTAGATTTTTCAAGGGCAAAATTGTCAATTTGATAAAATATAAACTAATTTGACAAAAATAAATGTCAAGCAAATATTTTTGAATTTTTAAAAATTATTTCTACCTACTAAAAATAGAATTATGTAAAATTAATAAATCTTTTAGACATTTATTTATTTATTTTTACCAAATTAATTTTTATTATGTGTTTAGATGATGATCATGTAAAATTAATTTTAAAAAATTAATCATGTAATTTTTATTAATTTTAAATAATTTTATCATTGGTGGATAAAAATAATTTTAAAAAAATTAAAAATATTTTTTTGACATTTATTTTTGTCAAATTAGTTTATATTTTATCAAATTGACGATTTTACCCTTAAAAAATCTAATAATATTTTCAATTGTCCTTATTTGGAACAAGATTCAAACTTCAGGGTCAAATGTGTCACAATTGAAAAGTCAGGGACCAAAGTGACACAAGTCCCAAACTATAGGGACTATTAGTGTAATTAACCCTTTTTTATTTTATTATTTTATTGAATAATAGTTGATTATATACAAATATCATCAGAATTATTTCAATCTAGACAATTTAATTGTGATACATCATACGCCTCGGTTATCACTTTTGTAGTTTTAATTATAACTTAGTTATGACTTATTGTGATATTAATTATGATTAATTGTGATGTTAGTTATGACATTATTTTAATTATGATTCAAAAAATATTTGGTTATAGTCTTTGGTTATGAATTTTTTTTTTGTTATGACTGAAGAGAAACAAATTATAATATTTGTGGTAATTAACACCATAAATATGATAACTTACATATGATACACAATCTTTAGGATAAACCCAATTAACTATATAAACAATCTAACAATACATAAATATAAACTCTAGAAATTCTAATATACTCCTTTTAAAAATGGTGTATCATATACATTCATAGTTATACCATTTTCTTCTTTAGTTATAACATTATTTTAGTTAGGGTTTTTGGTAATAAGTCCCTCAATTTCAAACTTTATTGCTAAAACAACAAGCTAAAAACATTTAATTCATTAAGGACAAAGTTTAAAATATTAAAAAAAATATGAAAATAATACCCTCAACATCTATCATTTTCTTACATTACCACAACCACCACCAATCATTGTCTGCCATCATCGACCATCGCCGATCATCGTTGATCACCCCGGTTGGTGACAATTTTCTGGCGACCACTATCGGTTGGTAAATTTTTTTTAACAAGATTCTCCGATGATAGTAAAATTACTCTATTAGACAGTAAAATTTTACTCTGTTAATTTGAACAGTAAAATTTTGCTGTTTACTTTAAACATATAAATAGTGAATTTTTGCCATTGTTATCACTGACCACCATAATTACTATAATTATTATCATTATTCATATATATATATTAAATGAGAAATCAATCAAAACATTGAATTAACAACGTTAAACGTACTAAAATAACATTTTTGTTTGAGATCTCAAAATCAATATTTAAACTAGGGGCATGCACTAATAAATCCCAAATTTGTATCTTGTAACTCATTTGGTCCTATGAATTTTCTTATGAACCGTTAGGTCCTATCCCAATGTTAATGACCATTGAACATCATCGACATCAAATCATCAACATTAAACATCATCAAACATTAAACATTAAACATCATCATCAACATTAAACAATAAACATCATCAAACATTAAACATTAAACATTATTCATCATAAACATCAAACATCAAACATCAGACATAAAACATTATTCTTCAACATTAAACATTATACATCATCATAAAACATTAAACATCATCATCAACATTAAACATTAAACATCATCAAACATTAAACATTAATACCAATATCTACAAATCTGCATATATAGAATCAACAGAACTGAAAATAAGCAAACAAATAGAGATAAAAATTTGAATAGCAGCAGCAAAAGAAATCAAATCGAACCCATCATCAATACATCAAAGTAACAAAAACCCATCAAAATTAGTTTCTCCAATTCTCCAAGATCTCATCTTATCTAACAAAATTCCAAACTTCCATCACTTTCCACAAATTCTAAGTATCCAAACAGAGATAAAAGATCAAATCAAAAACCCATCAATATATGACAGAACAGAACTGAAACAATGTGAATATATATACCTTGCAAAGTGGGTTTAGGGCAAACAAACCCATCATTGGCGAGAGAGATATTCGAAGGCATAGGAACACTGGGGGACCCAACTCCGAACTGGGTACCCACCAAATCGATCTGAAAGAAGAAGATGATCGTCGACATTTAGGGCTTTTATATATAGATTTATATGATCGACATTGATTATATATATATATATATATATGATCTTTATTTAGGGCTTTTGAGTTAACATTCGATTTTTTTTTTTTTTTTACATTGATCGACATCTAGGGCTTATATATATATATATATATATGTGATCGCGTATCTGTTTGTATTTTGAATTGTAATCGAGACTGTAGGAGGAATTGATCTAGAAATTAATGATGTTCACATATTTTTTTTTTATGATGTTTTGTTAATGTTGCTAATGTAGTTAATGTTTTGATGATGTTAATAATGTTGTTGATGTTGCTGATGTAGATAGTGGGACTAAATGGTGCATAAGAAAATTCATAGGACTAAATGGTTCAACTTTCTATCATATAGGATTTACTAGTAATTTTTCCTTTAAACTAATAATGACAAAAAAAAATGCATTAAAATAAATATATATACATATAGAGAGAAAAGGAAAAAATATAGAGAAATAGAGAGATCAAAAGAGAGCACATATATTGCCTCAGATCTGGTTCAAACCAAAGTAAAAGTTTACTGTCTGAAAAACAGAGCATCATGAGGAGACAAAAAGAAAGAGATAGAGAGAATATAGATATGAGATAATAGATTTTAGATCTGAGGTCGTCAATATTAGATCTGAGGTCTTGGAGGCGAATGATGATGATGATGGTTGCTGGCGGTATAGTGGCATGGAATGACACCGGTGGTTGAGATAGCGGTGGTGATGGCAGTGACAAACAACATCGATGGTTGAGACAGTAGTAGTGGAGGCGATGGAGCGGTGGAAACAGTAATGGTGGTGGTAGTGGTAGTAATGGAGATGGTGGTGGTAGTGGTGTAGATAGTGGTGGTGGTGGTGGAGAGAGCTCTTAGAAAGAGATAGAGAGAGAAAGAGCTAAGAGATAGACAGACAGACAGACAGATAGTTGAGATAGATGATAAAGAGAAAAAGGAGAAAGACAGAAAGAGTGTGTGCGTGTGTGAAGGGATAAATTTGTCACACAAAATATAAATCTGAAAATTTTTGTCCTTTTTACAAGATTTCTTTATTTTTGAGGAATTTATGAGCCAAAAAATTAGAGTTTGTCCTTTGCAAGAAAAAGCGCTCTAGGAAGGAGTTATGGCCAAAAATCTCTTTTAATTATCTCTTATAAGTTTTTTAGTTATACCTCATGTGTTTAGTTATGATATATATATATATATATATATATTAGTTATGATTCAGTAAATTAAAATTATGACCTTTTTTTTTAATTTATAATTATAAGATGCATATGTGTATCATAGGTTTCCTATCAACTCACACACAAAACAACTTAAATATGTGTATATATAAATATCCCCATAATGAAACATTACTCAAGAAATAGTTCCCTAATGAAAAATAAATTACATCGAATTGACTTCTTGAGTAATAGACATGGTCAATCGAACTAGTTAATTTGCAGATAGGGTAGATGCCATGTGGTACCTTTCTTTTCTCTCATTGGTTGAGTGAGTGGAGGCTACATTTATGTGTTGGGTGATAAGGAGACAACATGAGAGGCCATAATATTTGTGATTGGTTGAAGTCACCATGTGGCATGCCATGTGGTACTGTATCTGCACCCAATAATTTTTCAGTTAATTGATAGTTTCTTAATTAATAAATGTTGGTTATTTATTAGGACTTCTCTTTATATAAATTCTCATTGCACAATAAATAATTTGTAGAAAGCAATATTTACATTTCACATTAGCCTCCCGCGATTCTTTTTATTTTTATTTTTTTCTTCTTCCACTA
The DNA here is from genome assembly GCA_030407325.1 of Camellia japonica. Classification (NCBI taxonomy): domain Eukaryota; kingdom Viridiplantae; phylum Streptophyta; class Magnoliopsida; order Ericales; family Theaceae; genus Camellia; species Camellia japonica. The sequence continues at coordinate 150,995,290 of JAPPVO010000036.1, read as the reverse complement.
GAAGTGTGACAATAGATTAAAAATGAATTTTGAATACTACAATTTTTCTTTTTATTTATTTTTTTGGTACACTTTGGTAAGTCTCACATATTCCATCCAACATTGGTTATTTAGGCCTTGTTTGGGAACAAATTTTTTTAGTAATTTTTTGGTTAAAATATGATGGAAAAAAAATTAGTATGTTTGGGATAACTTTTTGACTTTTTACGAAAAGATGTACAAAAAGTAGAGAGAAAAGAGAATTTTTGACTTTTTGGTATAGATTTTTGATTTTTTGACTTTTTTAATAACTTTTTGACTTTTTGACTAAAAAAGTCACTTACCAAACGAGACCTTAGTAGTTCCGAAAAAAAATGTGATTGGTGAACCTAATGAGATCATAATTGTGTATTGGATATGAAAGAACAACAAAGGAGCACATAATAATTTTTTAAAGAAGATATATTTTCCAACGCTTTTCCATCTAGCCATGTAGGTTAATAAATGAACCAAATTGCTGAAGTATGACTCATATCAGTTTGATAAAAATTTGTTTGAAAGCATTCTTAGTTAAACAAACCAAAATTGAATACAATTTTAAGCACATTTAGGTCTCGTTTGGTAAGTGGCTGTTTTAATTTAAAAGTCAAAAAATTAGTAAAAAATTAAAAAGTCAATAACTTATACAAAAAAGTCAAATATTTTATTTTCTCTCTACTTTTTACACATCTTTTCATAAAAATTCAAAAAATATCCCAAACATACTAGTTTTTTTACTTTATATTTTAGCCAAAAAAAATCAAAAAGTTACTAAAATAGCATGTTCCTAAACGAGGCCTAAGTTTTCAATTTAAATTTGAACAAGTCATCACTCGGCATGATAAGTATATGTACTATAAAAATCAACTTATCAAAAATTTATTTGAAATTAATTCTTTATGCAAATAAGTCAAGTTTAAAAATAATTTAAAACTTTTTGTTTTTTAAATTTCAAACATAATTTGAATAATCTATTACTTAGTAGATGCTTAAAAAGTTCGGTTAGTGGCTCTTTTTTTTTGTTTTTTTTTGTTTTTGACTAAAATAGGTTAAAATAGTCAATAAAATAAAATATCACATTTAAATCATAACTATTTTATTTTTTCTCTCACAATTATAAAATCAATTATACAAAAAAAAAAAAAAAAAAAAAAAAACAAACAAATATCATTACAAATACAACTTTTTTAGTTTTAAGCAATATGTTAACATATATACGTCACTCAAAACTTTTCAATTTCTCATAGCCGATTCATTTGTCGCATACACATGGACATTTGAAGATATCTCGCGATTACAAACGCTTATTTTGAGAAGATGGTAAAAAGTGATTTTTTAATTTTTAACTAAGTTTTTGACTTTTTTAGATAAATAATTTGGGAAGTTAGTAAAAAGTAATTTTTGATTTTTTTTGATTAATATTTATTTATGATGTCAAATCATAATCAAATGATCAAACTACCCTTATTTAGTTTAAAATATTACAACTTCACCATGTAACATATTTTAACTCATGAGGGATAAAATTGTAATTTCACCATTGTCTAAAAACCACCTTCTCAAATGAAATTTTTTTTTAAAAAGCTAACTTTTAATTTTTACTACAAATCAAAAAAAAAAATTGACTAAAAGCCAACTTTCCAAAACAAGCCAAAGAGAGATTCTCTGACTTGACTCCTATATAAGGCCTTTCACCTCTAATGAATCATCGGAGCTCTCTCTCTCTCTCTCTCGCTTAGCTTTTTCTGCCTTAACGCCTCTGTATTGAGCTCATCAATGGCGCTTCGAAGAGCATTAGCGAAGCGTCTCTTCACCAAAAACAGAGAGTACTCCCCATTAGCAACCCTTGAGCATTCACCGATCTCTTCTCCCTATTTCCAGTCAACCCTAACTCCTCCAAATGCCGCCAAAACTAACTTCCACCGCGAATTCCTCATCTCGCCGGACTCCGCCGACAGCGGATTTTTTCGGCGATTCCTCCAGCGGCGGGGATTGAACCAGTCGGCGAGGCTACCGGAGTTCCTCTCGATTCCGGTGGGCGACAAGCTGAAGGAGAAACTGAGGTCGATGAATGTCGCCGGCAATCGTCTCCGGTTCGACGGGCTCGCTCCTCCGATAGAGTCCGATTCGGTGGAAGGAATTTCGGTGATGGATGCGAAGAAGATTTTGAAGTGTACGCAGATGGAGAAGGTGAGATCCGCGCTGAGACAGATTCCGATGAACTCGATTTCTTACTCTGAGTACGTTCAGATCTGCGTTGATGTTTGTTTGAATCGAGAGCAAGGTGTAGAGTTTGCGAAGATGTTGGATGAGTCTGGAAACGTCATCGTTTTGGGCAACGTCGTGTTCGTTCGGCCTGAACAGGTATTTTGCCCATTCGAGCTCCGTTTTTAGTCCGGCATCTCTGTGATCGAACACTTCTTTTCTGTTTTTCTGTTTAATTTTGGCGTTTTGTTTTAAAAGACCAAATTGGCCATCCGGATCGTCAATAATTACAGAGGTACCCTTCGCCGTCCGGGAAATATGGAGCCATCCATATGTGGGGTTATAATTGCGTCTTTTATTCCTCTCTTTTTTGCAATTTGCTAATGTTATGTTTGGTGTACGAATGTAAAAAATAAAATAGTGGTGTTATATGCATCAATTAATATATTAATTAGTGTATTAACACTAGTTATAATATTATTATTGACCTCACTCATTAATCACATTATAAATTTTAAAAACTTTTTAAATTACGTTACATTATCAATTGATATACTAGTTAGTATATCAATTAGTACATATAACATTATTCAAAATAAAAAAAAAAAGTGTATGAAATGTTATATACATTTCACTTTTTTCTTTAATTATTCATTAAATTTACAAACCCAACACAGTATAAAAATTAGTTAAATGGAACCATTCAGATAAGATTGTATACTTCATGCAAATATGAATATGCTGATTTGCTTGCATGTTTAATGCAATCATGGAATATTCGCACCAAAAAAAAAAAAAGTGTTCAACTCACTTAATTTGTCATTTGAAGTATTAACAACAAAAAATATTTAAAAGCATTTACTGTTGAAGGTCAATTTTTTTTTTAAAGTTAATAAAATAAAATTTATTTTAATGTGTAACTCAAAACCATAAAAAAAAACTTTAAATCACTAGTGGTGAATAAGTATCTGTTTGTATGTGTGAGTAGCTTTTTGAATAATTATAAGACTGACAATTTTTACTCTCTTTTTTTTTGTAATACATAAAACCATTAGGGCGACCAATTCACATATTTTAATTTTGTTATTTATTTGAATTTGATTCTAACTATTGTTGAGTTTGATTGCAGGTTGCAAAATCAATGGAGAAGATAATTTCTACTTCCATAGCCACCCCAAATGACCCAAGAAGGAAAGAACTTGAACAGATGGAGAAGCAAAAGGCAGAAATTGACAGGAAAGCCCAACAACAGGTCCAAGGGGAACTCTGCTGTGGGCTGGGCTTCACAGTACTGCAGATACTGGGTTTGATGAGGCTCACCTTCTGGGAATTGGATTGGGATGTGATGGAGCCCATTTGCTTCTTCTTGACCTCGCTTCACTTCGTGCTAGCCTACGCCTTCTTCCTTAGGACATCGAAAGAACCCTCTTTCGAAGGGTACTTCCAACGCCGTTTCAAAGTGAAGCAAAAGAAGCTCATGGAGTCTCAAAATTTCAATGTTGAAAAATATAATGAGCTTTGCAGGGCTTTCTATCCTAATTACTCCGACGTTTCAAGCTATGCACCTAGAGTCGGGGCGGCCCTTTTTGGTGCTATTCATCGTTGATACTAGTTGTAGTACATGGAAAAAACAGAATCCGAAATAGAGAGACTTTTGATCGTAAAGAGTAAAGGTGTACTTTTTTTTTTTAGTGGAGCCCGAAACTCTGTACGCCTCCAAGCAGGTTAGAACCTCTATGATCGCGTGCCAATGACTATTGTTATTCATTGGTCGTTTGCTTCCTTTTTTTTTTTTTTTTTAATTAAGCATAAAGGGCTTATAGACCCTTTTGTAGCGAAACTTAAGGCGTTAGTAAATTAAAAGAGTGACTGAATACTGTTTGGTTGGGGTACTTACCAATTAGTCCTATTCACTAGACTTATTTACCTACAGGTTCTAACTAATAAATTTAACACTATAAAAATAAGAGAGTGATAAATTTATCACTAAAAATTTATTCATAAAAATAAGAGACTGATAAATTTATTACTATAAATTTATTCATAAAAAAAAAGACTGATAAATTTATCTTTATCACTTAATAAATTTATCAAATAGGACTTAATGGGTAATAAGTCTTCAAAGTAGGACCTATTGGGTAATAAGTCTCCAAAATAGGACCTATTGGTAGTTTAATCCCTTGTTCTCATGATTTGCATGATGTTACATGGCGGGCCTAATACATGGGTTATATAGTCTATGCACGAGTTTTTTTTTTTTTTTTTTACTATTTAGAAAATTGACCCACTTTTCAAACTATTTGAGAAACTAACCTGCTTTTTGAAATCGCATTTTCAAAATGTAATTTCGACATTAAAATTACATTTTCAACATGCAATTTCACCTTGAAATCGCAGGTTAAAAATACGATTTCAATTGAAATCGCATTTTCAACATGCGATTTCAAACTTTTCAAACTATTTAAGAAACTAACTTGCTTTTTGAAATCGCATTTTCGAAATGCGATTTTGAAATTAAAATTACGTTTTCAACATGCAATTTATGATGACATGGTGAAATTGCATGTTTAACATGTGATTTCAATTAAAATAATATTTTCAACATGCGATTTCAAAAGTAAGTTAATTTTTCAAATAGTTTAAAAAGTGGGTCAATTCTCTAAATAGTTTTTTTTTTTCGAATATTAAAAAAAAAAAAAACTCGTCTATGCACATAATTATATCACAAAAAAATAAAATATACATGCTAATATGAAAGGCCCATTAGAAGCATATTGCTTCATTGATATTTTTCATTGCCCATTAAAGACATCTTAATTCATTAATATTTTTCATTACTTTTATTAAAAGATAAGCCTCGTGAGGTTGATGTTTTACATTTTTATAATTTTAGTGATTTAATTACTTGTTCGTTGTTTAATTTTATTAATAAATGGTTAAGCACTTTTTCATTTTTATGGATTAAGTGGGATTTGGTGAGACATAGGAACAAAGAAGAAATGGGACATCAAAGAATCTGGTTGTGATCATCGAACAATTCAAAATTCCCACAAATATGGGATAGCCACGAAGGGGCACATCAAAGTAATTACTTGATGGATTTGATCAACAATTACACTCTCACTCCCGAGAAATTATATAATTTGCTCTTGGATTAAATTCAGGTGGCATCTTAATTTAAATATTATTATTTAAAATAGTTGATTTTATTATCTGTTTGTTTCATTTAAAGAGACAACAAGGTGTTTGTCCAAACATGAATTATGTAGAGCAATGTTTTAAAACCGCCAAATAACTTCTCCTCACTCAAACTCTCCACAATAAAAATAGAATATAAATTATATTGACTTCCCTTGATATTTGAAAAAATTATAATAAATATTACAATTTTGACATAATTACATTAACTTCTTTTTAAGTAAGGTTAAAATGACCAAAACTAATGTGGATGGCATGAAAATACAAAAATACACATGGTAAAATATATATTTCAATGTAAAAGATATGATAATATAATTTTTTTCATTCATATGTCTAACAAATTTCTCATGAATATCGAGCTAAATATTATATAAATTGAAACCGAAAAAGAGTCTAATATAATTATACTAAACTTGTAAGACTTATTACATTTTTTTCTAAATCTTAGGAGAGGTCAATGTAATTTGTCCAAAAAATAAAATAAAATAAAAACTAAAAACAAAGAAGAGGACTTGATCAACTTGTGTTTAATTAGTGGAATTCATTTTTATATGTGATAATGGGATCGTTTGTGATTTATTTATTTTAGTGACTTTCTATTGATTTTATTTATTTATTTATTTATTTTTTTATGGTCAGTGGATTTTTCTATACTAGATGGATTAGAAAAATAAAAATTTTAATATAAATTCAAATTCAAATTCAAATAATAATAATAATAATAATAATAATAATAATAATAATAATAATGTAGATCCTTCTTAGCTGGATACCAAACAAAGGCTAAGTTATTAATTTTGCACGTCAAAAAAAAAAAAAATAAATAAATAAATAAAATAAAATGTGTGCGGTTCCAAATGGAGATAGTGGACCAATTAGTATTAGAGATGTGAAAATTACAGATAATAAGATGAGGGAACAGTCCAGGGTGAAGAGTGAAGCAAGTAAAATGTGTGAAAGGACAATGGTTAATTTTTAGAGTGAAAAACATTCTTATCACTCAAATTTACACGTTTTTTAATTATGGGATGAGTTTCTCATTTTTAGGGTTTTTTTTTTTTTTTTTTTTACACATTTAAAGAATAAGTAATCAATGTGTTGATGCCACATGTAATGATAATCGGATAGAATATTTCATTTTTTAAAGCTTCGTTTGAGAGCATACTTTTTTAGTAATTTTTTTAATTTTTTAGTTAAAATATGAGATAAAAAAAATTAGTATATTTAGAATGACTTTTTAATTTTTTACAAAAAGATATACAAAAAGTAAAAAAAAAAAATCTTTAACTTTTTAATATAAATTATAAAATTTTTAGACTAAAACACTTACCTTTCAAACGATGCCTAACTGTGGTTGAGATAAAAATAATACAATCCCTTTGATGAGATTACCATATCAAAGTAAGCTGCGGTCACAACTTTAGCATCATCAGCTCCTCAGGTACAAAGCAGAGTAGGCTGCAGCCACATCAACAACAGTTGCAGCCTTGGCAAACAGTTACACCTGCATATGCATGATGCATCATATAGATATTAAGCAAAGATTAGTAAGTTTGTTATGAGTTAGTTAGATACATAGATTTGTTTGTGTATGCATATATTTGTATAAATAGTTCATTGTAATGAATCATTGAAAAATAAGAAACAGTTATGAAAAATCTAAAAATTTTCAAGATTGTGATTTGTAATTGTATTTCAATTTTTAAACAATAAATAATAATCACAATTAAACAATAAAAAATAAATCGACACAACGATTTAACATAGAAAAATCACAATTGGAGCACCTCTAATTATGATAAAAAAATCATAAGCCAAAACCACAAAACAATCAATTAAAAAGATAAAAATAAAGGGAAAAGTTAGGGATCATGAAATTTTTTTCATGAAAATGATTATGAAAAATTTATGATTCTTGGATTACCTTGATTAGTGTGTGGTGTTTTATTCTAAGTGTAATCTAATGGTCACAAAGCTTTCATGATTATTTTCATGAAAAATTTTTCATGACACCTAGCATTGCTGAAAAATAAATTACATAAATGTACTCTCAATTACCTAGTGAATCCACGCCTGAATTGAACCGACTTCAATGTACCTCTTCCACCATTGTGTTCAACTCAGAATTGTCTTGTCCAACGTTGAATCTACAACGCTGATGTCAAATCCACGACGATGAGCCACTTCGTAATCCACCAAAACTTCAGGCCCAAGTTTTCCAAAATCCACTGAAGAACAATTTTCTCTTTTGTGAATAAAAGAAAATAAACAAACCTTTTGAAGATGTTTCTATAAAGTTTATGGATGGATCCATTGATCACTCTTAAATCATCAAGAAAATACTCATAAAGCACCTTCAAATATAAAACACTTTGTATTTTCTTCTTCTCTGAACATATGGACAACACAAATCTTGAAAATACCGAACGGCGCACTTTATAGTAACTTGGATTGCAAAGACCGCTCAAACGCACATTTCACCACTCGAGCAGTGTGACTAAAGGTGGTGTGAAACATATAGGCTGATTGCTCGAGTGCAACTTTCATCGCTTGAGTAGTAAAACTTTCTTCTCAGAAGTTCAGGCGCTTTGCAAAAATACTGGATGGTCCTTTTCTTCGCTCGAGCGCACAAATGACTGCTCGAGTAGTCAAACAACTTCAATTGCAATTTTGTTTTTTTGCTTTGGGGGCGTTGCCCCTGGACCCCGCTGTGGCGCTGCCCCTTGGACCCCCGCGAGCTAACCGGGCAGCTTAATCCACGTGCTTAGTTAGCAAAGTGGCAAACATGAAAGGATTAAAATCACAAACTCCTTCATAAGGCACAATTTGGGTTGGATTCGCATATAAACACTCATAGTCTCACTGAAACAAAAGAGCAAATAAAATTATAACTGAAAGAAGTTTTGTCAAACGGGATTGCCAATTACAAAAACTTAACAAGTTACACTTTTCCACATGGTATCAGAGCATAGAAAAAGCTCTCATGAGCACTAATCTTGATCTTGATAGCAATGGCGTCTTCAACTTCTTCTTTAATGGTGTCTTTAACTTCTTTTTCTTTTTCTTCTTCTTCGTCTCTTCCTTCAAATTTGAGTTTGTTAATTTCTAATCTCAACTCATTTATTAAAGTTAAACTCGATGCTTCTAATTTCATCATTTTATGTCACGATCCAAACCTGCCTTATAGGTTTCGCATCGTAACCGGCCAGTAATCCTAAGATTACCGAATGTCTCTAAAGAAGATTAGCAAAATAAGGGGCTAGCGGAAGCAAATATCAAATTACATTGTTCATAAAGCTGTGCAGATTTATATGGGACATAAACTTAAAATTTTATATTTAGATATATTATGATGTCATACTTGCGTCATTACCAGTACAAATAATCAAAAAGAGACTTAGCCCTACATACAAAATAAACATGAACTTGTCTAACAAAAGAAAAGAAAAAAAATAAAAATAAAACTTAGATTTGATCACAAACACTATCCACAGAACTTGACCACAAAAAGACTGCCGAAACTTCCTCGGGAGGAGCACAAGTTGGCTGACACAAACCGATCTAGACTGGAAGTCTCAAGCCTAATTACGCACTTGATCACCTACATACATAATATAAATAATGAGCTGAAACCTAGTGAATAATAACAAAGTAAAGGTTTTATGAATGATGTCCATAATAGATTCAGAAATCATAATTCAGATCAAAAATATGTTCATATATATATATATATATATTCAGACTTGTATACAGTTATACGTGGTATATCCATTAGCGCTAACAGATCAGATTGGTCATAAAGACCCATATACAGAGCAGATGATCATTAAGACCCTTATTCGCATGAGATGGTCATAAAGACCCACTTGTAGATCATATAGTTGATTATGCATAATCAGTTCCATAAATGGAACCCACTTGAAACCCTGGTACCAGGTAACATATAACATATCACATGATGCGAAGAATGCCACGATTACATTTCAAAAAGCTGGACAATCATTTATGGTTCACAAAATAGCATTTTAGAAAACAGATAGTATCATATCATTCAGAAAATACTTATAGTTAACATATATTTACAAAATTGTTACTCACAGATAGCTCTAGAAGCAGATCGGACAAATAACTTAGACAGATCATATGGACGGTTGCACGTGACTTACACAGACACATAACGGATACACATTGAAACACACGCTCTATTGACGTTTAAACTTATTACTTTCTTTCTAGGTGTGTTTCTAATTCTTATTCTCATTGTTGTAGCCTAAATCATGGCTTAAGAATGCCTAAAATGGAATGAGAATTCAATTATTCACTTTGAAACACTTTGCAAAATTTTTGAAAACAGGACAGTTCGCTCGAACGGACCCCTTAGTCTGCAAAAGTACTGGATGCTCTCAAGCTACACTCGAGCTAACTTTTGGTCTCTTGAGCCATGAACCTTGCAAAGGTGAGTTTGCTCAAGTGAAGCTTTGCTCGCTTGAGCCAATTGCCTTGACTATAAAAGTACTGGGAGCATGCAAAGTACGCTCGAGCAAAGAACCATCGCTTGAGCAATGAAGCCGAATTTTGGAATTTGTAGAATTCTGTTAAGTTCAAAACATGAGTTTAAAGCTTTGAACCTATTCTTTTGGGCCACAATTTGAAGAAAACACTTAGACACTTGAATACAAACATGGAATGGAAATTAATTCATGAAATCAAGGCCAAAAGCATGCCAATCATTCAAATTTACACTTGAAACTCCACTTGTACAACATGCATGTAATGAATGGAAGTTCTTTCTTTCCAAAACGTAAATACATGAAGTGATAAGTATAAAACCATGTTGAACTCTCAATCTTAAGCACAAATAACACCATGCATATGAGAATTCTTAGAAAATAAACTCAAAACTTGATGAATCATGCATGCACGTATGACTTATCTCTTAATTCAACTATCTAAACTTAGTCCTTGTGTTCAATCACCTAATTCACTTGAGTTCTTACACTAGACAACTCGATTTCATAATTAAAGAGTTGAATTCCTACCTTGAACCTTGAATTTGGTAGTGTTGATGCTTAATCTCTCAAATCCTTCCAATTCTCATTCTAATTCTTTACAATATTCCTTTTTCTCACTCTTACATCAACTCTCTCTTTCTCTCTCTCTCTCTCTCTCTCTCTCTCACATTTTTGTCTTCAAAATGATGAAAATGAAAAGTCTAGAAACTCATATTAACCTTACATAGGCTCAATTAGCTTAGGCCAATTAATTGTCATTAGCTCAATTAATTTATTTCAATTATTTTATTCCGAATCGAATTCTAATTAAACTTACCATAATATTCCAAAAATCCCAAATAGCACGTTGACTCGGTCAATTTCATGTTTGGATGCCGATAAGGCTTTCAATTAATAAAACAAAGTAAAATCCAGAATAGATATTCCTATGGCCAACAGATAGAAATTCAAATAACATACAAATCACACAATTAACACATAATTCCACTTAACCACTTTATTAACTTTCTTAAGTATGGATTAGCGATTACGTACGGATTGGGGGTGTTACATTTTGAGAAGTCAATTTCTCAACATACTTCGAGCCATGGATCTATTAGGGTTTGTGACTAGTTCTTCACCATGTCCGCTATTGATGATAAAAAAAAAAAAAAAATGCTACTAGAACATAGATTCTTAATTCTAAAATATCAATCTGGAATACAGTTGATGCACATTTGTTCAGTTGTATAATAGCTATAATCACTCTAGCAATCTTCTCATTTGTACTTCATCTCCAACATAGTGCTGAGATATAAGAACAATTGTGTAAACATTTTACTCCTTATCAAGAAGTCATATTCATCAATTGAAGAGTTGTTTGAATAATCTAACAAAAGGCTCTAAAACAATTGAAGAATATCTGAGCCATATCAAGGATCTGGCAGATCAGTTAGCGTTGGCTTTATCTGCTATTGATGAAGAAGATCTAATTCTTCTTACTTTAAATAGCCTACCTGAGGAATTTGATACTCTAAAAACTACAATTAGAGAAAGATCTAAAGCCTTATCAATGGAGGAACTCTCTTCCCTATTATGTTTAGAATCAATTCACATTGAGTTTAAACAAAAGAAAGCTCTTGCTCATGAAAGTATTGTTGCCTACTTTACGTGGTTCCACATCTAGTTTTGGTAATCACTTTTCTCCTTCAAGAGGTAAGTCCTTTTTTAAAGGCAACAAAGGTGGATATAAAGGCAATTATAGCGGTGGTGGTAGATTTCCTTCTCGAGGCAGAGGTAAAAACACTCAAGGCAATCAAGGATTGATGTGTCAAATCTGTGCCAAAGCTAATCACATAGCTTTAGATTGTTGGCATAGAGCATACTCAATCTATCAACAAATCTATCACCAATCACCATTTCAGCAACATTTTCAACCTCAACAACCCTAATCAACTTCTAGTTACCCTACACCTAAAGCTTTTGTTGTTTTGATTCCATCATCTAATCCATACGACTCCGCTTGGTATCTTGACTCAGTTGTTTCTGAGCATATCACTAATGACTTGTCTCATCTTAATGATCATTAACCCTATCAAGGCACTGATCATATAACTGTTGGTAATGGTCATTCACTTCCTATTCTTAACACTGGTAAGGGAATTTTACCTACTCCTCATTTCTTTTAAGTTGAATAATGTGTTCTATGCTCCTATTGCTTATATCTTGTCTTTGTTCACCAACTCTCCAAAGATTATGATTGCACTGCTTTTGATGCTTCTTCTTTCATTATTTAGGACAAGCACGCGAAGGGCATTATTCATCAAGGTCTTAATTCACATAGCTTATATCACTTCTCTCTATCTGTTTCACATTTACCTTCTACTTATGCTTTTTTTACTTCCATTATTGTCGCTGTGTTTGAATTTGTTTGGCACAAGAGATTGGGGCATCATTCTCCTCTCAAATTTCATCATATGAAGAATTATTTACATTTTGCATCTAATAAAACATAGGGTATTCCTTCTTGTACAAATTGTTGTGTGTCCAAAAGCCATCGACTTCCTTTTAAGCTTTCTAATTCTACTATTCACAAACCTCTTTCATCAATTCATAGTGATGTTTGGGAGCCTTTTAGCCATTATGTTTCTAGTTTTAAGTACTATGCACTCTTTGTTGATGAATATAACAAGTTTACTTGGCTTTATCCCTTGTGACCGCCCTTACGGCTTGGACGTCATCGCTTGCACACCTAATGATGAGTGTATATGCTTGTCAAGTGATTGAAGTCATCAGCGGAATGCCACAGCTTTGAGCCTTTCAAACCCTACACTCCTGTTGCCTTGTTTTTGGACCAAAACCTTGGATTTTCAAGCCTACAACCTCTGGTGGCCTGCCGGCCACTAATATGGGCTGCCGGCCATCACTTCTGGTTCCCGGCCACTGATGTGGTCTGCCGGCCACCAATGTGTTTTGCAGATATTTTGTGACACTTGTGCCAATTGTTTGCACAGATGCTTGCATCTGCTCCCACCGTATGGCTGGATGTTTTTGAGGGAGTTGCATGTTTTTCTATATATAGAGAGCCTCCCTTCTTGCTTTAGGGTTAGAAAAATTTTGGAGCAAAATTTTTCCTCTCTCTCTACAATTCTTTCTCTCTCTTGCAAATTTCTTAACCTTTGCCTATACACTCTTCATCTTTGCCTATATACTCTTAACCAAACCTCTCCATCTTTGAATTGAGGTATCCTTGAGCTTTGCTTGAGCTCTTGATGGTGTGTTTGCCTTGTTTTATTGCCTAGAAGTGATCTCCTCTTCAAGAAGTATAAACCTTTGTCTCTTTACTTGTTGTATTTACTTTTTTTCTTATTATTTTCCAACTGTTTTTGGGCTAAAACTCTGTATTTTTGGGCTGAAACTTGGGTTTAAGGCCAATAAAGGTTGAGGGGTGATTTACCCTTCTTTACACCTTGCTCTCAAGGCCTTTACCCTTGTGTTTCCCAACTTTGAATTATCTTTTTTTGAGCTTTTAAACCCTGATTTTTCAGAGTTATTTCAGTGGCTAAAATCATGATTTGAAGTCCAAAATTAGAGGGGTTAGCCTTCCCTCCTTGTGTTTTGCTTACTAGTCTAGCATGATCCATGTTTTAGCTTATTATTCTAACTATTTTTGTCTTAATTCTAGCATGTTTTAGGACTTACTTAGGATTGTTTTAGGACTGTCTTTAAGTGTTAGTTGCATTTGAGCTTTATTTTGCATGCTTGTAATGTAATTGTTCTCATGAGTTTGGTGTTTTAGCCCTTAGACAACATCTTATTTGAGTTGATTGCATTTATTTATGGCTTTTCATACTTGTGATCACTCTTAATCACCTCTGCAACCTCCTTCCTTTCTTGGCTTTTGTTTTTTTTTGAAAGTGGTTTCAAACTACTTGTTTGTTTAAGAATGAGATTGAGATGTCGTGTTAATGGTTTAATTCCTTTGGGGGTTCATTACCAATGGTATGATGTCTCTTTCATGCCCAAAGTAACTCTTACTTTGAGCCCTTTTTCCATTAGAGGACTTGAATTCACCTTTTGGACTCAATTGATTAAGAATGAATGGTAATCTAAAATGAAGTAATAAAATTGGTTATTAAAAAAAGTGCAAGATAATAATTTGGTTTTGGGTTCAATCGGACGGTAATTGAACCCTTGAGTCTTAAGTCGTTTCATACTCATTAGTGATGAAAACGGTTCAAGATTCATTGTCAACTACTTCCTTGATCTTTCATGATAGGGAAGTGGTTTTGAGAGTCTTGTTTTGTTGCATTCATTGAATTTGCACACTTGGTTCATAAGCTATCATGCAATGAAATTGCATCCATTGGTGGTTTGTGAATCAAACCTACTACTCCTTTGAGCTGTTCAAATGATAAGGAGGGGTAAACTGTGCAAACAAACCTTTGAGAATACTCTGTCCCTGCTCTGTGTATCCTCTGTTGCAGCAGGAAAGTTCAATCATCAGTGGCCGGCAGGCCATCATCAGTGGATGGTAGGCCCTTTGCCGGCCACCAGTGCAAAATCAAGCAGTGTCCTTCTAAAGCAAAATAGAGTTGGTCTGGAGGTGGAAATCAATGCAAGTGTTCTACTGTGCAACAGAGGCATTCAGCAGCAGAAACAACGGCTTTTTTGGGTGGAAACCGCATTCATGCATGAGCCCTTTGTCGATCCTCGGGATCCGTGTATATTAGTGTTGTGTTTAACATAGTGGCTTTGTAGTTGATTGGTTAGAATAGCTAATTCGTCTTGTGTTATAATTATTTTAATTAGCTAGATTAGTTAATTAATTTGTTCATTCGTTTATTCATTCAGTTTGTAATAATTAGTTAAGTAGTTTAGCTAAATTATTCATTTGTTGTTGTAATAGTTAGTTCATTAGCTTAGCTCTAATTAGTTAGCTAGTGGATTCATTCGGACTCTTCTTTGTGAGGGCGTAATGTTATAATAATGTGTATGTCTTCCAACCCCACGTCTTTCTCCCTTTTATTTAACTGCTTATGATGGTTAGTTTAAGACATCATGTTTAATTTAGCATGTTTGATGATTTGCATCCACTTGTATTGCATACACCGAGGCTCGGTTCATTATTCTAACTTGCATTGTTAGTGTAACATTATTTGAATACATGTTTAGACCACATGCTATCAAATTGATTCATATGCCATATTAGTAGCCGAGCCTATTAGCTGTATTTTTTGCATGCGTTGCATTAGTCATGTTGCATAAGTTAGGATCACTCATTTTTCTAACTCTATCATCTTCTTTTTGGCTTGGAGTACTAGGTGAGCCTTTACTTGCTTTAGCATATTGCATTGTGTGTGATTGTTACCATGTTTAGCATGCTTGCCATGAGGCTAAGTACTTAAGTGATAAACTGTTTGGATGATTGTGGATGAAGGCTAATTGCTTGAATTTGAATAATTTGAGTAAATATTCATATGCGATCACTTTTTCAAGTGGTACATATTCGAAACAATTTTCAAAACAAACATGAATCGAGATGTTCCAATTCTTGCAAGTTAGTCTATATTTGTGTGTGTGCACATCACATAGTAATGTTAGCCTAATAAACTGGAACAAGAGCATATAATATAGATAAGATTCATATCATGATTAGTAGAGGTCGATCTTTGATCGGGCGAGCGGGGGTGCTCAATTCATGACCTTTCCCTCTCATACCTAAGTTCCTGAGCCGAGACAATCTTGGTGATGACGAACATGTGGCCTTGGCACGAGTCATGGATTTCCTAAATTTCTCCAAAAAAATATTTAGGTGGTGACTCTGTATCTGGCAAAGCAATCCATTTTTGGCAAATTGATTCAAAATCGATTTTTCAAAAGATTTGTCGTATTGAGACTCTTTGGTGTTTATCTATTTCACATTGCACTTATGGAATCAGATTCAGAACCGCAGGAGTCCGATACTGTAGGGCTTATTTGTCTTCTGAAAGGGGGCGCGAAGAAGTCGAGCAACAGTACTATAAAAGTAAAGTACTTGATAAATTTTTAGAATTTAAGGCTTATGTTGAGAAATAGTTTTCCACACAATTGAAAATTTTGCGAATAGATAGAGGGATTGAATTTGTTAATACCTCTATGATTAAATTTTTGAAATCACAAGGTATTATTCATCAGATTTCATGTCCTTACACTCCTCCACAAAATGGTGTTAGTGAAAGGAAGCATAGACACATCACTTAGACAGCCATTGCTTACTTCATCAATCTTCTTTACCTATTCAATATTGGGTTGATGCTATTTCTATAGTTGTCCTTTTAATAAATAGAATGCTAGTTTTAAACTTCATCATTCATCTTCCTATTCTCTTTTATTTCATCAAAATCCTGATTACTCTTTCATGAGAGTATTTGGTTGTCAATTTTATCCTCGGCTCATGCCTTATAACTCTCATAAGCTTTAACCAAAATCATTACCATGTGTGTTTTTTGGCTATCATCCAACTATAAAGGAGTACAGATGCTTAGAGCCCTCATCTAGTAAGGTTTTTATCTCTAGACATGTTGTTTTCAATGAAGACATATTTCCATTTGTTTCTTCTTTGTCTCCCACATCTTCTCCTGTTCTGCCCTTGTCTACTCTTTAATTTTATTTTTTTTTGGTTTTCTTTTCCAGATTCAGTTCTTTCTACATCAGTTTCTCTTAACTCTGTTACTCCCTCTCTTCCATTCCCACCAATTTTTATTTTTTCTTTAACTCTTTTTCCTACAAATCTTGTTCTTGCAAATTCTGTTCCTCCACTCTCAAATCCTCAATTATCAATTCCTTCAATTTCCATTCATTCTCCCTCCTCTCAGCCAAATCCTTGTATTGTCCCTTCTATTCATATTCAGTCTATCTCTATTGATCTCCCTTTTTTACCTTTCATTCCTGCTCATTTTCTTAATTCTGCTAATGCACATTTAATGGTTACCAAATCAATGGCTCATTCCTATGCTATGCTTGCTTCAATTGTTCTTAATACTTAACCACACACTTACAAGCAAGTTTTACAATCTCTAATGTGGTATGCTGCTATGATGGAAGAGTATAAAGCTCTTCTAGCTTAGGATACATGGTCAATTGTCCCTCTTCTATCTTCTAAAACTGTCATTGGATGTAAATGGGTGTTTCGCATTAAAAGAAACTTTGATGGGACAATTGCAAGGTATAAGGCAAGATCGGTAGCTAAGGGTTTTCTTCAACAAGAGGGTGTTAACTTCAATGAAACATTTAGCCCTGTGGCTAAACAACCAACTATTAGGATCCTACGAGTGTTACCCTACACTACAACTAGCCTCTCAAGCAACTTGACGTAAGTAATGCTTTTCTTCATGGCACATTGGATGAAGAAGTCTACATGCTCCAGCCACTTGGT
This sequence comes from Camellia japonica, assembly GCA_030407325.1. Classification (NCBI taxonomy): domain Eukaryota; kingdom Viridiplantae; phylum Streptophyta; class Magnoliopsida; order Ericales; family Theaceae; genus Camellia; species Camellia japonica. Next base: position 150,977,959 of record JAPPVO010000036.1, on the reverse strand, counting down.
TTCTCTAGTCCTACTCACCCTCATCATGTTTGTAGACTTAGGAAAGCTCTCTATGGCTAAAAACAAGCACCAAGGGCCTGGTATTCAACCTTCTCTAATTTTCTCTTATCTCAAGGCTTTGTCAATAGTCATTGTGAGAATTCTTTGCTCATACAAAAAACCAAGACTGCTATCACCATCCTTCTTGTCTATGTGGATGATATTCTTCTTACTAGTAGCAGCTCTTCCTATATCCAGCATTTCATTACCCAAATACATCTTGCTTTTGCTATGAAAGAGTTGGGTATTCTGGACATCTCTATCAAATCTCTTGGCAATTCTTGCTTCCTCTCTCAATATAAGTATGCTTCAGAACTTCTTGTCAAAACTGGCATGACAAATTGAAAACTTTGTAACTTCCTTATATTAATTAAGCCCTCTCTTGCTCCTAAGTCTACTCTTCCTTTCTCTCAACCTGAGCACTATAGAAGCTTGGTAGGTGGTCTTCAGTACTTTGCCATTACAAGACATGATTTGACCTTAGTTATAAATCAAGCATGTCAACATATGCATGCTCCTATAAATGAGGATTTTGCAGTTGTCAAAAGGCTTATTCGTTTTGTTAAGGGCACATTGTCTCATGGTTTGACCGATAGTCCTAGCTTATTTGATTTACAAGCTTTCTTAGATTCCAATTGGGTAAGTGATGCTTTGGATAGGAAGTCAACATCAGGATATTGTCTTTTTCTTGGCACTAACATCATTTCCTGGTTAGCCAAAAAGCAACCTACAGTGTCTAGAAATAACACTAAAACTGAGTACAGGTCCTTGGCTCAAACCACTACTGAGTTGAGTTTGCTTTAGATACTCCTCCATGATCTTCAGCTTCCTTTTTCTTTACTATCTATGCTTTGGTGTGACAATCTTTCAACAATAGCTCTAGCTTCTAATTTTGTCTTTCATACTAGATCTAAGCACATAGAAGTGGATTGTCACTTCACCAAAGAGAAAGTTGTAGCCAATAAAGTACTTCTCAAGTACATTTCCTCACTTGATTAGATTGCTGATATATTCACCAAGCCTCGATCAGTTTCTAGGTTTCAAAATCTTCAAGCCAAGCTAATGGTCTTTTCCTCTCTCATCAGCTTATAGGGGACTAATGAGATTACTACATCAAAGCAAGCTGCAGTTACAATCACAACCTTAGCATCATTAGCTCAAGCCTCTTCTTCAAGTACAAAGCAGAGTAGACTATAGCCATAGCTATATCAACAACAGTTGCAGCCTTAGCAAACAGTTACACCTGTACATACATCATACAAATATTAAACAAAGATTAGTTAGTTTGTTATGTGTTAGTTAGATAATGGTTACTTACATAGCTTTGTTTGTATATGCATATATTTGTATAAATACTGATTATAATGAATCATTGAAAAATAAGAAATAGTTACACTTTTCCACACCCTTTATATATCAAGGAAGAGAGATTTACAAAATTCCACTTTCTAGGTGTGTTTGATTGAGAAGACAATACAATCCTTTCATATATCAAGGGTGAGAGGTTTACCAACGGCTCCGTGATCACAAAATCCCTTACATCTTAGAATTGACTTTGTCATAGTCTGTATCAATTGCATTATATCAATGGGAGCAACTCCCTTCAAGACTTCACTTTGTGGGCTACACATAGCTAATGAAGGTGATCCTAACCTTTCATCTAGTAAGCCCTATAGAGAACATATGCAAAAAGTTAACTTTGATTAGTCATTGATAAATATATTAACTTTCATATTTTGTTTTATCAGATGGATGATTTTAATTTAAAATTTATTTACCATCCATTTCATAAAACAAAATAAGAATAGTTAATGTGTCAAATCAAGCTAGTTTCTTTTACATATATATTCCCCTCTTCGAGGCATACGAGATGAATAGTTTGGATCACCATCGTAGGTCGTATGAAGTCCACAAAATAGAGTCTAAAGGAGGTATGGAGAGCATGTAGTCTTGAGAGGATCTACTCCCCATATCAACACATCAAGTCTCAAGGGTCTCCTACGTCTTACTATCTTATTAGGTTGACTTGCTTAGTGTAGGTGAAAGCACTTGTAGGAAACATATCTTTTCTCATGGATCTCAATTTTCTTATGATCAAGGGAGTTATATTTTGCTTTACTTCACCACAAATAATCAATGTAACATTCTTTTGTTTTTTTCAATTCTAAACAAAGGATTCTTTATGAAAATCAATTTGAGCAGATCACCCCTCATTGTTCTCGATGACTCTAAAGGGAATCATATATTGCCATTCTTTGAATTACATTTTGCACTTTGCAATGTTCTCTTCGAATTCACTTCTCAGTACTTTCATAAATTTTTAGATTCACCAAATCACACATTGATTTTTCTTTGCACTTGTTGTGCAGGTACCATTATTGATCTTTTTATGTGTTTACTCGTAAGAACATGTATTTGGCATAAAGTTTATACTTTCATTGCACTTTCTATTGAGCAATGTTAGAGACTCACACTTTTAGATCCGTAAATTCACTTACAATGATGTGGTAAGGGAGTTGGGCCCCTTATCATTGGGTGTGTAACAAATCAAGAGTTAACGCATATTATACCACATCATTGTGGATACAATTGTGAGAGCTTTTTGGGATTCTCAAACATTTTCCATTTCTCTTTGTCAAATTTTAGTTTACCTAATTAGGCATCATTTGGATGTGGCTTGAAAGCTAGTTTATTAGCTAAAAAAAAAATAAAAATCATATTTTGCTAAAATTTGTAGCCTAATATGTTTTGATCTTCAATTTATGGAGAAAGAGAGAGAAGCTTCTACTTCATTTTATTTTTCTTTCATTTTCTTTTTTTGTTCACAAATTCAATATCCAAACATAACTTTAATTTCATCGACTAGAAATTTTGTTACTTTGTGACATGACATCCTTTTTTTCTCTTTGAGAAAAAGGAAGAAAAATTATAAATAAAATTTATTTTACTATGAGAAATGCTAAATGCCACTACTTTTTTTTGTTATGATTTTGTGTCATTGCTTAAGTGAATATATTTAAATTAAGAGAAAGTTGTTGAAAAGTCCAACCTAATGAGTCTATAAGGTATTAGGTCTAGTAGATATTTTTTGTTAGTGAGAAGTCCACAATTTATGAAATAATTTGGTGAAAAGTCATTTTGTTTGTTTTAAAAGATATTTTATTTTCAATTTTACCCCTCAAGTTTTTTGTTGACTTTTTTTATTTGTTGACTTTTGTTGTTGACTATCTGTTTAAATTTTTTTTTTCTATTTGTTCAAATTTTTTGACTCTCTGTTCAAGTTTTTTTTTTTTTTTCTTCTTCTATCTGTACGATTTTTTTTTCTATTTGTTAAATTTGACTATCTATTTAAAAGACTATCTATTCAAATTTATATTTATTTGTTCAAAATTTTAAACTATCTATTCAAATTTTGATTTCATTTTTTTATCTGTTGAATTATTTGACTGATCTGTTGAATTGTTATGTCATCTGTTGAAAATCAACTATTCAACAGATCTGTTTAGAACAAATCTGTTTAGAACAAATCTGTTTTATTTGTCCAAAATTTTATTATATGTTCAAATTTTGAATAGATCTGATCTGTTCAAATCCACAAATACATTATCTGTTCAAATCCACAAAACCAACAACAACAACAATAAAATAAAATAAAATAAAATAAAATAAAATAAAAGAGAAGGCGAATGAGGTTGGAGTATCACTCATTATCTCACCAACCACAACCCAGAATGGATTTAAAAAAATGTAATTTGAATAAATCATTTTGGTAGAGTTCATGAAGTGAAATGTAAATGTCATCATCTAAGTAACCCCACTAAAAAAAATTGCAAAAAACTTGCATTCTCTCTGCTCTGGCTTTTTTGAAAAACCCTCATTGGCCTTGGCTGAGTCTTTCTCCTTCTGTCAACATTCTACACTCAAGTCGTCTGTGGGCAGTTTTCGAGTTCACAGAGTTCGATTATCAGCAAAACAAGCGATCCCAAAGCCACAATTTCTGTCTTGAGTGAACATTGGGCCTAAACATTCCTCACTAGTACTGCAAAAACCAGAGCTGATAAACAGAGTGCCCTAAAGCTTTGAAAATATACGATCTATCGACGTCTCATGTCGAAGATGCCGGCCACGGCGACAGAGGTGGTGGATCTGGAGAAGAGGGGTTGCGGATTTGAGATCTGACGGATTCGAAGGCCGATATGAGATATCACAGATCCAGAGATAGATCGGAGATTCGCAGGTGTCTGAGGCGGTGGTGGGCGGCAGCAGTGGTCGGGTTCTAGTGGCGGCGACGTCATTTGCCGCGACCTCGATGTCTTCCGTTGACGGTGTCCTGTAGGCGGCGGCCGAAGTGGCGGACGTTCTGTTCGAATGGTTTAGATAGAGAGATAGAGGGCTTGGAGAGGAAGAGAGATAAAAGAGAGAGTCACAACGGTATTGGACCATGTATATAATATATATATATATAAAAGAAAAGTTAGGGATTATGAAATTTTTTTTATGAAAATGATCATGAAAGATTTATGATTCTTGAATTACCTTAATTAGTATATGGTGCTTTATTGTAAGGGCTGATTTGGGGTAACCTAAATCAGCCAAAAAGTCAAAAAATTACTCCAAAATCCAAAAAAATATCACTATTCATCCAAAAAAAATAATTAAAAAATTAATTTTCTACCAAAAAAGTACACACCAAGTCAACAATTTGCAGTTGCTGTGCTGCGGCAGTGACCAATGTTGAAATGATTGGGTGTGATTTGCACACACATCGCTGTTTGGCTTGTGGGAGTTATCACGGGTCCCGTTTTGATAATATGAACCGTTAAATGTGTAGAACTCGTCGAATACTATATGTCTGCAAAAAATCACATTGATCGGATATCGATAACTATATGATCAAATCAGTTATATATAACAAATGGATGATGTTATAATTAATGATTGAAAAATAAATAAATCTGATCAGATAGCTATCGATATCCGATTAACTTGATTTTTTATAGGTACATAGTGTTCGACGAGTTATACACATTGAACGGTTCAGATTATTAAAATGGGACCCGTGATGACCCCCACGGGCCAAACAAAACCGTCTAGTGCTTTGTACAAAAATTAGCCAATAATTTCCAATTCCAATACACTCCTTCCGATTTGTACGGCTGGGCCACCTCTCACTAATCATCTCTTACACACTTTTTTTTATACAATTTTTTAATACACATTTTTCCATAAAAATCCAAAAAGTTAACCCAAATCTCCATATTTTTTTCTCAACTTTTTTAGTCCAAAAAGACAAAAAGTGCACTTTTTTAGGACACTCCAAACCAGCCCTAAGTGTAATCCAAGAATCACAAAATTTTCATAATTATTTTTATAAAATTTTTTTCGTAATACCTACCATTATTGTATATATATATATATATCTATCTATAGAGGGGTATTTGATTATTTTGTCGAAACTTGACCGTTACGTCCTGATTTTTAAAGATTAATTAGATAGAAATTAATTAATTTAAAAATCTCATTTTCATTCATTAATTATAATTTATTTATTTATTTAACATGTTCTTTACGCTTCACAAGTCAATATAAGAAAATATTATTGATGAAAATCATTAAACACACTTTCCGTGTATCACATTGAATATAACATATTTTTCTACAAACATAATGCACCATAGGCTTCCAATAAACAAGAGGGCATTGCTCTTCACAAAGTATAGTACTCAACTAAAGAAACAAATAAAATGTACTACGGCTCTTCACCACTTTATAACTATGTTAAGGTAAACCAGCTGTTTGATCCTCAAGTCCGAAGACATTCCCTATACACATGTATAGGTAGGAAGTGAACAAACCACTAGCTCACCAAGAAATCTCATATTATAACATTAAAAGATATGCGAGTACAATGATACTCATACATATACATGAAATCATATCATGCCAAAACCTTATAATTTTATCAATTAATCCCTTAAATCCAATTTATTTAATTAACCTCCAACTTGTTGAGATAAATAAATAAACATACTTCAAATGTCTACCAGACATCATTTTTCAACCTATTCAATTAACCCATCTCAGTTAAACTAAATAATTAGCAATTTATGGTGACCTCCCACAATATAGCAATTCCAATTCATTATTTACTTAACTAGTAACAGTTAACTTAATTAGGGTTCATTTGGAAAGCTGGTTAGCTTTTTAACTTTTTGATTATTTTAGCCTGGTGCTAAAAAGCTTCGTTTTGGAAGAATTTTTTGGCTTTTTAATTTTTTTTTGTGAGAGAAAGAATGTAATAATTATAGGTTAGATATGATATTTTGTCTTATTAGGCTAAAATAACTTATTTTGTCTTATATGACTATTTTAGCCCCAATTCATCTTCCCAAACAAGCCCTTAGATAATCAATCAACATTTCCAATGACTGTCAACGAGGCCTTGTGTTCCAATTATTTAATTAACACACCCATTAACATAAGTAATTAAATCTACAGTTACTTGCTAACACAATTCCAATTTATCCTAATGATTCAAAAAAAAAAAAAAAAACTCTCAACTTTATTTATTTTTGAAACAAAATTCACAAGTAACCAATTATACTCTCCTTCTAACCACTAAATCAAAATAATATCCACCGTATTACCAAGCTTGATATCCATCACATAACACAATTTCAACTATATTCTCAACACATATTTTCATCAACAATTATTTCTGCATATAACACACATTAGCAATAACATCCCTTGATAAAATAAAGAACTTGTGATCCCAATTTTCAAATATTAATTAGGCAGAAACTAATCAACCTAAGCGTGAGGATTTTGAAAGAAATCTCATTTGCATTCAATTAATTATCAAAAATCCTTTTTAGTTATACATTTTCTTTACTCTTCACAAGTCAATACAAGAATTACCATTGATGAAAACCATTAAACCCACTCTCCGTGTATTACATTGAATATGACATATTCTTTTACAAACAAAATTTTCCAAAGGCTTACAATAAATAAGAAGGCGTTGCCCTTTACAAAGTATAGTACTCAGCCAAGGAAACCAAATAAAATGCACTATGACTCATCACCACTTTATAACTGTGTCAAGGTAAACTTGCTGTTGATTCTCAAGTCCGAAAACATTTTTTGTACACATGTACAAGTAGGGGTTGAGCAAACCACTAGCTCACCAAGTAATCTCATATTATAATATTAAAAGATATGCGGATATAATGATACTCATACATATACTTGAAATCATATCATGTCAAAACCTTATGAGTTTATTTCATAATATTTTAAATCCAGTTTATTTAATTAACCCCAATTAATTAACTTAAATAAATAAACGTGCTCCAAATATCAACAAAACATAATTTACAACTTATTCAGTTAAACCATCCCCATTAAATTAAATAGTTAAACAATTCATAAAGCCCTCTAACAAAACGTCAAGTACATTTCATTTAAATGACTGATATTAGTTAACTTAAATAAATCCGCAAGTTACACTGACTATTAGCAACGCCTCAATTCCAGTCTGTTTATTTAATTAACTTTTGTGTCGGTTAACTTAGATATTCACAGCTAACAAGCTATTAATAAACATACACATATCTCATTTAATTAATTCATGTTAGTTAATTTAAGTAGGTAATCAATCAAGAAGATATCACAATTCATAATATTCAAAGATATCACCTACATTTTCTGGCCATAAGCACAGAGGGGCAACTAGGCACCCATTACAACACGCATACACACTTTAGCAATAACATGTCACAATAAAATAAATAAGTTGTGGTCTGACCAAGCCCCACATCACCATTGTGGTCTCGCCAAGCCACCTGTCTGCCTACTTTATCGGTTGCTAGCTGGAAAGAACACATTACCTTTGTATAGCACAACCTGCATTACCGAGTGCTAACTGGAAGGAACGCATTATCTCTATATAGCACATCCGCCTATTTTACCAGGTGCTAACCGAAAGAAACACATTACCTCTATATAGCACATTAGTTTGCTTTACTGGTGGTTAGCCGAAAGGATCACGTCACCTCTATATAGCATAATCACACTTCTACAACATATGTATTTCAAATTGCTTCAACTCATTCTCATCTAATTATACCCTAGAGCAAGAGTTCACAGTTGGGGAAATAGAAGAAGGGATAGAGAGAGAGAGAGAGAGAGAGAGAGAGAGAGAGATAGAGATAGAGAGAGAGAGAGAGAGAGAGTGAGAGTGAGAAAGAGCGAGACAGAGAGCGAGAGAGCGAACGGGAATGAGACAAAGAGCGAACCTGTTTGCAGCGGTAGTGGTACTGATTTGCGGCATACGGGGACTGACAGTGCTGAGGATGCGTTGAGGTGAGGTTTGCTGGTGATTGATATGTGTGAAAGAAAGCTTCTGTGTTTGTGTATACACAAATAGGCTAGAGGCACGAATAGTAATTCATTCCCTCTAAAAAATTTAGAGTTTTAGCGACTAAATGTTTTATTTGTTGGAAATGTTAATATATAACGATTAAATCATTTTGTAGCCAAATCTTAATTAATGGCGACTAAAATATTAGTCGCCAATGGTAGTAATTTGGCGACAAATTTTTTTTGGTTGGAAAAAAGAAAAAATGAGTATACAACGACTAATTATTTTTTAGTCACCAAAACTTAATAATTGCCGACAAAACGTTTTGGTCGCCAAAAAAATTTTGTAAAAATCTGCCTACTGTTTGGCGACTAATTTTTCTTTTGTTGGCAAAACGTATTATACAACGACTAAAAACAATTTAGTAGCCTAAAATCTATACTAACATCGACTAATATTTTTTTAATAGCCTATGATAGCATATTTAGTGACTATAATATTTTTTTTAGTCGCCAATAAGTAATATATCTCAAAAAAAAAAAAAAAAAAATAGTAGCTATACCATAAACCAATACCAACTAATATATTTTTTAGTCGCAAATATTGTAACTTTTGGCGACTAAATTCCTTTTAGTCGTCAAATTTGGTCGTCAGGAGTGTAAATTGTTGTAGTAGAGGGTTTGAGGTAAAAATACCATGATACATTTATTTTATAAAAATAACAAAATTACTTTTTATATATTGAAGGCTTTCATGACTTAAAAGAAACTCTAATACTAATTTTTTTATTTTTCACTAGTTAAAGTAAAAAAAATGAATACTCCTCATTTTACCTAATCACTTCTTTCTTTCTTTCTTTATTTTTTTTTTTAATCTTTTTTTATGTGTATAAAACTACTCTTTATTTTATCAATCTATCAACACAAACAACTTAAAGAGCCTCATAGGGCTTTTCAAATGTGCTATCTTACAAAAAATCTGTTCAAATATAGTTAGTGCAGTAGCTAACCCCTCAAAGAAGCAAAATAGTATGAGGTTAATTATAATGGTCAACCTGCCTCTTTTCAAAAATTCATTGGATATGTTTTAATATCACTGCTCTACAACACAAATAAACATACTAATATATCTAACAATTACACTAATAATTTTCTTATTTAATCACATCATATTAATATTTATATCCAACATAATCTGGCAAAATCTATATATTTTATTTTGATTATTTACTTTTTCATGTTTTCACTTCAATCTCATTTTTATTATTTTTTTATTTTAGCTATTCACTCAAATACTACTTACCTATGGAATGTCACATTAGTAATAAATATGAAGGAAAATGATTATAAAGGTCAAATAGATTTTGTCTAGTCTTTGAAAACTAGCTACAATTAGCTAGTGAATATAAGCTGAGGCAAAATACTTAATCATATACCTACTACATTGGAATTGAAAAAAATAAATTATTCTAGACATTAATAATAAGATAACGGAGGCAATTTACCCTCTTCAACTATCATTATTTTTCACTTTACCCTCTTAAATTAAAAATTGATACAATGTATATCGCTTCATTTGTTGAAAATTTTCAATCTATCGCTTATGTCTCCATTCTATTAACAAAACAGACGAAAAATATGCATATATATATATATATATCTCTTCATTTTACAAAAATATTAAAATTACCTTTTTATATATTGAAAACTTTTACCACTAAGAGCAATTCCAATGTTATTATTTATTTTTCACTAGCTAAAATATAAAATAAATACTTTTCATTTTATCTAACTACTTTTTTATCTGTGTATTTCAACACTACTATTTATTTTATGCCTATGTATTCACATAAACTGTTTAAAGAGGCTGATAGAGTTTTTCAAATGTAGATAGCTTGAAAAAAAATTGTTAAACTAATTAGTGTAATAGCTAACTCGTTGATTATAATAGTCAACACACCTCTTTTAAAAAACCCATTGAAAATGCTTACTACTACACCAATAAACACAATAATATATCTTACCGTAGGGCCAAACATCCTCCCGGATGTCCACCCAAGAGCAACATTGACAATTTTTTATTCATGTTTGGACAACCTACAGGATATTTGCTTGAACGTCCTCTCAGACAATTAGGGTTGTGAAAAAATTTGATGAAAATTTTAGTTTTAGCATCAGAGTGAACGGTATCATTTCAAAAAATTTATCAAATTACGAGTAAAATGGTGAGAGTTTTTTTTTTTTTGGAAGTCTAAACCATTTTGTTTTTGTTTTTTAAGAGTGAATGAGCTTTTGAACTCCTCGATGGTTGACGAGGAATCGGGAAAACCCCTTTGAAGTCGTCTATTTTTTTAATCCAATAGGTAGAGAGAAAGAAACCCTTTGAACGCCCATAGGCGTTGGGAAAAAATTGAATTTAACACCATAGTTAGGTTTGGAAGGTCCCCCGATTGATTTCTCAGAAAAAATGGCCGACGTACAAGACAAATATTGCTCGAATTTCCCTCGCGATTTCAAGGAATATATGGTCAAGGAACTAAACTGGTGTAAATGTATTCAAAGGCATAACTATTCGCATGTCTGGGATTGGTTTTTCTGGAGCCAAGAAGACAACGAACTCCTAACGTCCTTCTACTCTTCCCCACGGAGTTGAGTTACTTCTATCTTTCTTTCTTCATTTATTATTATTTTTTGTAAGATTTGAATATATATTTTTTTATTTAGTTTTAAGTCAATTTTAAATCAATAATGTTACTTGGTTTTGAAATCAATTCTCTCCTGAAATTTGTTTGTTTTTTTTATATCAAATATTAACATCAGAATCAGATATTTGCCTTACAAAACTGTGGACTGTTGGGTTTATGGCACGAACCTAGTTCAATTTTGGGCACCCGTAACAAAAAGATGGGCGGTCTTTTCTTACAACTCAAAACCAACCTTTCGTGTTAATATGTGTCAATGACGATGACGAACTTGATTTTAAAAGACTTTGTAGGTATAGGATGATATGTATGGATTATAAATTTGACATTGATTTGGATGGGGAGACTTCTGATCAACGCCTAGGGCTTCCTGGCCGAGTGTTCAAGCATCAATTCCCTGAATCCATTCCCAATGTGGAGTTTTACTCTCATCATTGAGTATCCACAGCGCGACTGTAGACACCCCATTTTTGACCGACCTTAAGACTCAGACGTCATCGATTGAGCGCTCGGTGATGGTACCTGTTGTGCTTGTTCTGAGGTTTCGGAGTTCTTAGCTGAGAGCCTTGCCTCTGGGCCTCAGAACTTTTTGTGCTTTGACTCGGTTTGCGGACCAGGTCTTGTTTTCTCTTCCCGAAGGGAGGGAGAGGTCTTGTAGACCATCTCTCAATGGTCGTAGACTACTTTTTGTGGTCGTAGGCCACTGTTCCCGTTTGGAGACTAGTTTTCCATTTTCGGGGACGTCGATCGTGCGCCTCGACTCGGGACCGCTTAACATTCTCCGTTTGCCCCGATTTTCGGAGCACACCTTGTTTCCTCTGTCTAGAGGGACACTGTGCCCCAGGAGACTACTTTTGGTGCTCAACAGCCAGTTTTCGAAGCTCCCGACTGCGCGCTTTGCCTCTCGAACTCTTGTTTTGCATCCGTGTTGGTTCCTTTTTGGCACAACCCTTGTTTTCCCTGTTTAGAAGGTGGTACAAGGATGGGAGACCAGCATTTCCCTTGGAAACCACTTCTCTCTCCGCCAGCCGATTTTCTCCTTAGGAAACTGGTTTTCTTGGTCTTTGGGCCACATTTACTGGTCTCCCACCATACTACTGACTTGCTTTTAGTGTGGAGACCACCTATTGTGCCTGCTGACCACCTTGTTTTGTGGAAGACCACTTGTCCTGGTCGGCCGACTAGGGAAAGTGGTCGGCCGACCACCTCTTCTGGTTAGCCAGCTTCCTCCTATTTTGTCTGTCTGAGTGCATGCCAGTTGTGCCAGCTGGAAGGCACAGACTGGATCCTCCATACACGTGTATGGAGGATTTGCAACCAAGTTTTTAGCTTCTTGGAGAAGCTTTGGCTTTGAAACTCTATAAGAGAGGCCCTCCCTCTCCTTATACCAGGTTGAAAAATTGCTCTAAGGCAAAGCTTATATCTCTCTCTTTGTCTCTATATTTTAGGCATAGAAAGTGCTGTGTTCTTGGCCTATTGCACACCACCTCATAACCATACACCTCCACCATTGTTACTGAGTTGCTGGAGGGTTTTGAGAGGTCTCAAAAGTTGGGTTTTGGTTTAGAAAAGTTGTTGGTTTTGCTGAGCTTCAAGGGTAACTCATTTTCTCTCTTTTTAAGCATTATTTTGATCCTTCTCTTAGACTCATTTGCATGCTTATTTGAGCTTTGTTGTCAACTGAAAAAAGCTTCATATTTAAGTGTCTTTCATGTTTGTTTAAGGCTCTTTTGGTGTTGAGGGTCATCTACCATCTTGCATGCTCTATTTAGCCTTGTTTTGTGCCATGCCATAAGGCATTCGAGCTAGTCCTTGCTTGGCCTTCCTACCACTGAAATCTAGTGGATTTTCAGTGGTGAGAATGTGGCTTTGAAGGCCTAAATCAGAGAGGGGTGACCCTCTCTCTTGTTGTCTTATTTACTAGCATTTTTGGCCTACCAAAGGAGCATATGTTTATACCATTTGGAGGCCTAGTTCAGGCACTTTTTGGTGACTTCTAGGACCTGCCTAGGCTCTGACCATGGCTGGTTTGATCCCCTTTTGCTTGCTTCTTGCATGTGTAGAGTAATCTCTTTCATGGCTTATCAAAGAAGCATGTCATTCTTGCATGTATTAGTCTTGTTTCAGTGGGTTTTTGGCCATCGTTTGGCATGCCATGATTCTGTTTTTACTTGATTTGGTACTTCTTCATATGCTTCATATGTTTGTAGTGTAACTCATGTTCACTAGCTCACAATGCATGTTGTTTTGGCCTTCTATTCTAGCATATTTTGGCTATACTTCAAACTGATTTTGTTCATATTTTGGGCTATCTTAGCTCTATCTTGAGGCCTCTTGGTCGAAAAATGCTTGCCATGCATACTTGTTGTGTAAATAGCATTGACTAGCTTTGAGTTTGGAGGTCCCTTGCATGCTTAACTTGAGCTATTTACATGTTTTGGCATCATTGGGCATGATATTTTAGAGCTTATAGGGGTGCTACACTTCCATATTTTCCATGCTTTAAGCGCTCTTTAGAGTTGTGCATTTATGCCCTATTTGCGAGCCATTGCATGAGCTTCACTTTTGTGCCTTTCAAGCCATCATCCCAACCCATTTTGCTACTGTTTTGGGCTTGCATAGGGTCTGTTTGGGGTTAGTATCATCATTTGAGCATCGCTTTGCATGCCTATAGTGTAATGCACTTCACTAGTTTCAATGCTTGAGCCATTCAACATGCGTTGTGTGAGGTGTTTGCATGATTCGGAGTCATTTTGGAGTCATGTTATATGCCATTTCAGAGCTGGAATATATGCCATTGTACGCCATGTTTAGTCCTTTCAATGCATGTGCAAAGTTGTGTTTTTGTGCCTTAGGCTCGGAGCCATTGTATTGTGCATGCTGGCATGAGTTTTGAAACTTTGTTTCCATCATTTATGGCCACTGATTTGGGTGTGGCTGAGGCCCATCCATTTTGGTTTAAGTCCATTTTGCATCGAGTATGCCATTGTAGTTCATAGCATTGAGTGCCATGTTGTCGCATGATTGATCACTGCATTGTGCATGCCTTGTTCATCTCATTGTGTATGTTAGTTTCCATGTGCATTGCGTATGCTAGTGTCGTGAGCATTGTGCATGCCATGTAGTTTTAGCATTGTGTATGCTAGGTGCATGTTTGCATGTTCATCCTTTGCATGTTTGCATGGCTAAGTGGCATTGCATTAGGATTGCTTGCTAGAGTTGCATTGGTGCATGCCATGTTCGTTGCATTGTGTTTGGAATAGGAGTTAGCCCAAACACGGGAAACGAGGGATGTTTCATACTCGAAGTGATGAAACGTGCCTCGATTGCCGGTCGTCGACACTCTTGACTACACATGATGGAGTTTAGGCATTTATGTGTTCATAGGTGCATTCATTCTATATTAAGTTGTGCAATTCGGTTCCTCGGCCATCATGCATTGAGATGCGTGATTGGTGGCCCGAGGATTGAGACCTACACTCCCTTGAGCTTGTACAATGATAGAGGGAGTGGTCGTGCACACATATGTTGAAAATACCTTGCCATGCCTCTCTCTTGCTCCTTGTTGCAGAAAACCAGAAACCAGAGGCAGAAACTGGTCGGCTGACCAGCTTTTCTGGCAGGCCGACCACCCTTTTTGGTTTCTCCCACAAAAGGTGGTCGGCAGGTGGTCTCCAAGGCCAATAGCTGGTTGGCAGCCTTCCCACAGATTCCCAGGGTGGAGTTTCAGCCTTCTGGAGCCTTGTGCAGTGTTCTGAGGTCAATTGCAAACAAAGGCAAGTCGGGGCGTCGTGAGGGATTTCCGAACAAGGCAATTCAAGCATGCATGCATCCTTCATCACCCAAGGCAAAGCTGAGGCAGTCCGTTTCATGTAGTTTGCATGATAGTGTAATTGCTTACTTAGCTAATTTGTTAATTAGTTAGAGTTATGTAATAATTAGCTGTAATTTGTTATTCATTGTGGTTGTGTAATAACTAGTTTAATTAGATTAGCTTAGATTAGCTAGTTGGTTTTGTATTATTTATTCGGACCCTCCGTCGAGAGGGCACAACTGTTGTAATAAGTGTGCGTGTGTGTGATGCATGTCTTCCAACCCCATGTCTTTCTCCCTTTTACTTACCTGCTTACGATGGTTAGTTTTAGGATATGTTTTAATTAACATTCTTATGCTCACATGTTTGCATCCATTCATCTGTCTTGCATGCACCGGGCTCGACGCATCATACTAACTGCATTGTATTTCAATTCCAAGTTGAATACATGTTATCTGTAGCATCTCATATGCCATCTTAGAATAGTCGAGCCTACTTCTAGTTGCATTTTGTATGTGTTGCATTAGGCATTCTTAACATAGCTAGGATCATGCATTGATTTCTAACATAGCTTTTGTTTTGGCTCGGAGTACTCGGTAAGCGTTTATGCTTTAGCATCCTTGCATGCGTGTCAGTGACTGCCATGATAGCATGCTTGCCATGAGGCTAACTGCTTATGTGATATAACTGCCTGAATGCCTGTGGGTGAAGGTTGGATTACTTGAGTTGGAACAATTCACTGATTGCGAGTTTTAAGCCCACTTGAGAGCGGCAAATCACCATGTTTTCTAAGCCCACTTGAGGGTTGCAAAATCCACATTTTAGCCTACTTGCGAGTAGCAAACCGCTTTCATAGACAAACATGAAATGTTTTGTTCCAATCCAGGTGATCCAGTCTATACTTGTTTGTTGCGCGCATCACATAGTATTTCTAGGCTAATACACGGGAATAAGAGCGCATATGTTTTCAAAACAAAATATCATGTTTAGTAGTGGCCGATCTTTGATCGGGCGAGTGGAGGTGCTCATAGCTGACCTTCCCCAATCGTACCCAAGTTTCCGAGCCGAGTCAACTTTGGTGATGACGGACACATGGCGTTAGGCGCGAGTCAGGGTTTCCTAAATTTCCCAAAAATAAAACATTTAGGTGGCGACTCTGTATCTTGCAAAGCAGTCCATGTTTGGCACTTCTTTCTAAAAATCAGTTTTTCAAAACAATTTGTCGGATTTGGACTCTTTGGTGATTTATTGGTCTTGCATTGCACTTTACGAGATTAGATTCAGAACCGTGTCATTTGAGTCCGAACTGTAGTAAGCCCATTGAACAAAACGGGATTTTCCCGGGACGTTCGGACGCGTTTACAGTTTTTGGCGACTCTGCTGGGGATTTAGAGAACTTGACTCGAACTCATAATATCTTGTTTTGATTACACTTATGTGTCTCTTTGCATTGCATTTGCATTGGTGCGCCTAGGACACCGTGTTTGCCGTCTGCTATTCCTGAACGGTTTGCCGGAGGCTCGCTTTGAGAAGCGTGCCATAAGGCTGACCGGTTACGGGCTCTGCCACGATGGGAACACAAACCCCAATTTTTACCGGGGCACCCTTTTTGACCATTCGACCTAGTGCATATTCGGAATCCATAGTGACCATCCCAAACTAGGATAGGTTGCTTACCCGATTGTAGGTTGTTTGAAACCGCTGCGTGCGTAGTGAAACCCTAGCTCCTAACAAGATAGGACAGGGAAACCCTACCCCAACATAGGGGTGTTTTGGCTCTCGCTTGCTATGTGCTTTTAGAGTGCGTCTCTACAGGAATGCATACATCAGTCTGCAAGTTTGGGTATTAGGCCTGTGGGCATCAGCATCAGTGTTTTGAGAATCAGTTATATCTGTGGGCATCAGATTTAGATTCGGGGCAGTGATTTGGGAACAGTGATCAGTGGTTGAGAACGGTTCATTCAGCATATGTTTGCTAACTGTGTGTTGTCTTTATTTAAGCTGTTATGCTGTCTGTTTTTCTGTTCATTATTTCCTTATTATGCTTTATTTATCTTTTTGCTAGGTAGTTTAGCACAATTGCTTCTGACCAAGCAGATATTCCCCAAGCACTCTGGACTAGAGGTCGCAGACTCCATCGATCTGAGGATCTGATAGACGGACAACCAGTGTTCTACTCTTTACCCCCAGTTGCTAGACGAAGGTCAGTAAGGCACAGTGTATCGGTACTGCGGTTGCCAGATCAGTGGTCCTTGAGTAGTCAGGTTGAGATTTCCGAGTCTACTGCAGAGACAGATATACCGGTAGTTCAGTTAGATCAGGGCAGTATGGCAGGAATGGAAGAGATGATGCGTCAACTCCAGGAGAGTATGAAAACCATGCACGAAGACGCTGTTCGTCAAGCAGAATTTGCCAAACAGTAGGCCGTGATCATGACCCAACAGGCAGAGTTAATTACCAGGCTGCAGTAGCAAGCCAAAGCATCTGCTTCACACCAAGCTCCTCCCCCACCGAGAGTCCCAATACCTAGGGAGACGGTGAATGTCCAGAATGTCCAGGAGGATACAGACATCCCAACAGGGCCAGCTCCGCCCCCAATTCCACCTCAACTATCCAAGGCACCCACGCCTATCAATCTATCGGATTCCCCCTTCGAGTTCTAGGTGGACCCCACGGCATTAAAAGTGAGCAAGCTTGAAAAGCTGTTCAAGAAATCTCAAGGTGTGAAGTCCATTCCGGACATTGAAGACGGGTACACCGACTCGGCCGTGACACTGCCAGACCGGTTTAAGATGCCACATATTGACCGATTTGATGGATCCGGTAATCCTATGGTGCACCTGCGGCTGTTTTCAGACATACTAAGGCCGATGGGCCTCACTAGATTACAGAAGCTTTCTTTGTTCGGCCGGACCCTGTCGGGTGTAGCGGCCATCTGGTATGCAAAACTGGAAGAAGATGTTAAGAGGAATTGGGATGAGATGGCCGAGGCTTTTGTCGCTCAATACTCCTATAATACACAAATCGAGATTACAACCCGTGATCTCGAGACGACTAGGCAAGAGCCAAAGGAGAGTTTCTCCTATTTTGTGACCCGGTGGAGGGCCAAAGCCTCAATGATGACCATTAGGCCCACTGACAAAGATCAAATTCGGATGGTTGTGCGCAACCTCCAGCCTAAGCACATGCAGAAGTTGATTGTTCTCTCCTTCCCCACCTTTTCAAATTTACATGAGATGGGAGTACAGATCGAGGATGCTTTGAAACAGGGCCTAATTGACAATGACAGAGAGCAGCCCAGGAGAACTTTTAACCGCAGTACAAATGCAGGCACAAGCAGTGCTGCAGCTACTAGAGCTTCAGAAGTGAGCATGGTCACCACCAATCCCCCAAGAACCCTTGCAGCTACGCCATTCACCGGTGTGTCCGGTAGTAGTTCGTAAACAGCCAGATACGCACCCAAAAGCCAAAGAACTTTCACTCCACTATACATGTCCTTGCCCAAGGCTTTAGGAGTCTTGATCAGGAAAGGGCACTTGAAGCCCCTAGAGCCGCGGCCGTTACCAAAAAAACTTCCCCTCTCCCATAACCCAGCTAAATACTGCGCGTTTCACCAACAGCACGGTCATGACACCGACCAATGCTTCCGACTACGTCATGAGACTCAGGATCTCATTGATAATAGGGTGATTGTGCCTCCAGAGAAACCCAATGTTACAACCAATCCTCTCCCACCACATAACCAAGCTCCACCTCCCAAACGCATCAACTCGATCCAAACTGGGGTTGTGTCATACGACCCTAGCATATACATCACTCCTTTCCACTTACCCAAGCTGGAGGTGTTCATTCTTGACAACACTGACTTGTGCATGTTGGACATCTCCCGAACCCAACCTGAACCAATGGTGGTGACTATCGAAGATAGAACATGGATGACTTCGGAGGAAAGTGGGACTAGTGATTCAGGGTCTGAGGAATTTGGGAGCTCTGCTGAGGAGGTATACAATCCGGGTGGCTACATTGCATCAGCAGGCCAGGTTAGGCCGAGTGTGGAATTGCCAATAGGGGCGGAGATTTGTGTAGTGTAGGGGGATTGATTTGATCAGAGGCTAGATGACTTAGCAAATCTAGAAGAAGACATTGCTAACCTTCAGTTTTTCAATGAACAAGATCCAGGAGACATGACAGTCAACTGGTTTAATTTTGATGGGTCAGTAGAGGCTACAGGGTGGCTTGATGACCAACCAGATGTTGTTAAAGAATCTCAGCCAGAACAGGGCTCGCCAGGGACAAGGACATCAGTTGTGGCCGGAAGGGTCGGAAAGCAGAATGCATCCCCGGAGAGCGCCGGTGCCAAGAATTTCGCTCGGGATTTGGGTACTTTAAATACAAGAGATGTTGTTGAACAGCAGACTGCACTGAAGTAGTTTGACCAGGAAGGGATCGAAGATTCTGAGAGAGCAAGAAAGGCCAAAGCACCTACGGGGACCGAACGTGCTGTGTGCACAAGAACAGAGCGTGTTGCGAGCACATGGACGGAAGGTGCTATGGGTACAAGGACAGTTGTCGCGGAGTCGGACAGGTGTCTGTCGGCTGCCGATGGAATATGGTGGGAAGACGATGACTTATGTCTTGCCCACACCGATGAGGACTGGGGGAGCAATCAGCCGGATAATACTTGGTATATTGGTGAAGTTGACCATATGACTAGGAGCGGGCGATATTTTAAACCCCCACACCTAGATCAACCAGAGGCATCCGGAAAGGACAAAGAGGCGGAGAAGCAGAAAGAGAAGCTACTTGAAGAAGAGGCCGTGTTGAAGCAGTAGAAGAAGATACAAGCAGACATCTCCATCTGGGGATTGCTTATGGCTTCTCGTGTTCATAGACAGGCTGTCCTTTCTGCAATGGATAAGGCCAAACTCTCAATAGACACCACGCCTGAACAGCTGGTGGGATTGGTTTTTCCGGGAGGGGCTTCCCCGATGTTGACCTTTTCCGACAAGGAATTGTCGCCTGAGGGTGCAAATCACAACAAACCTCTTGACATCTCTGTGGACTGTAGAGACAAGTGGGTATCGGTAGTTCTTGTCGACACGGGATCCGCTATTAACGTGTGCCCATCGAGGACGGCATATGCAATTAGGTTGAAACCCGCGGACTTTGTGCCGACAGCCCAGGTGATAAGGGCATATGACAACACTAGCAGAGAAGTGATGGGGATCGTAAAGATCCAGACTCAGGTCGGTCCAGGACAACACGAGATTGACTTCCATGTCTTGGACGTTCTCGCGACCTTCAATCTACTCCTAGGGCGGCCGTGGCTGCACCAGGTGAAGGCGGTCTCTTCCACCCTACATCAGATGTTGAAGTACTCCCATGGGAAGGGGGTGGCTATCATTTTTGGGAACTCGTCAATCCATCCTCCGCCAGAGGTGTCTACACCGGTTTTGGAAATCGAGCATGGAACGGAGGATGTGTTCCTATCAGGATTTACCCTGGCCGAGGCCCGAGTCGTTCAGAACGTCTTAGCTGTTGACGAGGGGGTGTATGTCAGCGCGCAGTCAGTATATCACATGAACAAGTTTCAGCACATCCCTGGGATGGGATTAGGGAAGAGTGGCCGGAAGGGCATCGCAGCATTGGCCGAAGTGTCGCACAACCCGTACACCTTTGGCTTGGGTTATCTGCCCACCAAAGAGGACTGGGTGAGGAAAGGTAAGGAGATGGCTGGGAGAGCCAGGGCAAAGTAGGCAGGGAAGCCTTTTGAGTTGATGCATCGACCCATCCAGGGTGCTCTAAACGGACGCTTTGTTCGGGAGGGGGAGGACTTTCCATTCTGTGGCTTCCCAGAGCCATGGCTGAACGCAGAGAAGAGGCGGCTGCCGGGATTTGAGATCTTCTTCGACTTACAGTTATCCGGGGATGATGTTGCCACAGAGCAGACAGACCCAATAGCTGAGATTGAGCAGTGTAAGGAAGTGGATTCTGAGGGCACCGAGCATGAAATGGAGGTAACACTGGCTTGTCTACTTTCAGATCCTCCGATCGTCCATGAGTGCTTGGAGGATGATCTCTCGGTGTCTATGATCAGGAATGAAATGGCTGCGAGCCCACCTACAAACATTTTGGATGCATCTGTCGCACCCTCTCTCATTTGGTAGTACGAGGAGGGATTTTTATCAAGCAGCACCGGGTCAGGTAGTGAGCCGGAATCTAATTCCACCGAGTCTTGTGAGTCGGAATCAGGTTCCAGCTCAACTGAGTCTGAGTCCGGTATTCCTGGGGGTGACAACCCGGATGCCACAGTCCTGTCTAGGTCGTCTTTTTCTTTCTCTCTTTGAGTCTGTTGTAACAGAAGAATCGGACGATTTGGAAGTGATTAATGAGAATGGAATGGCTGTGGCTTCTGAGTACTTTTCTGTGCCTTTGATTTATTGTATTAATCAGAATTTTCAAAATTTTGATGAAAACGACGAGGAAGAAATTCCTCCGGTTTTACAACGTTTAATTGATCAAGAGCAGGAGAGATTTGTTAAACCCTTGGTTGATGAAATCACTATAGTTAATGTGGGTACTAAGGAGGACCCGCGGTTGGTCCAGATCGGGTTCACGTTGTCCTCGGAGGAGCGCAAGCGCTTAGTCGCTTTATTAAAAGATTTCAAAGATGTTTTCGCGTGGTCCTACGAAGACATGCCTGGAATCGATCCTGAGATTGTACAGCACCGGATCCCTCTTGACCCCGAGGCCCGACCCGTTAAGCAGAAACTCAGAAGAATCCGCCTGGACTGGGCCCTCAAGATTAAGGAAGAGGTCACCAAGCAAATTGACGCAGGGTTCCTGCTGGTATCTGAATACCCAACTTGGTTGGCCAACATAGTTCCAGTGCCGAAGAAGGATGGCAGGATTCGGGTGTGAGTGGATTTCAGGGATTTGAATAAAGCCAGTCCGAAGGACGACTTTCCTCTACCGCATATCGATGAGTTAGTGGATTTTACTGCGGGGCATGCGTTGCTCTCATTCATGGATGGTTTCTTAGGCTATAACCAGATTGTGATGGCGCCTGAAGACCGAGAAAAGACTGCTTTCACTACCTCGTGGGGGACCTACTGTTACAGAGTGATGCCGTTTGGGTTGAAGAATGCTGGAGCTACATATCAACGGGCCGCGACTACGATATTGCATGACATGATCCACAAAGAGGTGGAGGTGTACGTGGACGACATGATTGTCAAGTCCAAGGAAAGGGAGGGCCACTACACCGCCTTGCAAAAGTTCTTCCAAAGGATCAGAGAATTCCGGTTGCGGCTGAATCCTCAGAAATGTACGTTCGGTGTTACAGCAGGGAAAATGCTAGGGTTCTTAATTACACAGAGAGGTATCGAAGTCGACCCTTCCAAAATCAAGGCCATCTTAGAAATGCCACCACCAAGGACTGAAAAGGAGGTGCGAGGCTTTCTGAGTAAAGTGCAATTCATAAGACGGTTTATTGGTAAATTAACCTTGACTTGTGAACCACTCTTTGGTCTCCTGAAGAAAGGAACGAAGTTCCAATGGGACGGCCGATGCCAAGCTGCTTTTGAACAGATCAAGCAATACTTACAGAACCCACCCGTGTTGTCACCACCTGAGCCAGGGAAACCGTTGATTTTGTACCTTTCAGTAACTGAAACAACAATGGGCTGCATGCTCGCACAGGAGTCTGAGGACAAGGTGGAGAAAGCTATCTACTACCTGAGCAAGAAGATGTTGGATTACGAGACCCGCCACACCCCGCTCGAGAAGGCTTGTTTGGCCTTGGTATGGGCTACCAGGAAGCTGCGGCACTAACTGTTAGCTCACTCTGTAATATTGGTTTCGAGATTAGATCCCATCAAATATCTCTTCGAGAAATCGGCACTTACGGGTAGGCTAGCTCGTTGGTTGCTTCTGCTTTCCGAATTCGATTTGAAGTATGTGACGCGCAAGTCAGTAAAGGGGAGAGCGGTAGCGGAGTTCCTAGCCGATCACCCAGTGGAAGGGGATGAAGCAGTCGAGTACCTATTCCCAGACGAGGCCATTCTGCATGTCGAAGAAGAATTTTGGACAATGTTCTTCGACGGAGCGTCAAACCAATACGGGTATGGGATAGGGGTGCTGCTGATAGCACCCGACAATTCCCTTATACCCCTGGCATTCAAACTCCGGTTCAAAGTGTCAAACAACAAAGCAGAGTATGAGGCGTGCATTGCTGGACTAGAAGCAGCCCTAGAACTAGGGGCAAAACGGTTGGATGTCAGCGGGGACTCGAACCTTGTTGTATCTCAAGCTAAAGGAGATTGGAAAGTGAAAGGAGAAAAGATGAAAATTTATCACCAGACCTTGGACGTGCTGATTCCTTGGTTTGAGAAACTGAATTTCGCTCATCTATTAAGAGAGAACAACAGGTTCGCAGATTCACTAGCAACTCTATCTTCTATGATAGACATCCCTTTCGGAGTCCGGATGCGTTCGATCATCATCGAACAGAAATTTGTGCCGGCCTACGAGTCGGTTGCCGCCATAGATGAGGTACAAGATAAGAACCCTTGGTATTACGATGTCTGGAACTTCTTGGAAAAGGAGGTGCATCCACCAGGGGAAAACGCCAAAGATAAGAGGGCAATTCGAAGAATGGCTGCTCAGTTCATCGTCTGCAGGGGTAAACTGTACAAGAGAGGTCATCTGGGAATGCATAAACTGTGTGTCGAAGCCGAAGAATCGAAGCGCCTGATGGAGGCCATCCATGGAGGAGAGTGTGGAGCGCACATGAGTGGGGTGATGCTAGCCCGGAAGATTCTCAGACAGGGTTATTACTAGTCCACCATGAAGGAGGATTGTATTAGCTTTGTTCAGCGATGCCACAAGTGTCAGATCCATGCGAACCGCATGAACATTCCGCCGTCAAAGCTGTACAACATGACTTCACCATGGCCATTTTCAGTTTGGGGGATTGATGTAATCGAGGCTGTCACTCCAATGGGGTCCAATGGGCATGAGTTCATTCTGGTCCCGATAGACTATTTCACAAAGTGGGTTGAGGCCCAATCTTATGCGGTGTTGATGGCATCGCATGTTGCGAAATTCATCAAAAACAACATCATCTGTCGTTATGGGGTCCCGAACGAGATCATTTCAGATAATGGTTCTCACTTCAAGAAGGAAGTGATCGACTTGTTGGAAAAATACAATGTGGCTTTTCACAAGTCATCTACATATCGGCCACAGACCAACGGAGCAGTTGAGGCCGCCAACAAGAACATCAAACACATTTTGCAGAAGATGGTGGAAACCTACCGGGACTGGCCAGATAAGCTGCCATTTGCTCTGTGGGGCTATCGGACTTCGATTCGAACTTCTACTAGGGCGACTCCGTATTCCTTGGTCTATGGGATAGAGGCCATTCTGCCTATCGAAATTGAGGTTCCGTCATTGCGAGTATTGGCTGAGTGTCAGATAGCCGAGGCAGATTGGCAGCAAAGCAGGTTCGAAGAACTCATGCTCTTTGACGAGAGAAGGCTAAAAGCACTGTACCATGTTCAGGGTTATCAACGATGAATTGCTAGGGCTTTCAACAAGAAGGTTAAGTCCAGGAATTTGAAAGAAAGAGATTTGGTGCTCAAAGACAACCGAGCTCCCATTCAAGACCCTAGGGACAAGTTCAGACCCAATTGGACTGGTCCTTATATCATCAAGTCTATCTGTGTAACAACCCTCATACTATTTACCGATTAATGACTGATTGATTACCGATTATGGCTAAACTGAGACTGATTGTGACTGATAATTGAAGTAATTGAAATACTGGACTGACTGACTGAGATCTGAAACTGAATCGATTGACTGTATCTGTTTAATTGCATGTTTATCTGTTGCCTGTTTGATTACCTGTTCAGTTTTTATGTTTAAACTGCTAATTGAAGGCCTTATCGGCGGCCGAACCGGAAATTGATTTAAGATTTAGGATCATTAGAATTTATGTGATTTTATGGTGTATTTGTCTGAAAAATTTATTTGGTATGATTAAACTAGAGTAAAATATGTTAAATTGCATAGGTTGGCTTTCATTACAATCATGCCATCTAGTGGCCACTATCTAAGACCACTCTTGAGTCTCATTGCACCTAGATCAAACATTTGCTCAGCCCATTCCCCTTGTTCTTGCCGACCAAGAGGGTTAGAGTGAGAGAAAGTGAGTTCCTCCTTGATAATTGCTTGTGAACTTGGAGAATTTAGAAGACAATTGTGAAATTGAGCTCCTACACCTTATAATTCAAGACTTAGGTAAGGATGTCACCTTTTCATTAATGTATTTAAGATTGTTCATGCATGGTTCTTGAGCCTCTAGAGAGCTAAGTCATGTCTTCGTCTAATAATGTTGACTTGAAGCCCATATCATGCATGCATGTCTACATTGTTGCATTTTGAGGGTGATTACATGGGATTTGGTACATGCATGTTCATATTATTGTTAGAGTCCATGTTTTCATCTTGTCCTTGGAAGATTTGAGCTCATTAGAGCATGTTTTGAAGTATTGAAACGGTTTAAATCCATGCATGCCATGTTTGTAGCATGTTCATGAAAATTAGGTTTGAAAATGAGTTTAATTGAAACACCCTTGGGCTTTGATTTCTCAAATTGACCTTTGTAACATGTTGTTCTATGAGTTTACTTGTGTTTTCCAGAAAATTAGTCCAAGAGGATCGAAATTTTAGCATTTAAACTTGATTTTGAGCTTGGGACTCAAGTCTGGAATTTCCAGATTTTAGTCGTCCGCTCGAGCGGGGGAAGTGCCGCTCGAGCGGGAAATTCGTGCTCCCAGTACTTTGCACTGTGTTGAAGTTCGCTCGAGCGGAAGGATTGACGCTCGAGCGGGACCTTGTGTCTTACGCTCGAGCGGTTGTCGAGCGCCCGATCGAGCGTGAATTTCACCTATCCAGTACTTTTTGGTCCGCTCGAGCGGGTAAGTTGACGCTCGAGCGGGAACCGTTGTCTGCATGTCCGCTCGAGCGGGGAAACCTGCGCTTGAACGGGACTCTGTTTTTCTGAAAATTCTGAAAATATTTTCTAAGTGCATCTTTGCATCCTCTTTCCATCCTAGGCATTCCTAGGGCATATTTAAGGCATCTTAAAGGGGATATAGATGTAGAACACACCGAGGCAAATTAGGGATTAAATTATTATCTTTCCCAACTGTATAGCTTAGTGTGTGTTCAATCTGTTAACTGTATAGGGTTGGCATTCCGAGAAGACGCTCTAGGCCACTGTAGCCCAGAACTCTGTGAGTAACAATTGTGTAAAGATATGTTCAAATGATTATTTTTCTAAACACTGAACTGAACTGTTTACTGAACTGATATTGTTTACTGAATGAATGTATGTCCTATATTCTGAACTGTACTGTGGCATCCTTAGCACCTACTGTTTACTGTTACTGTTACAGAGATCTCTGTCGGTTCCCTCATGGGACCACTACTGTTCACTGCTTGATGGCCATCATTACTGTTCGGTCTTTAAGACCTACTGTTTACTGTTATGCTAATGGATGTACCACATATGACTGTTTACTGTACTGAACAACCGATATACTGATTTAATGAATTGTTTTCATTCCTGTAAGGACATTCATTCTAAACCTCTTTACGCATTACGTTATTCACTGGGCTTTAGCTCACTGCTCATATATCTATATGTAGGTGTACAGGCACCAGATCAAAGCTAGAAGCGTCGGGGTAGACTCCCAGTTTTGTCAAGCCAACCAATGTGCCTCACCGCGAGGTTCCGAGCCTGCCAAGCTTAGGCTATGGGGTGTTTTGGTTTCCCCCTTCTGACCCGTTTTTGTATTACTGTATAGACTGAACGTTCTGCACTGTACTGTTTATCAGGGATTAAGTCCCTGTTCTGACTGGTTGTATATTATATACATACTGTTTCGTACTGTTCTGTATTAATGTATGAAAAATCTTTTTGGCATATAGATTGTCACAGCTCATTGGACATTGTTTATTTACTGTAATGGCTTCCGCCATGCCCCTGTACTCTGTTTTACTGTATTACTGTTAAGCAGGCCTTCGGTAATCTAGGATTACTGGCCGGCTACGGTGCTAAACCCATAGGGGCGGGTTTGGGTCGTGACAATCTGGTCGGGTGGAGCTGTTGTCCTGATGGACCTAGATGGCCTAGAGTTCTCACAGCTGATCAACATGGACAAGTTGAAGAAATATTATCCTTGAGTGGCTCGCTAGGCCGAAAACCCGAAAGGGTGACCTAGGCAAAAGTTAGAGCATAGAAAATTTGAAACTATAAAACTGAGCTCGCAAGGTTGAAAACCTGCAAAGGGCGGCCTTGGCAAAAGTTAGAGTGCAAAAGGAGAGCGTAAATACTCGAGTGAACCCAACCCGAAATACGTAAGGCTTGATTCCCATCCTTGGGATACGTAGGCAACTTCATTATGAAGTCCAGCCATAAACTCTTCCTCGATCAACTTTGTCCATGTGATCATGCTCGGCCATCTTTGTCTATTCTGTGTTTAAGAGCTCGGTTGTGATCTCCAGTGCAGTGCTATTTAGACTAGGGGCAACTTTCCAGTTGCCGGGATCCAGGGTTATACATCTCAGTGATAGCTCTCAGGCGTGTCCAGTTCTGATCCATATCGAAAATGGTTTTGAAAAGTTTTAATACAAGTTGATTTTGCTCAAATTAATCTTTTTACAACTTAGACCATTTTTGGACCAAACGGGAAATTTTTAGTACCCACAACCTTCAATTACATTGATTTCAGTACAGAGTTCTCCTACTCTTGAATACAAATTGAAGTTGCTTTTTATTGCATCTCATAAAGAAAATTGAAAGTTCTGATTAAAGCAAATAAATCAGGGGCATAGTCAGGTGTTCCCGCGTCCCCTCCCAGAGCTGGTCGAAGCCTCTGATGCCAAGCTGGGCCCAATCTGTGCCTCTTCATTGAGCCAATCTATGCACTCATCAGAAAGGATGTAGAGCGGGGGCCAGAAGCTCTCTCATCCTCCATGCCGTGGCATACCGAGCTAGCTATGTGCCTCGAACCGAAAATGCAGCTGGGTACTCTATCCCCTCTGTCGGGCAAATCTGATCATGGCTGAACTGGTGCTGGAACCGGAAAGGAAAGTAGAACACGCAGTGTGTCAAACCAATCAACTGAATCCCGGTCTGCCGGGACATGCTGTAACTCATTGCCGGTAGATTGAGCCAAGGACAACGCCAAGCAATACAGTCTGCGGACAAACTGCACATCCAATCAAACCACCATCCCTCATCAAGAGCATCGACTAGACGTCGTCGGAAGAAATAGCCGCGAGCTAAGTATGCCGGACAGGAGTCCACTACTCTCAACTTGTCCATCAACCACACCTGGAGAGGGACAAAAAATGAGAGATTAAAGAATAGAGAGATGTACGATGAGAGAAAAAGTGAGAAAAGGGTTTTGAGAGAAAAATCGAGCCTGAGGGCCTAGTGATGTGAGCAATAAATATGTGAGACAGGGTAGGAAACATTACCTGTAGCAGTAGTGGACTCCCCGCGAATCTGGTCGTCTCTCGGCGATGGAAAGCATCCAAGCCCATCAATGTCTCGACCAGTGTCATGGCAATACAGCTCTTGCCCTCTTTTAAGCCTTGGGCAACTTCGATCAAACGAGCGCTAAACCCTCTAGAGCCTGGGGCAAGCAAGAAATGGGACAGCATGCACAGGAAAAAGCGCATGTCGCCGAAAGCCCTGCCAATGATGGTCGCCGCGGTCACCGACATCGAAAAAACGACGAATCAAACTCGGAATGTCCAACATTCCGTCACAAATCAATGACCGAGCGTCGTGCATAGTGAGCCCACACATTCTTCCTAAGGCTTGGGCGTGGCCGAAGCGAAGCTGGGGCAAGATTTCTTCGTTGCGGTCGGATTCCATCAAAGCTTGAAAGTCTTCGAAGGTAGGACATATCTCTTGCCCGCTAAAACTAAAGACATGTGTTACCGGGTTCCAAAACCTTGCCCCGGCATGGAGAAACGGAAGGTGCAGCGGAGTGCTACTCAGCGTGAATAGTGCATTTATGCGAAAGCCTCGGAAGTTCAACTTTTCCGAGCCATCTAAGGTAGCAGTCGAAGTTATGAGATTTTGGATGAGAAATGCCTCCATTTTGATGTAAAATTGAGATAGAATGAGAGAAGTACGAAGCTAGAACTTTTATGGAGGATAAGGCATTGTTGGGAGGACACGTGTCAAAAATCTGGAGGTCGCCAGGCCAACTGGTCGGCCGACCACTTTTTCTGGTCAGCCAGCCAGTTTTTCTGGTCGGCCGACCACCCAACTGGTCTCCAGGGCAAAAAACTGGTCGTCCAGCCACACTTGGTGGTCGGCCATGGAGAAAAGCTGGTTTTTGGCCTTTTCCTAGTCTCTAGAAGACAGCTCCTAGCCTTTCCATGTGTTGAGAGTGTTGAAGGTCCGAGTTTATCTCTGTTTCGGATGCATTCCGTCACCCGGTTTGTCAGAAATGCATTTGCTTATCGAGTTGTTGTTAAGTTTTGCTTATCGAGTTGTCGAGTTTTGTTTATCGAGTTGTTAAGTTTTGCTTATCGAGTGGTCGAGTTTTGTTTATCGAGTTGTTAAGCTTGCTTATTGAGTTGTCAAGTTTTGTACATTGAGTTGTTACTCTTTGTTTATCAACATTGTCGAGATTTGCTTATCGAGTTGTAAACTTGCTAAGGTTTTGTTGTTGCTTAGTGAGTTAAGTTGTTTAGTTTGTTGCGTCGGTTCACTACCTGACTTGGCAATGTAAAGTGCTCAATTTCCGTTCAATCTCGTTTTTGTGTGTAGACACCCCATTTTTGACCGCCCTTAAGACTTGGACGCGACTGATGGTTTACATGGTGGAGAAAGGTGTGCAGGGGAAAGATTTAGTTTCTTTGGCAAGGAGAGAGTCAAATCTCAACTTCATACCCCTTTTTGGACCAAAAAAATCTTGATCAAAAGATTTTAGACCTTAAAACCCTCTCTTTCAAAACCTTTTTGAAAATAGGTTCCTACGATGTCCCGACGCTTGCATTTTGTTAAATATCGTGCCTTTTGGTAAACCGAGCAAGGACATAGTGGAAATGAATGAAGGAGAGATGAAATCTTTGAAAAATCTTTCAAAACACCTTGTTTAGGGGTTTGGAGTTGAAGAAAATGGGAAAGGAGAGAAGAGAACTAGTTTGGGAGAAGTTCGGCATGACTTCGGGTAGGACCAAAACTGCGCGGCTTCACCAAAAGAGGGATATCTCTTAGCACAGTTGGAGTTTTGATGCAAGGCTACCACCATTGGAAAGCTCACTTCTGGGGCTTCAATTTGCACACAAGAATGACCTAAAAAGGCATCCAGATAAAGGAGTTAGGCTTTCTTCAAGTCGGGGACTAAGGCTAATTTTTTATGCTGGCCTCTATGGAAGTGTGCCGGCCATTAATGGCCAATGCCTGCCCCATGCCGGCCAAAAATGGTAGGGTGCCGGGGAACGATGATAAGGTGCCTGCCATTGATGCTAGAAAGCAGATTTCAACAGATATTTTATCTCTAGCTGGCACAGCTGTCTTGGCTGAGATATTTTCGACCAAACTTTTGCTTTTTGCTATATATGAGGCCATATATCATATATTCAAGGGGGGTAGAAGACTTAGAACTTCTTGAGCAAGTTTTGAGAGCCTCCCTCTCTACACCTCTCTCTCCTCTTCCATTGCTAGGGTTGAACCTTTTGGTTAGAGCATACATACACTTCCCTCCATATCTCTCTCTTCCAAGCTCCAAAACTCCATTATTCTTGGCCATTTGCACTACACCTCCTAGCACAACACCTCCATCATCCATCCAAGCACCTTGGAACTGATTTGCAAAGGTTGAAGACTCACTTCCTTGGTCCAGAAGTTGCTGCACTGCTGTGCTACAAGGGTAAGTCCTCATTTCCCCTCTTTTTGCATTATTTTGCATCATACCTTAGCTCCATTTGCAAGCATTTTAGAACTTTATCATAAAATGAGAAGTGTCTTATTTTGAGCTCCTCTTGAAGTTTGATTAAGGATACTTTTCTGTTTGAGGTCATCTACCTCCTTGTATGCTCCATCTCTCTTTTAAGGCTTGTTTTGCTTCATTGCTTAGCCATGCTTACAAGCATTTTTGGACCTCGATATAAACTGGAAAAAGTTTTTTTTTGAGCTTATAAACATATTTTTTTAAGATACTTTTTCTATTTGGGGTCACCTTCCCCTTTGCATGCTTCATTACCTCATGTTTAGGGCTATGCATTAGAGCATTTGTGTTGGCCTTGGTTTGGCCTTTTAGCCACTGAAATCCAGTGGATTTTCAGTGGCTTAGATGTGTTTTTGAGCCCTAAAATCAGAGAGGGGTGACCCTCTCACCCCTTGTTCTCTTTACTAGCTTTATTTGGCCTTCCAAAGGACCATCCCTCTATGTATCTTTGAGGCTTGGTTCAGGCCTATTTTTGTGACTTTAAGACCTGCCTTGGCCCTTTCCATGGCTGGTTTGGTCATATTTTGCATGCATCTAGTATGTGTAGTGTAACTCCATTCATAGCTCATCAAAGTAGCATGTGTGCTTAGCTTGTGTTGAGTCCATTTCAATGGGTTTTTGGTGATGTTTTACCATGCCATGAATCTGTTTTGGGTTGGTTTTGTCACTCCATGCTTGCATGATACACTTGTAGTGTAAATCCCCTAAACTAGCTTCATATGCTCCATGCTTTGCCATGTCATGTTAGCTTGTTTGGTTTACATTTCAGCATGTATTTGGTCATCATTTGGCATGTCATGACCCTATCCATAGTTTGTTTGATCATCCTTTGCATGCTCCATATAGGTGTAGAACAAATCTTGTTTACTAGCCCTTTGTGCATGATGTTTTGACTCATCATCCTAGTATATTTTGGCTTTGCTCTAACATGATTTTATGCTTATCTTGGGTCGTCCTAGGACTGATTTAGGCTGCCATGGACATATCACTCATGCTTTGTATAGCTATAGTGTAAATGCTTAGGCTAGTCTTGGGTTTTGAGGCCCCTACCATGCCATACATGTGATGTTTGCATGCTTTGCCCTCATTCCACATGCTATTTCAGTCCATGAAATGTTGTCACACATTTGCATTTGACATGCTTTGAATGCTTTATAGAGCTTGTGCTTTATGCCTCAAGAATGGACCTTTGTGCATGCCATAAAGCACAAGCCTTTGGCACATCACTTCAGTGCATTTTTGGTCTTGTTATACCATAATGTGACTCTGTTTTATGTTGTCCAAGTCATGCCATGATTGGTTCCAATAGGTGTAGTGCATTGCCTCTTTTGTAGCCTTGCATGTCCCATGTTTTAGCATTGTATGCTATCTTGTTTTGGCTTACTTCCATGCATGTTTTAGTCTCATATTAACATGTACTAGGACTGTTTTGGGTTGCCCTTGCCATATCCTTCATGCTTTGTATAGCTGTAGTGTAATTGGCTTTGCAAGCTTTGTGTTTTGTTAGCTCATGCATGCTATCTGTGTTTTGTTTAAATGATTTGGCATCGTTTATCATCTCATTTCAGTGCATCTAGTGTTGTTACACTTGCACATTTGTCACTCCTTAAGCACTCTCGAGAGTTGCCCTCTTAGGCCTCTTTGGTGAGCCTTTTGCATTTTGCATGCTTGAGTGTGTTTTGATGGTTTAACTCCGTCACTATGGCTACTGATTTGGACCTATTTGAGAGCTGTCCATCTTTGGTGTAAGCCCATCTTACCATGTTGTTGCATGCTTGTATGTTGTTGCATACTTGTCCACCTTTACATGCCTTGTATGTTTGCATGTTCATATTGCATTTTGTCATGTTGTCCAAGGTTGTTGCCTCACATCATCTTATATGCTTGTTGCATGCTTGAGTTAGTTGCATGTTTGCACACTTAAGTCATATTGCATGTTTGTCAGGCTTATGTGTTGCATTGTTTGGATTAAGTGTTAATCCGAGCACGAGGAACGAGGGGCGTTTCATACTTCGAGTGATAGAACGTGTCTCAATTCTCGGTCGCCGAAGCTCTTGATGATTCATGATAGAGTTCTAGGCTTTACTTGCTTTATTTGTGCATTCATTTTCATATTGATTTGCACAAGTTGGATCTTTGGCCATCATGCACCGGGATGCGTGATTGATGGTCGTGGATCCGACTAGGCCTCTCCCTTGATGTTTTGAGGCGATATGGGGTGGTATAGCGCATACATGCCCTTGGGAGACCCTCCCTTCTCTCTATTTTGTGCTTTGTTGCAGCTTGGTGGCACAGCACACCAGTGGCCGGCAGTGCACCACTGATGGCCGGTAGTGTCACACCTTTGGCTGGCAGTGCCCTGTTGTTGGCCGGCATCTCTCCTTTCATGGCCGGCAAGCCACTGGTGAATCCCCCAGCAGTGTTTTGGTAAGTTCCAACAACAAACACTGGAAGACACCCTGCAAACAGAGCCTCTAAAGAGCAACCGGAAGGTGTTTTGAGGCGAAGAACCGAAGCGAGCATGCATACCTTCCTCTTCTCCAAACAGAGCTGGAATAGCATTCATTTACTGCTTACTTGTTAGTTAGTAGTTGTGTAATAATTAGTTGTAGCTAGTTATTAATTCGGTTTTGTAATAATTAATTAGCTCGTGAGTTAGTTAATTAGGCGGTTTGTATTATTTATTCGGACCCTCCGAGCGAGGGCACAATTGTAATAAGTGTGCGTGTGTGTGATGTATGTCTTCCAACCCCACGTCTTTCTCCCTTTTATTTACCAGCTTATGATGGTTAGATTAAGGCATGTTTCAATTAGCATACTTATGCTTTTATATTTGCATTCATTCATCTGTATTGCATGCACCGGGCTCGGCGCATCATAAAAACTGCATTGTATTTCAATTCCTAGTTGAATACGTGTTAGCTGTAGCATTATCATATGCCATCTTAGAATAGCCGAGCCTATCTTAGTTGCATTTTTGCATGTGTTGCATTAGGCATTTCTGTATAGTTAGGATCATGCATGGATTTCTAACATAGTTTCTGTTTTGGCTTGGAGTACTCGGTAAGTATTTATGCTTTAGCATCCTTGCATGTGTGTGAGTGACTGCCATGATAGCATGCTTACTATAAGGCTACCTGCTTATGTGATATATCTGCCTGAATGCCTGTGGGTGAAGGTTGGATTATCTGAATTGGAACAATTCATTGATTGCAAGTTTTAAGCCCACTAGATAGTGGCAAACCATATTTTCTAAGCCCACCTGAGGGTGGCAAATCCACATTTTAGCCTACTTGCGAGTAGCAAACCGCTTTCAAAAACAAACATGAAATGTTTTGTTCCAACTCAGACGATCCAGTCTATACTTGTATGCTACGTGCATCACGTAGTAAATCTAGGCTAATAACCGGAATAAGAACGCATAACGTTTTCAAAACTCGATATCATGGTTAGTAGAGGCCGATCTTTGATCGGGCGAGCGGGGGTGCTCACGAAGTGACCTTCCCCAATCGTACCCAAGTTCTCGAGCCGAGGCAACTTTGGTGATGACGGACACGTGGCCTTAGGCAACGAGTCAGGGTTTCCCAAATTTCCCAAAATAAAATATTTAGGTGGCGACTCTGTATCTGGCAAAGCAGTCCATGTTTGGCACTTCTTTCAAAAAATCTATTTTCCAAAATGATTTGCCGGATTTGGACTCTTTGATGATTTATCGGTCTTGCATTGCACTCTGCGAGATTAGATACAGGACCATGACATTGAGTCCTGAACTATAGTGAGCCCAATGAACAAAACGGGATTTCCCTCCTAGGACGTTCGGGGACGTCTACATTGTGCAAAATAATGCGATGCGACGCTAAGAATACAAAATACAACACTTTTTGAACAAAAAGCTGTTTCATTCCATCATAGCTTCTTTTTACAACATTTTACAACAAGGTACAAGTTTTAAAGAAAATAAAACTGCCTAAGCTGATGTGCTACAACTACTAGCAAAAAAGGAAAATAAAGCAGGAACATCTGCATCGGTGCCATCAAGCTCAAGATCGAGAGGCTCTTTTCATCCTCTTCGGCTGAGCAGCCTCTGCACCACCCTCTCCAGCATCATCATCCAAATCGGGGCCACCGTCCTTGGAATCCTCCTCAGCATCACCTCCGCCCTCAGAACCGGAACCAGACTCATCCTCTCTGCCTGCGGATGTCTCTGACTGAGGATGCGCAGACTCCTCCTTCTCGCTGGACTCCTCGTCATCTCTAATAGGCGCTCTACGTCTGCCTCGGCTGCGATTCAGCCCCCTCTCCCAGCTCCTCGAGTAGGCCTGGATGGCCCAGCCTGTAGCGCTGGGACCTGAAAAAAGGGCAGTTTGAATACATCAGCCAGAGTATGTATATCAGATGCAGATGCGGGAATGCTGTGTAAAGTGTGTGCATGCAGATATAGTATGTGAATGTGGTGTGTCAGATGTGCTCTACACATGCAGTCAACCAATGTGATGGAATGTCCAAATTCAGTATGTCATCAGAAGTATGATAGATGCGAGGAAACTAAAAAGTACCGAAACGCCGGCAACAAACAACAGCGTCTCCCTCCTCAGGACCACGCTCTCAAGTGAGGCCACCATCCCGAGTAAATCCTTGGTATACTCTCTGGGAGGTTGTAGATACAAGTGCAAGTCATCAGTGAATGAATGAATGTCTCAAATATCTGAGTGGTAAATCAAAACTGTAAAGCGTACCGGTGGCGAGTCAGGGTCACTGACGTATCGATGGTCAGACAATGGAGGCTCAAATGGAATCGGGTAGGATGTCCCATACCGCCAGCCTGTCAGCTCGAGCAGAAGATCTGGCCACCCAGCATGCTGATAAGTCGGGGGAATCTCTCTAGCCCCACTCCTCGATGTGCCGGCTCTGCTAGTCGAAGGGGTATCTGCAGCTCGGACTCGACTCGATGATGACATGCCGGCAGCCCTCCTCGTGGGAGTATAGACCCCTGTTAGTGGAGGCATCAGGTACGTATGACGATATGTCGCATAATCCCTCTCCTCCAGGTAAAGGATTGCGTCAATGCCTAACATGCGCTCCTCTATCCTCCGGGGTGTGAGATCCCCTGCAGACCGTATCTCATCTGGAGGCGCTGATGGAACGTCCTGGTCGGAGTTGCCCATCGTCTGATGCAAGAAGCGATCCCCCAGAAACTAGGCCCTGCAACTAGCCCCTCAAATAAAGATTTGTATCGAGAAGCGGTCCACCCTCTAGGGAACCGGAACCGCGAATCTGCTGGCAAGGATGCCCATGGCTGCCAAGTAATCTGCGGATGACATGTGCATAAACTGATTAGATGTCACAAATATGCAAGATGAATCAAATTTGAAAGCATAAAGAACTGAGAGTTCTTGATTACCTCCGTCGGCTGTACAGTATCGAAGAACTGTCGGAGATAGGGCAAAGTCTCCCGAGTCCTCGGCCGACACCGACCCTCAAATCTGCGAGAGTAGGGGATCTCCAGGAGCACCTCAACCTCGAGCTTAGGGGCCAGCGTCGAGAAGTATGCATAAACCTATAGCTGTGAAAAATAAGACAGTGGCTGTCAGAAAATAGAATGTACAGAAAATACAGAAGGCTGAGTGCAGAATGTATGATACAGAATGAAATGTGTGCCGTGTGTGCAGTGTACAGATAATGAAAAGTGGAAATGTAAGTCAAAAGGGCAGAATGTACCTCCCAGGCTCTCCAGTAGCCACCTACTATGTTCCCTCACCCGCGGGAAGTCGCACTCATATAACAGTAAAGGGTAGCTAGGTTGGCACCACCCTAATCATACTGGCTGACCTGTGATAGGTCTACCAAAGCACTGAGCAGATAAAGTCCAACTGTGTTCCCTCTATCGGAGAACAGAGTGGTCCCGATGAGGAACATCAAAAAACCCCGGGCATACTGCTCTATCTCCACGACAATCTCAGGCATAGTCCCCTTGAACCGTTCGGAGAACCAAGTGTACCTGACTCTACTCGATGATCTGTCCATCGGCGGGCGAGCTCTCAGCAGATAAATCCAAGCCGCCTCCTACTCGCCCATGTCTGCGTCATAGGGGATCGGTCGGCCGGCCACGTCAAGGCCCGTCAACATAGCAAAGTCATATGGGGTCATCGTCATGTCCCTAGTAGCTGAAAAGTGGAACGAGTTGGTGGTGTCCCACCATCTCTCCACAAGTGCCCCCATAAGGGTCCTACTCGCCGGGTAACGTGATAGCCCCGCGCAGAAAGGCCTAAACCCTGCCTCGTCCACGATGTGGTGTATAATATCTGGGAGCTCCATGTACCACTCCTTCGCGAGGATGGATCCATAACCCCGTGTGGCACGGGAAGATACCTGCATTCAGAATGAACAGATGTATTCAGTTTCAGAATGAAATGTATGAGCTGCGTGCAAATGAAGTAAATGAACTGTGTGTTCTGAAATGTAAATGAATGGTGGAATGTATGAGCTGTTTGCGAACAAAAACGTATGGGCTGTGTGTTCAAAAATTGAAAGGTCTTAGCTGCGTGTTCAAAGAGGAATGCTATGAGCTACATGCAGATCAAATCAAATGCTGTGTTATGGATTGTGTGATCAGTATGAGCTGCGTGCAAATGAAAACGTATGAGTTGTGTGCTCGAAAAATGAGCCGTGTGCCCAAAGAACGAGCTGTGTGCCCGAAAAACGAGCTGTGTGCTCGGAAAACGAGCTATGTGCCCGAAAAATGAGCTGTGTGCCCGAAAAATGAACTGTGTGCCTGGAAAGTGAGCTGTGTGCCCCGAAAACGAGCTGTGTGCCCGGAAAGTGAGCTGTGTGCCCGAAGAACGAGCTATGTGCCCGGAAAACAAGCTTTGTGCCCGAAAAACGAGTTGTGTGCCTGGAAAGTGAGCTGTGTGCCCAAAGAATGAGCTGTGTGCCCGAAAAATGAGCTGTGTGCCCGGAAAGTGAGCTGTATGCCCAAAGAGTGAGCTGTGTGCTTGAAAATGTGTTGTGTGCCTGAGACAAACCGTGTGTTCAGAGTAAGCTGCGTGCCAAATTAAACAGAATATTGTTTCGCAAGCTGCGTGCCCAATGAACAAAATACTGTGTTGTGAGCTGCGTGCTAAGGAACAGAGTATTGTTATGTATAAGCTGCGTGCCAAATGGACCGGATGTTGTGTATGTAAATGTGTTCAGAACGAGTAGATATAATACATAGCGAAAACATGAAGTGTGCAAGAAATGTAAAAACACATCGCAAAAAATGTAAAAGAGAAGTGCACACCTCGCGTGCGTGATAGGACAAATGGGACTCCGGCTCCCGTAGCAGTAGGTCCGCGGGGGCTCGTTGATCGAAGTCGGTAAAGTGGTGGAAAGTGGTAGGAGGCAGGACGTGCTCCTGAGGGTGGTATCTCTCCGGGTCGAAAGGCCGAATCCTCAGAGG
Source organism: Camellia japonica (assembly GCA_030407325.1). NCBI lineage: Eukaryota > Viridiplantae > Streptophyta > Magnoliopsida > Ericales > Theaceae > Camellia > Camellia japonica. Next base: position 150,939,556 of record JAPPVO010000036.1, on the reverse strand, counting down.
CAATAACATGATGTCTGGCTTATCCCTGGCATATGGAGGACCTCCGCCGTGAGGAAAGTGATCCGCCATCCTAAGAAATCTACAAAATGAGCGAAAAAAAAATGAGCGAAATGAGCCAAAATTGCAAAAAGTCAATAAAAGTCAACTCCCGAGAAAATGTGCCAAACTTTGAGACAAACATACCTCAAGTGGTGAAAATGGAGAAAGAAGCTCCGAAATCAAATTTTAATCAGTTCAAAGTGAAGAGAACCGAAAGTTTTCGCGAAACAACTTTGCGTAGGGCGTTGGAAAACGCATATAAAGTGCAGATCTGAGGGGGAGAATGGTCTAGGAAGGAAGAGGAGCTGATTTCGGCCTTAGAGTTGTGAGCAAAAGTGGTTTGGCCAAGTGAACTTAAAGATCCGAATGTCAAAGACAAAACTGCCCCAATTTTAGTAAACTGGTCGGCTGACCAATTTTTCTGGTTGGTCGACCACCTTGTGGGCAAAAACAGGTCGGTGGCTTTGCTAGGTGGTCGGTGGCCCTCAAGGGTGGTCTCCAAAGTCCCTTTGTTCTCCCTGTGCATTTTTGGTGATGATTGGAGTCCTCGGCTCTCAAGAAAGTACAAGAAAAGTGTACTTTTCGGCGCGGAATGTCTCCGCGGGAACTTCGATTCAAGTCTTCGACGTGTGGCTTGTTGTTATTCGCCAAGAGCAAGGTGTATCCTTTTGAGTAAGTTGTAACCCCTCCGAGAGGTGAATCGGAGGTCGCGTTTGAGTTGCCCTCTTTGAGACTTGCACTTCTTTACTCAGCATTTTGTTTCAAGAATGCTATTAAAGTTATACCTCTCCTGCATTGTTATGCACTTTCTTTGCTTGCGTTGTGGCGCACGCCATTCCTGCTCCACACATTGCATACGTTGTCGCGTATGCTTTACTTACATGTGTTCAATTCCTGCTTCACACATTGCATACGTTGTCGCATATGCTTTACTTACATGTGTTCAATTCCTACTTCACACATTGCATATGTTGTCGCGTATGCTTTACTTACATGTGTTCAATTCCTACTTCACACATTGTATGCGTTGTCACGTATGCTTTACTTACATGTGTTCAATTCCTGTTACACGCATTGCATGCGTTGTCGCGTATGCTTTACTTACATGTGTCTACATCTTGCTTCACACATTGTATGCGTTGTATCGTGTACTTCACTTACATGTGTTTATGCCTCAATTGCATTGTTATACACTCCCCACCTGCGTTGTCGCGCACATTTTACTTGCATTGTCATGCTTGTTTCAACCACATTGTTATGCACACTTTACCCACGTTTTCACGCACACTTGTTGCATTGTTATGTACATTTCGCTCGCATTGTTATGCGTCACACCTAGCTTGCATTTTCATGCATCCCTTCGCTTGCGTTGTTACGCACTTTTCATTTGCATTGTTATGCATATTTCTAACAGTATTGTACTTGTTAAGTTTCTTTCTTTTACAAGCATGATATTGTATGTATGGTTCATTTGAGGCTGGCGCGGCCAGATGAACCGGATAGGTATTGTATGTTCTCCGAGTGAGACGTAACGAGAATTGAATAATTCTCTTACATCCTTTCTGCATTGAAATGTAGCTAGATTTGTGTATGATTGCTTAAAACTGTTGTGTAATATGCCTTGTTACAGCTTTCTTTGCATGATCATAAGTTATGTCTGGCTTTGTGCATGTCTTTTGCATTTTGCCCCTGCTTGCAGGCACATTTCTTTGATTATCTCGCCTGTTTGTCTAAGTCTTTGGCCTTGTCAAAAATGGGTTGTCTCTGGGCTTTGACATTCACTCCCGTCATTGTTATGACTTTCGAGTTCTGTCAAAGAGGGGCAACTGTAGACACCCCATTTTTGACCGACCTTAAAACTCAGACGTCATCGATTGAGCGCTCGGTGATGGTACATGTTGTGCTTGTCCTGAGGTTTCGGAGTTCTCGGCTGAGAGCCTTGCCTCCGGGCCTCAGAACTTTTTGTTCTTTGACTCGGTTTGCAGACCAGGTCTTGTTTTCTCTTCCCAAAGGGAGGGAGAGGTCTTGTAGACCATCTCTCAGTGGTCGTAGACTACTTTTCGTGGTCGTAGGCCACTGTTCCCGTTTGGAGACTAGTTTTCAGTTTTCAGGGCCGTCGGCCGTGCGCCTCGGCTCGGGACCGCTTAACATTCTCCGTTTGCCCCAGTTTTCGGAGCACACCTTGTTTCCTCTGTCTAGAGGGACACTGTGGCCCGGGAGACCACTTTTGGTGCTTAACAGCTAGTTTTCGAGGCTCCCGGCTGCGCTCTTTGCCTCCCGAACTCTCGTTTTGCATCCGTGTTGGTTCTTTTTTGGCACAACCCTTGTTTTCCCTGTTTAGAAGGTGGTACAAGGGTGGGAGACCAGCATTTCCCTTGGAAACCACTTCTCTCTCCGCCAGCTGGTTTTCTGCTTAGGAAACTGGTTTTCTTGGTCTTTGGGCCACATTTACTGGTCTCCCACCATACCACTGACTTGCTTTCAGTGTGGAGACCACCTATTGTGCCTGCCGACCACCTTGTTTTGTGGGAGACCACTTGCCCTGGTTGGCCAACCAGGGAAAGTGGTCGGCCGACCACCTCTTCTGGTCAGCCAGCTTTCTCCTGTTTTGTCTGTCTGAGTGCATGCCAGCTGGAAGGCACAGACTGGATCCTCCATACACGTGTATGGAGGATTTGCAACCAAGTTTTTAGCTTCTTGGAGAAGCTTTGGCTTTGAAACTTTATAAGAGAGGCCCTCCCGCTTCTTATACCAGGTTGAAAAATTGCTCTAAGGCAAAGCTTATATCTCTCTCTTTGTCTCTATATTTTAGGCATAGAAAGTGCTTTGTTCTTGGCCTATTGCACACCACCTCATAACCATACACCTCCACCATTGTTACTGAGTTGCTGGAGGGTTTTGAGAGGTCTCAAAAGTTGGGTTTTGGTTTAGAAAAGTTGTTGGTTTTGCTGAGCTTCAAGGGTAACTCATTTTCTCTCTTTTTAAGCATTATTTTGATCCTTCTCTTAGACTCATTTGCATGCTTATTTGAGCTTTGTTGTCAACTGAAAAAAGCTTCATATTTAAGTGTCTTTCATGTTTGTTTAAGGCTCTTTTGGTGTTGAGGGTCATCTACCATCTTGCATGCTCTATTTAGCCTTGTTTTGTGCCATGCCATAAGGCATTCGAGCTAGTCCTTGCTTGGCCTTCCTACCACTGAAATCTAGTGGATTTTCAGTGGTGAGAATGTGGCTTTGAAGGCCTAAATCAGAGAGGGGTGACCCTCTCTCTTGTTGTCTTATTTACTAGCATTTTTGGCCTACCAAAGGAGCATATGTTTATACCATTTGGAGGCCTAGTTCAGGCACTTTTTGGTGACTTCTAGGACCTGCCTAGGCTCTGACCATGGCTGGTTTGATCCCCTTTTGCTTGCTTCTTGCATGTGTAGAGTAATCTCTTTCATGGCTTATCAAAGAAGCATGTCATTCTTGCATGTATTAGTCTTGTTTCAGTGGGTTTTTGGCCATCGTTTGGCATGCCATGATTCTGTTTTTACTTGATTTGGTACTTCTTCATATGCTTCATATGTTTGTAGTGTAACTCATGTTCACTAGCTCACAATGCATGTTGTTTTGGCCCTCTATTCTAGCATATTTTGGTCATACTTCAAACTAATTTTGTTCATATTTTGGGCTTTCTTAGCTCTTTCTTGAGGCCTCTTGGTCGAAAAATGCTTGCCATGCATACTTGTTGTGTAAATAGCATTGACTAGCTTTGAGTTTGGAGGTCCCTTGCATGCTTAACTTGAGCTATTTACATGTTTTGGCATCATTAGGCATGATATTTTAGAGCTTATAGGGGTGCTACACTTCCATATTTTCCATGCTTTAAGCGCTCTTTAGAGTTGTGCATTTATGCCCTATTTGCGAGCCATTGCTTGAGCTTCACTTTTGTGCCTTTCAAGCCATCATCCCAACCCATTTTGCTACTGTTTTGGGCCTGCATAGGGTCTGTTTGGGGTTGGTTTCATCATTTGAGCATCGCTTTGCATGCCTATAGTGTAATGCACTTCACTAGTTTCAATGCTTGAGCCATTCAACATGCGTTGTGTGAGTTGTTTGCATGATTCGGAGTCATTTTGGAGTCATGTTATATGCCATTTCAGAGCTGGAATATATGCCATTGTACTCCATGTTTAGTCCTTTCAATGCATGTGCAAAGTTGTGTTTTTGTGCCTTAGGCTCGGGGCCATTGTATTGTGCATGCTGGCATGAGTTTTGGAGCTTTGTTTCCATCATCTATGGCCACTGATTTGGGTGTGGCTGAGGCCCATCCATTTTGGTTTAAGTCCATTTTGCATCGAGGATGCCATTGTAGTTCATAGCATTGAGTGCCATGTTGTCGCATGATTGATCACTGCATTGTGCATGCCTTGTTCATCTCATTGTGTATGTTAGTTTCCATGTGCACTGCGTATGCTAGTGTCATGAGCATTGTGCATGCCATGTAGTTTTAGCATTGTGTATACTAGGTGCATGTTTGCATGTTCATCCTTTGCATGTTTGCATGGCTAAGTGGCATTGCATTAGGATTTCCTGCTAGAGTTCCATTAGTGCATGCCATGTTTGTTGCATTGTGTTTGGAATAGGAGTTAGCCTAAACACGGGAAACGAGGGATGTTTCGTACTCGAAGTGATGAAACGTGTCTCGATTCTCGGTCGCCGACACTCTTGACTACACATGATGGAGTTTAGGCATTTATGTGTTCATATGTGCATTCATTCTATATTAAGTTGTGCAATTCGATTCCTCGGCCATCATGCATCGAGATGCGTGATTGGTGGCCCGAGGATCGAGACCTACACTCCCTTGAGCTTGTATAATGATGGGGAGAGTGGTCGTGCACACAAATGTTGAAAATACCTTGCCATGCCTCTCTCTTGCTCCTTGTTGCAGAAAACCACAAACCAAAGGCAGAAACTGGTCAGCCGACCAGCTTTTCTGGCAAGCCGACCAACCCTTTTGGTTTCTCCGACAAAAGGTGGTCGGCAGGTGGTCTCCAAGGCCAATAGCTGGTTGGCAGCCTTCCCACAGATTCCCAGGGTGGAGTTTCAGCCTTCTGGAGCCTTATGCAGTGTTCTGAGGTCAATTGCAAACAAAGGCAAGTCGGGGCGTTGCGAGGGATTTCCGAACAAGGCAATTCAAGCATGCATGCATCCTTCATCATCCAAGGCAAAGCTGAGGCAGTCCGTTTCATGTAGTTTGCATGATAGTGTAATTGCTTACTTAGCTAATTTGTTAATTAGTTAGAGTTATGTAATAATTAGCTGTAATTTGTTATTCATTGTGGTTGTGTAATAACTAGTTTAATTAGATTAGCTTAGATTAGCTAGTTGGTTTTGTATTATTTATTCGGACCCTCCGTCGAGAGGGCACAACTGTTGTAATAAGTGTGCGTGTGTGTGATGCATGTCTTCCAACCCCACGTCTTTCTCCCTTTTACTTACCCGCTGTAGACACCCCATTTTTGACCGACCTTAAGACTCAGACGTCATCGATTGAGCGCTCGGTGATTGCGCATGTTGTGCTCGTTCTGAGGTTACGGAGTCTCGGCTGAGAACCTTGCCTCCGGACTTCGGGACTCTTTTGTGCTTTACCTCAATTTGCGAACCAGGTTCTATTTTCTCTTCCCGAAGGGAGGGAGTGATCTTGTAGACCATCTCTCAGTGGCCGTAGGCTACTTTTCGTGGTCGTAGACCACTGTTCCCGTTTGGAGACCAGTTTCTGGTTTTCGGAGCCGTCGGTCGTGCACCTCGGTTCGGGACCGCTTAACTTTCTCTGTTTGCTCCGATTTTTGGCAGACACCTCGTTTCCTCTCTATAGAGGAAAACTGTGGCCCGGGAGACCACCTTCATGGTCACACGCCACTTTCGATGCTTAACAGTCAGTTTTCGGGGCACCCGGCTGCGCGTTTTGGCCCCCGAACCCTCGTTTTGCATCCGTCTTGGTTCATTTTTGGCATGGACCCTATTTTCATTGTTTGGAAGGTGGTACAAGGGTGGGAGACCACCTTTTCTCCTTGGAGACCACTTTTTCCCCGCCGGCCGATTTTCTTATCAGGTAACTGGTCTCCCTCATTTTTTGCCACAATTGCTGGTCTCCCACCATACCACTTGCTTGCATTTCATGTGGAGACCACCCTGGGAGGCTGCCAACCACTTGAACCTTTTGACCCTGGTTGGCCGACCAGAGCCGACCACTTGAACTGGTCGGCCAGCTCCCATCAGTTCTGTCTCAGTGAGTTGATTCCAGCTGTGCCAGTTGGGAGGCACAGACTGCATCCTCCATACATGTGTATGGAGGATGTTTGCCCTTGGTTTGAAGCTTGTAGGAGAAGCTTTAGTCCCTCTTGTTTATAAAGGAAGGGCTCCCCTTCCTTGTAGAGGGTTCTGAAATTTGTCTAAGGCACACACACACACCTCTCTCTCTATATCTCACTATTTTGAGCTCAAAAGTGCATGGTTCTTGCACCTTTGCATACCATCTCCCAACCGGACCCCTCCACCATTGCTCTAAGCATCTTGGAGGCCATTTTTAGAGGTTGAGAGGCTGTTCTTGGGGTCCAGAGGTTGCTGGTCCTTTTGTGCAACAAGGGTAACACACTTTCTCCCTTTTAAGGCTTTATTTTGTTTCATCTTTTAGCTATACTTGAAAGCCTATTTGAGCTTTGATGTAAACTGAAAAAAGTATTATTTTGGGGCCCTTAGCATGTTTGTTTAAGATCATTTTTCCGTTGGGGGTCATCTACCCCCTTGCATGCTTCATTTCACCTTGTGTTGAGCCATGCCTTAGAGCATTTGTGTTGGCCTTTGTTTGGCCTTTTAGCCACTGAAATCCAGTGGATTTTCAGTGGCTAGCATGCTGTTTTGAGCACCAAAATCAGAGAGGGGTGACCCTCTCTCTCCTTGTTTTGTTTTCTAGCATTTTTGGCCTTACAAAGGAGCCCTTATTTGCATGCTTTCAAGCCATGTTTCAGGCCATTTTTGATGAGTTTTAGGACCTGCATAGGCTCTGTCCAGAGCTTGTTTTGCCATATTGGATGTCCATCTTGCATGTGTAGAATAACCCTCTTCATAGCATATCAAAGGAGCATCTCATTCTTGCATGCATTAACCATGTTTTAGTGAGTTTTTGGGCTTTATTTGGCATGTCATACCTCTGACTTTTGCTGGTTTAGTGACCTCTTGATTGCCTCACATGCTTGTAGTGCAAATCATCTTTATTAGCTTACATTGCATGCTATTTTGGCCTTTGATTCTAGCACTTTTTGGCCATGCCTTAAACTGATTTTGTGCATGTTTTGGACTGCCTTAGCTCTGTTTTTGGGCCTCATGGTCGAATGATGTTTTCTATGCATGGTTGTAGTTCAATACCCTTGCCTAGCTTTGAGTTTTGAAGCCTATTGCATGCGTATTTTGAGGTGTTTCCATGTTTTGGCATCATTGTGAATCATATTTCAGAGCTTATATGTATTCCATATTCCCATGTTTTCCACTCTTTAAATGTGTTTAAGAGTTATGCATGAATACCTCATTTTTGGACCATTACATGAGCTTCATTTCCATGCTTTGCGAGCCATAATTTTAGTCCATATTTGCTACTATCTTGGCCTGGATAGGGACTGTTTGGGGCTGGTTTAGCCATTTGAGTATTGCTTTGCATGCCTATAGTGTAATCCACTTCACTAGTTTTGATATTTGGGCCATCTAGCATGCATTGTGTGAGGTGTTTGCATGATTCGAGAACATCTTGCATGTCATTTCAGAGCTGGAAAATATGTGATTGTATGCCATATTTTATGCTTACCATGCTTTGGTGGAGTTGCACTTTGTGCCTTAGGTTTGGTCCCTTGCATTTGTGCATGTTTGCATGCGTGTTGTTGCTTCATTTTCATCATGTATGGCCACTGATTTGAGTGTGGCTGAGGCCCATTCATTTTAGTTTAAGTCCATCTTGCATTATATATGCCATATCCATGTTGTCGCATGCTTGATCATCGCATTGTGTATGCCTTGTTCATGTCTTCGTGCATGTCCATCTTCGTATGTGCATTGCGTATGCCATATAGTTCATGTGCATTGAGTATGCCATTCTTAGTTCATAGCATTGTGTATGCTAGTTGCATGTTTGCATATCATCCCTCGCATGTTAGCATGATTAGGTTGCATTGCGTTTAGGGTTGCATGCTAGTCGTATTGTGTATGCCATGTATATTGCATTGTGTTTGGAATAGGGTTTAGTCCAAACACGGGAAACGAGGGACATTTCGTACTCCAAGTGACGAAATGTGCCTCGATTCTCGGTCGCCGACACTCCGGATTACCCATGATGGAGTTTAGGCCTTGTTGTGTTTATATGTGCATTCATTTTACATCGAGTCGTGCAATCTGACTCCCCAACCATCATGCATCGAGATGCGTGATTGGTGGCATAAGGATCGAGGACTACACTCCCAGGAGCTTGTGCAATGATGGGGAGAGTGGTCATGCACACATATATTGAAAATACTTTTCCATGCCCCTTTCTCGCTCTCTGTTGCAGCAAACCAGAAACCAGCAGCAAGAACTGGTCAGCAGCCTTCTGGAGCTTTGTACAGTGTTCTGGGACCAGTTGCAAACAGAGGCAAATCGAGGCATCGCGATGGATTTCCCGACAAGGCGACTTGAGCATGCATGCATCCCTATCATTCGGAACAGAGCCGAGGCAACCTATTTCATTTAGTTTATATGCTTACTTAGTTAAATTTGTTAATTAGCTAGTGTTGTGTAATAATTAGTTAATTCGATTCTGTATTATTTATTCGGACCCTCCGAGAGAGGGCAATGCTGTAATAAGTGTGCGTGAGTGTGTGCATGTCTTCCAATCCCACGTCTTTCTCCCTTTTATTTACTAGCTTATGATGGTTAGTTTAGGGCATGTTTCAATTAGCATCCTTATGATCGCATGTTTGCATTCATTTATCTGTTTACATGCACCGGGCTCGGCGCATCATGCTAACTGCATTGTAATTCAATTCCAAGTTGAAAACATGTATCGATTGTTGCATCTCATATGCCATCTTAGAATAGCCGAGCCTATTGTAGTTGCATTCTTGCATGTGTTGCATTAGGCATCTCAGCATAGTTAGGATTCATGCATGTTTTCTAATTAGCTTCTTTCTTTGGCTCGGAGTACTCGGTAAGTGTTCATGCTTTAGCATCCTTGCATGCGTGTGAGTGACTGCCATGATAGCATGCTTACCATGAGGCTATGTGCTTATGTGATATAACTGCCTGAATGCCTGTGGGTGAAGGTTGGGTTGCTTGAATTGGAATAATTCGTCGAAACCCGTGTTTTAGTCTACTTGCGAGTAGCAAACTTCAATCCATTTTCAAAACAAATGGATATGCGATGCATTGTTCCAAATTACGCAATCTAGTCCATACTTGTATGCTGTGCGCATCACATAGTAATTCTAGGTTAATAACCGGGATAAGAGCACATATGTTTTCAAAAACAAGATATCATGTTTAGTAGTGGCAAATCTTTCATCGGGCGAGCGGGGGTGCTTATAGCTGACCTTCCCCAATCGTACCCAAGTTCTCGAGCCGAGGCAACTTTAGTGATGACGGACACGTGGCCTTAGGCACGAGTTAGGGTTTCCTAAATTTCCCAAAAATAAAATATTTAGGTGGCGACTTTGTATCTGGCAAAGCAGTCCATGTTTGACACTTCTTTCTAAAAATCAGTTTTTCAAAACGATTTGCCGGATTTGGACTCTTTGGTGATTTATCGGTCTTGCATTGCACTTTGCGAGACTAGATTCAGAACCGTGACATTTAAGTCCGAACTGTAGTGAGCCCAATGAACAAAATGGGATTTTCCCGGGACGTTTGGGCACGTCTACACCTGCTTACGATGGTTAGTTTTAGGGCATGTTTTAATTAGCATTCTTATGCTCGCATGTTTGCATCCATTCATCTGTCTTGCATGCACCGGGCTCGGCGCATCATACTAACTGCATTGTATTTCAATTCCAAGTTGAATACATGTTATCTGTAGCATCTCATATGCCATCTTAGAATAGCCGAGCCTACTTCTAATTGCATTTTGTATGTGTTGCATTAGGCATACTTAACATAGCTAGGATCATGCATTGATTTCTAACATAGCTTTTGTTTTGGCTCGGAGTACTTGGTAAGCGTTTACGCTTTAGCATCCTTGCATGCGTGTGAGTGACTGCCATGATAGCGTGCTTTCCATGAGGCTAACGGCTTATGTGATATAACTGCCTGAATGCCTGTGGGTGAAGGTTGGATTACTTGAGTTGGAACAATTCATTGATTGTGAGTTTTAAGCCCACTTGAGAGTGGCAAATCACCATGTTTTCTAAGCCCACTTAAGGGTGGCAAAATCCACATTTTAGCTTACTTGCGAGTAGCAAACTGCTTTCATAGACAAACATGAAATGTTTTGTTCCAATCCAGGCGATCCAGTCTATACTTGTTTGCTGCGTGCATCACATAGTATTTCTAGGCTAATACACCGGAATAAGAGCGCATATGTTTTCAAAACAAAATATCATGTTTAGTAGTGGCTGATCTTTGATTGGGCGAGCGGGGGTGCTCATAGCTGACCTTCCCCAATCGTACCCAAGTTCCCGAGCTGAGGCAACTTTGGTGATGACGGACACGTGGCCTTAGGTGTGAGTCAGGGTTTCCTAAATTTCTCAAAAATAAAACATTTAGGTAGCGACTCTATATCTGACAAAGCAGTCCATGTTTGGCACTTCTTTCTAAAAATCAATTTTTCAAAACAATTTGTCGGATTTGGACGCTTTGGTGATTTATCGGTCTTGCAATTCACTTTGCGAGATTAGATTTAGAACCGTGTCATTTGAGTCCGAACTGTAGTAAGCCCATTGAACAAAACGGGATTTTCCCGGGACATTCGAGCGCGTCTACAGCGACCATGCTATAGATTGTCTAATTGGAGAATCTTTGGCATTTCTAGCATTTGAACCTTCTACCCAAAGGTGTGTTGGTGTATTTGTGGTGGTGACATTAGGTCTGTATACCAGATTTGCAGATCTAATTGGTCAAGCCTATTTCTGTGAAAAAAATGGAATATATACAAATTTTGAGGTTAGTCCCCCAATCACTCCCAAATTGGCATTTTCAATGTTTTGTTAATATTGATTACTCTCTCTCTCTCTCTCTCTCTCTCTCTCTTTCTCTGAGCATCTGCAGTGGTGTGTTTGTTTGTGTAATAAGTTGGTGGGGTTTGCCCATTAAAAGGGCAAAATAATGCTTTAATGAAAGTGTTAAACATTGTGTACCATTTGTCAGTTGTTAATGTGTTTGTTAACTATGCTGAAAGGGTTAACACACAAAGAGTAAGCCACATTGTCATTTTTCTAGATGATAAGTGTTTTAAAACACTCATGTTTGAAAGGCAAGAACATAGGCGCAGAATGAGAATCTTATGTCAAGTATCTTTCATTTCATTGTTTGGCTGTGTTATAAAATGACAATGCAATTCCTAGTTTGGTTCCCAAACTGGAATGACATTACACCACTAAGGTTGTATTTGGTTCATGGATTTGTGTAGCGATTTGGAAAGAGAAAGGGAAAGGGAAAGGGAAAGGTGTCACATTTCGAGTCTAGATCTTCTTTCGGGACACCTTTGGCGCTTCTTGCTATGGTGCCAAAACGGCGTCGTTTTGGTTAAAAGGGCGTTATTTTATTTTTGTTTTTGTTTCTCCCTTGTTTTTCCCTTGTTTTCTTCTTTGTCTAACCTCTCAAATGAGTAGAACTGAGAACCCTAAGCACCTTAAGTGCGAACAACTGAAGATGAAGAGGAGGGCCACGACGGCGACGAGGCCAGCAACAACATTGCTTCGGTGACTGAGCTCTTAGTAAACCCACTTGTCCAATTACAAGATGATTTATTATATATATGTATATAGAGTTCTGTCAATCATCAAGTTTTAGTTTGATATGGAGCTTTTTACTTCTCAGTTTGAGCTTTTTGTGATTTGTTTAGGTAAGAATTTTGAATACCCATTTCGTGATTCTGCTCAATTTTGCATTACCCAGGGTGTATTTTTTTAGGTAATAATTTCAAATACCCAGAGTGTTGAATTTGGATGATTTATGTTTGTTAATGTTAATTGAATAACCCATGTTGGGTTTGCTTTAATTTTGTGGTGGGTTTGGTAGTTTTTAGAGAGAGAAAGAGGAGGAAGAAGAAGAAGGGGAAGCTAAAGAGAAAGGAGGGGGTTCTTGTTTTTTCTTTTTTCTTTTTTGTTTTTTCTTTTGTTTTTGTTTTTGTTTTTTCCTCTGGTTCTAGTCGCCGGCGAATGAGAGGAAAATGTGACGTTTCTTTTTTTTTCATTTGTTTATTTCTTTTCTCTGGTTTTGCATCAATTTCTTTCTTTGTTTTCTCTGGTTTTTTTTATTTCTTTCTTTATTTTGTTTTTGGAGACTTATTGATTTGTACATGGGTTTTGCTCTATATATCTTCTCAAAGAAAAGAAAAGAAGAGAAGTTAATGAAGCTTTAGTTGAAGTGTTAGATGCTATCTTCTCTCCACCACATTGTTCATGGTTTTTTAGTGCTGGGAAAAAAAAGGGGAGGGGGGGCAAAACGATGCCATTTTGGCATCACGGTAGGAAGCACAGCAGGGTGCCCCGGCAAGGGATCCGGACTCGTCACATGTCACCCACCTTTTCCATTTCCCTTTCTAAATCTATATCCAAATTTAGGAACCAAACATAACCTAAGGTAGTGTTTTGTTGGCTGGAATGATTGTAAGCTTAAATAGAATGGCTAATCTTTGACTTTCCAATAAAATGTCCATTCTCCTAAATTGGAGAATATGATGATTTCATTTCCAAATTTCCAATGTATATTTTTCATTTTTATCGAACCAAACATGAGAATAGATGTTACGACGAACTGAATTTTTTCCATTATAGAGTTCATTATATGCTTCATTTTATTGGCAAAATATTATTCTACATTTCAAAGTTTATAAGATTCCTCAGTTGCATCTTTCCATTCCCCTACAGAACTTAGATCTGAAATGTTCAGTTACATTTGATCACGCGGACATGGAATTAGTAAGTACCAAACGATAATGCAATGTCAAATTTAGTTTTTTATTTTTCTGAAATTAATATGGTGAGGAATATTTTTTGACCGATACCTAGATGTGACAATACTTTCAAACTAGGATGATGACAAAAATGAAGCTTGTACAATTGCCTTGGATGAAATCAAGAATGTGTTGAAAACTGTATGTTATGTTCATGATTTACCTTTAGCTCAGGCATGGGTCCCATGCAAGGTAGGTTGCCCATGCAGGGCTCTGGTTGATGGTGGCATCCTTGGTGTAAGTCGTCATTACAACAAACATGACTATAAAGACTTTTGTAATGTCAATTCTTTGAATCAGTTAAAGAAAGGGGTGGGGGTTGTTGGGAGAGCACTTTTGTCCACTAATATGGTATTTTGCAGGGATGTAACCCAACTTAGCCTAACTGAGTACCCCTTGGCACATTATGCACTAGAGGCTGGATTAAAGGGTTACTTCGCGATATGCTTGCAGAGCATTTGCACTGAAAATGATGATTACGTGCTGAAGTTCTTTTTGCCGGTGAGCAACGAAACCAATGAAAATCCACATACCTCATTGATGAAAATATTGGAAACAACGAGGAAAGATTTCGCTACTCTTAGGGTTGCTTCTAGAAAAAAAACTTGGGGAAGAATTACATATTGAAGAAATTGGTATTCAAAATGATGAGAAACTTGATCATATTCAAATGCCTCAAACTATTATATCTTTGCCTCGGTCAGAACCCTTACAAAGTGAAGTTGAGGTAATGCAAGTGGATTCATCAAATCAACCATCAGTGAATGCCAGAAATACTAGAAGTAATGTTGGTGGTACAGAATGTAACAACATTGCTATTACTTGTACGCAAGAGAAAAACACAGTAAAGGCGTCAAAAAGGAAATGCAACAAATCTGGAGATACAATAAAGGCTTCAGAAATAAAAGGCAACAAATCTGGAGTCAAAATTAAAATTTCCTTAGAAGATATCCTGCAAACTTCAAAAATGAAACTCAAGGCTGCTGTGGAAAACCTCCAAGGTATGCTTGCACTTTCATAAAATAAAATATAATGTTGCTTGTGATCTTGGTAGTTATTTCAACTAGATGGATTCTTCTATAAACAAATAGAAAGTAGTATCTATTATTTGGATTCTTCCTTCTACAGTTAGCAAATCTACGTTGCAGCGTGCATGTAGAGAATATGGTATTGACAGGTGGCCACCTCACAATATAAACAAGTCTGGTTGCTCTCAAACCAATGAATCGGCCCCGTGTGTTGATCTAGAACAAAGCTCACAATTGAATCTTGATGATCTTCCTTCTGCTCAACCTTCAGCTAGTATTGTTCACACCGAGCCACATGATACAACGATGCAAGATGCCAATGTTGTGACTATAAAAGCAAAATATGCAGAAGGTAATGCAATTAAATTTTGTCTTTCTTTGTCATCGTGACTCATAGAGTTGCAGCAAAAAGTGGCGGAGAGGATAAACCTGGAGGCTGGAACTTTTTATGTCAAGTATAAAGATGAGGATGGTGATTTGATTTTAATAGCATGTGATGGGGACTTACGAGATTATATATGCGTTTCTAGATTGGAAGGCAAAACTTGTGTTGTGGTATTGCTTGAACCAAAGTTACCAATTACTGATCATCTATAAAAGGGGATTAGTCTATTCATTTGCAAGTTTACTTGGAGATGCGCATTTATTCCATTGGTTATCTATCACCCTCCTTGAGATGTTTTTTTTTCCCCTAGAATTTGATGGTAATGTTTTCCCACAATCAGTACTAACTATTTAAAATGGAAAATTTTATCCATACATAAAATTTATATGAGTTTTGCTGCATCTCTCCATTTCATCACTTCCAATTACACCTCTAATAAGGTGGCAAACGATTTTGAAAGGAGAGAAGAATTTGATGAGAGTTGATTGGTTGGTATTTTTTGTTACCTCGTTAGAGGTGCAATTGAGGGTGATGAAATGGGGGATGGAGCATTTCGCAATTTATACAAAAAATTTCACAAGAATGATGTGGTAATATCATTATTGTAAATAAATGCATATTTAATGGTGTTTTTTTTTATTCATCCAAAAAAATATTATTTTGTTTTGAAATGAATGGTTCTTAATGAGCCACATCATTATGTATGAATTTTTTTTTTAATTTATATAACATTATTTATTTAAAATTTGTAATGTATGAGACCTGCCCAGGCCCACCCAGGCCCGAATTGTAACTCGTGGTTGCTTACCCAAGCCCGACCCGAGTTCAAATCGAATTGCCCAAGTTGCCCAAATTATAAAAGAATTTCATTTTTTTTTTTTGTAGTTACTTTATTAAATTATTAAAATTTGACTCTATTTACATTTTTTTTAATAGAAAATCATTAATACTATCAAAACAAATAATTTATATGATGTAAGAGAGATGTCGCTATAGTAGTCTTTACAATTTATGAGTGAAAATAAAAATAAAAAAGAAGGTAAGAATTTATGTTATTTGTATATATAATGTATATTCAATATGATTTAACAATTTGAATTACTTTAATATCATGTAATGACTAATGATTTATATGTATATTTAATATTTTTATATATCTATATATATATAATTTGGGTTTTGGGTTGCTCGGGTTATTTGACGTCTTTACCCAAGCCCGCCCAAATTTAATTTAGGCTTCTGAATTTTTGCCCAAACCCGTACCAAATTTGAAAATATCTTGTCAAAGCCTTAAAAAAATTCGGACTAGGTTTGGGTTGCTTGGGTTAAACCCATCCGAGTTGCATCCTTACCATATATTGGACATGCGCAATCCGGTTAGCACACAAGGTTGTTGGCCTGCCAACCCAACATTGCTCTCATAAAAGGTATGTTAATAGAATTATATTAAAATTGTGAAATATGTTATATTTTTTTTTTTACACCGAAGAGAGGTTAGTGTAACTTACCACTAATAATATGGTATCAAGTTCTTTATAGAAAAAAAAAGAAAATAGAAAAAAAAAATATGATATACAAATAAAAAAATTGTATGAAAAATTCATATAGAATGAGTTGGCAAAAGTGTATCAATTTATTGGGTAAATTACAACACTCCCTGAGATTTATTTAAAATATGGAATGTTCTTTGTAGTTTTGAAAATTACATCTCACCTTTTAAGTTTCCAGTCGTATAACAAGTAAACCATCTCATTAATTAAGTCAATTAACAGTTTTTAAAAATGTCAAAAATAAATTTCCATTAACAATTTATGTAATTTTATTGTTGGATAGAAGAGTAGTTAGAAATTTTATTTTTTTTTATTAATTATGTTAAACAAAGAATCTCGATAAGGAAGTATTTGTAATTTTCAAAATCAATGGGATAACCTATTGTACGAGCACGAAATAATCTTCTCGTATAATCCTGTTGACCAAGTTTGCACTCCTCCAAACGTCGTCGCTTTTACTTCCTGAAAACACAAATGTAAGCTAGCCGACGGGTGTGCGCCGGAAACCCCTCTGATGCCTAAGTCAGCAAAATAGACAATAGACACAAAAGCTCTATGTATTTGAAAGTAAGAATTGTGATACCTGTACATAGGTCTGTCATGAGCTTTTATAGATTCTGCCTGGCACAATCCTAGTAAGATTCCAACTCTCTTTATAAGAGTCCTCCTAGGAATCACATACCCTACTCACTACCAACCAAGTGAGATGGTTTGCACAATCCTAGTAGGACTTTACTCTCCTCAGCAGAGTCCTCCTAGGAGTCTCAAGCCCAAGGATAATGCTTATCCTTAAAACACTCTCATCACTGCAAGCCAAGTGAGATGGCTGAACCCTTACCTCGGCTGACACTGTGGTCAACCGTGCTTACACAGCTCGGTGATACTTTAAGCACCACTATCAATCTTGACTTTGAGATGACGCCCTGCAGAGCTATCCTTTAGCTCGATCCTTCCTCCACTAATACCTCGGTCAAGGATAGCTAGGTCAGGCCACTAGTAGCCCATCTCTGACCGACCCGATGTTTAGATGATCAAGGACCGTGCTACATAAATAATTACCTCGGCCCATAGTTCGGCCCAAACCCAAAATATGAGATGTCTTCTTGGCCTAAGACCGAGCTACACCAGCCCTTATCTCGGCCCATTACGCGGCCTAACTCCCAAAGAAGACTTTTCCTAGCTCGGCCCAATTTGTTTACAAATGACCCTCTTACCTATATTTTAAATAAACTTTAGGGTGTATATTTTAAATTAATAAAAAATTTTACAACTAATTATTAAAATTGATAAAATTTACCATTGATTTAAAATTTATTTTGAAAATATAAACTGAATTATAATTTCTCCTTCATTTAAACTGAAAGACTCATAAAATGATTTATAATTTTTAAAATGTTATTCTCACATTAGTTTTATAAAATTTGATGTATGAGTTTTTTGGTTTATTACAATATATATATATATATATATATATATTTGGCAACTGTCACAGGTGGTTGTCGAAGCTGATACTAAGAAGTCCGAACCAAATACATGTTGTGGCAACTTTTAATTGGCCAATTATATCCGTACGACACCCACCGTCACTCATTACGTTTGATAAGGTCAAATTTGTCATTTTATAAGGGGTAGTCTCTTCTGGCATCTCATGCATGTAAGGCACAGCCTAAGAACTAAAGGTTCCAAGCATCTGCTTCAACTGAAAAAGAAACATAGAAGAGTCCTCACCGTCTGAGGGTGCAAACAAAAAATGAACCTAGGCTCTTAGAGAGAGAGAGAGAGAGAGTACCCTTGAGACCAGTTTTCCAAACAGTCTTAATGTACCTTAGGCTAGAAACAATATTGTTGCTGACCTGAATGGAGAATCTCAGATGGTAACACGTGTCTTCTTTCAGTGTAAACCACACGCCTTTGGGGTCCTTATTAACAGGAATCTCAAGAATAAGATCAGGTGGACCAGGGCAGAGGATAGTAAGGCTCAAAATTTGGACATCTGGTTCTAGAGTTTCTACAACATGGAAAATAGAACGATCAAATCATCCCAATTGAAAGCAAACCAATCCACACTTAGTTAAAAACAACTTCAAGGACTAAGAGATCAGTAAATTTTGTCAAGTCCAATTCCTCGTATAAATTATCCCATTTGAAAGCAAACCAATCAACTTAGTTAAAAACAACAAGGACTAAGAGAACAGTAAAATTTGTCAAGCCCAATTACTCATATAGATTATTGCAAATTAATTTGTGGAAGGCATAAGATATTGACTAAAACACCAAGATACTACTTGAAGATAATACTTGAGTAACAGCCAAAGTTCACAATCATTTTTACAACAAGCCCTCTCTACACCCCCTTCTCCAAAAATCAAGGAAAATACACACGAAAGTTAAAAAAATTAAATAAATAAAATAAAATAAATATTATTTTAAATAGATAAATGAATAAGCTAAATAGGGTTCACCCAACTCAAACTAAATATTTCAGACAAAGCCTTTGCATTACGGAAATGTGAATAGTTAAAAAAAACATAGATTTGCCATGTTATGAGCTTTCCTATGAAGATAAATATATGGGATGAATGTGCAGAAAAGGGCATAGGATTCTCTATTCAACATAGTTGTCCCCGTGTTTCCAAATTCTAACCCTATAATTGTCTCAAAATTATTGTGTTTTGAGGTTCCAACCACATTGTGCGGTTAGGAATGCATTGGGCATAAGAGGGACAGAAATCCCTGGCAGCAGAAAAAGAATCAAAATTGAACACAGTTAGAAATTTGTTACCATCGTTTGTTTGTCCCATGTGACAATTAAAAATTTGAAACCATGATCACAAACACAAACACGAGCACTAGAATGGTAAACTTCTTTCTCATCACAGCAATGCTACAAACCATGATAAAATTTGATGAAAATCGCCTCAAAGCCGTTGTCGGTTAAATAACCTAGCTTCGAGATTGTTTTCATAAAACATTTTTCATGATCTGTAACATTTTTGTTCTCATCACGTTTGACAAACACATTGGAAACTATTTCTGTCCCATTCAAAAAATGACTTCCAACAAACAGTGAACAATTGAATAGATTCTAGGAATTTTGGTATAAGATCATGTGTCCCTGACTCCCCAAAACCCTTGTTCACTGTCCCAATATACTACCAGCCGTACCATATGTTGAGAATATTAAAACACAATTTTGCGGCTTAGGGTCCGTTGGAAAACAGAAGAACATAATTTTTTTTCTTCCTTGCTAAGAAAGCATTCATTTTTTACTTCATTTCTCAAAAAACTTCAATTGGTACACGCAAGAAATAGGCCAATTCAGCAACTTTTTGTTCAATTTCTTATGGAGTAAAATTCTCATCGGTACGAGTCAAGGGAATGACCCCCTGGCCTCGGATTTCCATATAAAGAACATGACAAGCATAAATACCCTCTTTAACTTCTATTATGACGGACTAAATATATTTATAAAAAAAATCGGAGGTGAAATGGTTGTGATATCATAAGCTAGATCACTATTAGCAGAGTTTTTATTCATGAGACTGTTTACACATCAATTAATGGTCAACAGACAAGTTACCAACATAGATCAATTA
Organism: Camellia japonica; assembly: GCA_030407325.1. NCBI lineage: Eukaryota > Viridiplantae > Streptophyta > Magnoliopsida > Ericales > Theaceae > Camellia > Camellia japonica. Next base: position 150,919,782 of record JAPPVO010000036.1, on the reverse strand, counting down.
AGATTCAAGAGCAACAAAGTACCTTCAACCTCATTGACATCGATATTGCTAAGAAGCTGTTCTTTCCACCGCCTCAAACTCTCATCATCCTAAACTAGCACAGAACCACAAGAAATTCAACAACACCAAAACACAATTTCACTTTTGTTTCAAGAGAAACAAACAAAACAAACCTTGTCCTTTTCAAGATGCTCTGACATTGTATTGGTTGGGTTGGTTTTGTTTCAGAGGTCACATTGTTTTCATCCAAACCCATTGTTTGAAGACCTCAAAAAAAAAAAAAAAAAAAAAAAAAAAAAGAAGAAGAAGAAGAAGAAGAAGAAATGGGCAAGAAAAGCAATAGAATAGAGAAAAAGCCTCAGAGACCTTCAAACAAATAGATCATATGCAATGTAAAGAAATGAAAGAGAATGAGTGATACCCAGAAAATGAAGAGACCCAGAAAACAGAGAGGGTCAAAGAATCCCAAGAAGGTAATGATTAGCCATACAAAGGGCAGACAAATAACACAATAGGAACATCATCAGAGGACAAGTAAAAGGTGGAAAGAGAAAATAACAGAAGAAAATTAATTGTTTTTACTACTGTTTTTGGAGTTGTTTGTGTGGTGAGAAAGAGAGCGGTTTTTGTTTCCTTGGGAGTGTATGCCATGATTGTAGCTCTTGAATCAACTACTATCAAAACCACAATATTGGGCAATAAAGGCGGTCTCTTGACTTATTCTTGAGCATCTTGGTTTGGCAATCATCAGTTAGAAAAAGGAGAAACTAGAAATCAGTTAAACTATTAAAAAATGGTTACATAAAAAAATTATGATTTTAATAATTAAAATGTGTTATTTCTCCTTCAAAATTATATATATATATATATATATATATTGTTTTTAGTAAATCTTTTTAAATTGTGTTAATTATTTTTACAAGAATAATCTAAAAAGGAGAATTTGGTAGTAAATATCTTTTAATGAGTTATTTTCTCATAAGATTTGACCCAATAAATTTCAAGTGTCATATTATTAACTTTTATAGATATTAATACCTTTTACAATTATAATAGTTATAATTCTTTTAACTTCCATCCTTTGTCATTGTTAATTAATTCAATCCCATCTTCTAAATAGTACGAAGATGCCCTTCATGCTCCTCTTCAGAAAGTGAATAGATAAGAATATCTTCTACAAAGACGACCACAAATTTGTCAAGAAACTCCCAAAAGATCATATTCATTAGATCCATGAATGTGGCTGGAGCGTTAGTCAACCTAAAGGGCATAACCAAGAACTCATAATGACCATATCGGGTACGAAAAGTAGTTTTGGGAATGCCCTCCTCTCTAACTCGGATTTGGTGATAACTCGACCTTAAATCTATCTTGGAGAAACAACGAGAGCCTTTAAGTTGGTCGAAAAGATCATCTATCTTGGGCAAGGGGTATTTATTCTTAATTGTGGCTTGATTTAATTTACGGTAATCTATGCACAAACTCAAGGATCCATCTTTCTTCTTCGCAAACAAAGCCGAGGCTCCCCAAGGTGAGGTGCTAGGGCATATAAATCCCTTACTACGTAACTCTTGCAATTGTTCCTTCAGAACCGCTAATTCTGTTTGGGCAAACCTACATGGCGACAAGGAGATATGTGTCGTACCCGGAAGCAAGTCTATGGTGAACTCTACTTCCCTATGAGGAGGTAATTCTGTAAGATTGTCAGGAAAGATGTCAAGGTGTTCACACACTACCTTTGGGAATTCATCCTGGACTACATCACTTCCGTCATCCAAAAGGGTTCCTAAAAGAGAATTAAATTGGCCCCGGCCACGTGGGTAGTATGAGGAGGGTAAGGATCTACCGTACCTATCCCTCAGAAACATGAAACAATCACCACTTCCAGTACACACTGTAACTCTCTCGTGATAACAATCGATGATCGCCCGGTAAGTGAACAACCAATCCATTTCGAGGATAATGTCAAAACCCGACATTTTCAATAGGACAAAATTAAACAGAAGTTGTCGACCCGCCACCTCAATTATACACCCCTGACACCCCTGGGTCAGAGTGACCTCGCCCCCAACCAGTGACTCTACTGAGAGTGAAGATTGCAGTTGCTTACTCTCTAACCCCAACAATGATGCAAATGATGTGGCAATAAACGAATGCGATGCCCCAGTGTATTGAAAATAAGGAATGTACCTTTCATAACTGATGGCCCCAACGCTTGCTCGGAAGCGGTGACAGCGTACACTCTTTCTTGTGACCTCTGTTCCCCTACACCACCTCTCTGAACATAAGCTTGCTGTGCGGATTGAGCAGACGTGGCTCCTTGAACTGTCTGGGATGTTTGTCCTAACTAAGTCAGCTGATAAGATTGCCTCTGTCCCTAACCTATCTTTAAACCTCCAGACTGCCTAGACCCTGCCACACCCGGAGTCCCTACTTTCTGTGGGCAGAACTTCTTCAAATGTCCTGGCCGACCACATTGATAACAAGATTAGGGCTGACTCCTATTCTGAGGTTGATCCTGTGGATGCATAGGTTGGGACCGTGCTCCACTTTTTTGTCCGCACTCTACATCCTTGTGACCTATTTGGCCATATCGATAACAAGCACCAGTAACTCGGGTCATATTCCCCAAACTTCTATCTGTTACATAACTAGAGAATTTAGCTTGTTGCGGAGGCAATTAGAATGTTGATGATGAACCCCTAGACCTCTTTGAAGAACTCGTATCACTCCTAGCATCTGAATGTCCTGCTCTCTTCAATCTTTGCCTTGCCTATTCAGCCTCTACAATAATCTCCACATAAGCTGCCGCTTTAACTAAACGATCGTAATCACATATCATATTGCCAACCACCTTCATCAAGATTTTCGGTCTCAACCTTTTTTCAAATTTGAGGCACCTACGTGCTTCCGTTACTACTAATTCGGGTGCAAAATGTGATAAGCTAGTGAATTTGGCTTCAAACTCCACCAGTAGTGCATCTAGTTGCAATAACTCTTCAAACTGGTTTCTCAACCACTCCCTCGCTGTGGAAGGGAGGAATTTATCTTGGAAGGCTCGCACAAATGCCTCCCAAGTATGTTCAACCCTATGCTTATGGATTTCCATCACTGCTTGGCCTCCTCCTTCAACTGGTAGGCCGCTAATGCCACTCGCAATTCATTTTCTCGAATATCTAAGATTTCAAAGGACTTGACTACTTGCTGCAACCATTCATCAGCTTTCATTGGATCAGGCTCGCCTCTATACTCGGCGGGATTAGAATGAAAGAACTCTTTTTTCAAAAAGGAAGCTCTCGTTTCTCCTTCAATGGTTCTAGTTGCTTTCTCAGCTCTCAATATCTCCATGGACTCCCGTAAAGCCCCTGCCATTTCCTTAGCCAAGGCCCCCATAGCTTCTTGGTCCGGTGGAATCGGTATATTATTTTGACCCACTCCTTCTTCTTGTGGAGGGATCTCGGGTTGGGCTGGAATGTTCCGGCCTCCCCAACAGGGTCTACCATGAGCTCTAGCACGTTCAAACATCTATAAGAAGTAGAGACAACATTAAATTCAAGACCAACTTTCTGCACCTAAGTGCTCCATTCTTAATCCTCAGACTTATTCACCATGTAAACATACAAACTTCCACATAAAATAATCCAAACAATCACACATACAATCACATAAAAGCACACATGAGTTGTCCTCCCTAAATATTGGCTAATTTCATGGCAATCAAGGACCTCAAAGTGGAAAGAACGGTGATGAAGTGCTGTTCCAAAAGGATTTTGATGAATGCAACGACAAAAGCCATATCATAGGAGTCTAACCCCATATCCATATAATCACATAAAGACACATAACACACAAGGTATCCTAAGCATTTTGTCTTAGCCTAAGGACCCTATTGTGACACACGTCACTTCCCACGAGCCCAAGGTATTCTAGCCTATGGCTCCGATACCAATTTGTAATGCCCTAAAATTCTCACAAGAACATGCCAAGATAGACACTATAATATACCCAAAAAGTCATCTTTCTCACTGAACTAAGAGTTAAGAGATTACAGTTCAACAAGTACATTTCCAGAATATCCGGGATTCGCTTTTTAGTTTAATAAACTAGATGGCCCTACAAAATATAAGCCTCTAGGGGATACAATAAGAACAAAATAAATTTGATAGCCTTGTTACAAAAATCCCAATTTAAAATAACCAAAACACCCTTGATATCAACTTTTCCCCAAAGAAGCTATTGCTTGATCCAATCCACCAGTGAGGTGGTACTTCGTCAATTCCTGAAAAATAAGATAGGGTTGAGCTATATGCCCAATAGGAACATATTTAACCAAGTATTTAATCCTTGGAATAAGATTATGGTATCCTTGCGGCAAAACTTTACAAAGAAATTTATCTTTACATGTAATCTTTAACAATCATATAGATCCATAATAACCAAACAGTAACAATGACTATTCATGTCATCAAGAACAACAATTAAACATTTACAACCATAGAAAGCAAGCCATGAGTCCATCTGTAAGAGTCCTATTGAAAACACTCTTTGCTTTTGTTTTAAAAACCGCCCCCACATTTGCCGGCTATTATACGACAGGGAGTAGGCACCCCAAAGAAAACCATCCGTTTTTCTACTTTTGCCGGCTATTATACGGCGGGACTGTATGGACACCCAATAACATTTTCCCCACATTCATCTAGCGATAAGCCTAGACAGGGCATTTGGCCACCTTTATAAACTCCCCACGCAAGTACTAACACAACACCACATTTCCAAAATTGACTCTTACCCGGACTCATGAACAATTAACAATTCATTCACATTTTATTCTATCAACAAACATCCAACATTACCAAAGAATTAAATACAACACAAGATTTAAAGAAAAATAACATCCAAGCCACAATTCCTTTACTATATCAACATCCACATCTTTCATCTATTTATTATTTAGAATATTTCATGAATCAAAGGAAATTCCCTTCAATGTGGTGTTTTCAACTCAAATTGAGAATCTAGGGTTTTACCAAATTTGGGGATTTTTCTCCTTCAATATAGATATGGGTTCTAACAACATTTACATACAAGTTTTGAAAAGAGAGAGTAAAGAAATTTCAAGCAAGAGTCAAGTAAAATGGTTTATTTATGTAAAAGATGGGATTAATCCAACAATACCCTCAAATTAACTCATAAGTCACAACCACACCATGAAATCTCTTCAAAACAAAGAAATACTAGGGTAAAAGTGTCCCTACCTCAAGTTGTGAAGAAGAAAACTCCAAAAACCCAAAGTTGACGAAACCACAAACTTCTTACATCAATAGAAAGCCCTTGCACGATCTACACTCTTTATCAAAGGACCCATGTGAAAAGATGCTTCTAGAGGAGTAGATCTAATGATCCAAGCAGGAAAAGTTGAGCACAGAGAGGAAGAAGAGAGACTTACGGCTTGGGAAGAGAAAGGAGAGGAAAAATAATGAGAGAGAAGTGGTTTGGGTATATTTATAGTAGTAGAAAATAGCCCTAAGGTCAATGAAAAGAATAAATCCAAAACCCCCCAAAGGTAGGGCCCATTCGAACCCAAAATTCTGGATAAAAAAAAACACGCAGGGTGTAGACACCCCATTTTTTACTGCCCTTACGACTTGGACACCACCGCTTGCTCACTCAATGATGAATTCATATATGCTTGTCAAGTGCTCGAAGTCCTTAGCAGAATGCCGCAACTTGGAGCCTTCAAACCCTACACACCTTTTGCCTTGTTCTTGGACCAAAACCATAGTTTTTCAAGCCTAAAAAACCTTGTGACCTGCCGGCCACAATTAGTGGCATGTCCGCCACTTGTGTGTTTTGGCAAATATTTTGGCCAGCTATGCCTGCTGTTTGCATAGATGCATGCACTTGCCTACACGTGTATGTATTGATATTTCTGAGAGAGTTTCATTGTTTTCTATATATAGGAGACCTCTCATTCCATTTTTGAGGGTTGAACATTTTGGAGCAAAATTATCCCCCCTCTCTCTCTCTCTCTCTCTCTCTCTCTCTCTTGCAAATGCTTCAGCTTCTCCAAGCTTTTGCCTATACACTCTAAACCAAACCTTGTGGTAATTGAGCTGAGGCACTTTTGAGCCTACTTTGAGCTCTTGAGGGTGTGTAAGTGTTGGTTTAACACTTGGAAAGGGTTCTCCTCTTCAAGAGGTATAAGTCTTGGCTTGTTGCTTTGCTTTATTTGCTATTATGCCTACTATTTTTAGGCTATTTTTGGGCTGTTTATACTCTATATTTTGGGCTGAAATTTGTGGTTTAAGGCCAGTAGAGGTGGAGGGGTGGATCACCCTTCTTTGTACCTCATTTCTTAGGCCTTTGCCCTTGTGTTTCCCACCACTTTGTCAACTTTTTTTTAGCTCTTTTATATTGAATTTCAGAGCTTTTTCAGTGGCTAAAACCATGTTTTGAAGTCCCAAAAATGGAGGGGGCAGCCTCCCTTCCTTGTGTTTGCTTACTAGCTTAACATGCTCCATGTTTTAGGTTATTGTTCTAGCTTGTTTTTGTCTTGATTCCAGCATGTTTTAGGACTGATTTAGCACTATTTTAGGACTGTTTTAGATTGTTCATTGCATTTGAGCCTTGTATTGCATGTTTATAGTGTAATTGTCCTCATAGGCTTGGTGGTTTAGGCCTTAGCCATCAACCTATTTGAGTTGATAATGTTTATTTCTTGCTTTCTATACTTGTGATCACATTTAATCACCTCTCCAACCCCCCTCCTTTCTTGGCTTTTTCTTTGCTTTGAAAGTTGCTTCAAACTAGTTGTTTGTTTAAGCTTGAGATTGAGGTTTTATGCTTAATGGTTTAATCCCTTTGGGGGTTCATTACCAATGGCATGCCACTTTTTTCATGCCTAAAACAACTCTTAATTTGGTGCTCCTTTCCATTAGAGGACTTAAAGCTCACTTTTGGACTCTATTGGTTAAGAAATGGTTGGTAATTAAAATGAAGTAATAAAATGAGGATTAAAAGTGATGCAAGATAATAAATTAATTTGGTGTTCAATCGGACATTAATTGAACACATGAAAACTTGAGGCATTTCATACTTGCTAGTGATGAAATGGTTCAAGTCTCGAAGGTTAACCACTTCCCTTGATCAATCCATGATAGGAAGGAGGTTTGAGAGTCTTTTATTTTGCATTTATTGAAGTTGTATACCTTGGTTCATAGGCCATCATGCAATGAAATTGCATCGATTGATGACTTGTGAATTGACCTTGCCACTCTTTTGAGTTATTTTGATGATAAGGAGGGGTAAGGTGTACAAACATACCTTGAGAATACCTTATTTGTGCTCTGGATGCTTTCTGTTGCAGCAGGAGGAACCAAGTATCAGTGGCTATAGACACCTCATTTTTGACCGCCCTTAAGACTTGGACGTCTCAGGTTGATCAGTTGATGATGAAAAGTTACGCTATCCAATCGCTCAATTTCCTCGGCAAGAAGAGCTTCTAAATCCCAACCTTACATCTCATTTTGGACCAAAACTCACTACAACAAAAAATATTTTTGGCGACGTTTTTTAGCAACCAAACTAAAATTAGTTCAATTTTATATAATCGGCGACAATATAATTGTTGGTCGCCAAAATTACACTATTGGTGATCGGTTAAGATTTTTAGTCGCTAAAAGGTTTGGCGCCAAATTAATTTTTTGGGCGGGAGCGCCAAAAATATTTTCGCGACCAATTAACATATAGCGACGAAATTTTGGTCGCCGATTGTAAAGTTTTGGCGACAGAAATGAAATAGTCACGGAAAAGATGAATGGTACTTATGGCGACCGAAGGATTTTTGTCGCCAATAACTTAGTAAGTGAAACTACGTCGTTTTGCATTTTTCAATTTTTTTTTTTTTTTAAAGACTAGACCGACCCTTTTACTGAATAAACGAATAAGCTCTAACTCTCCCTCTCCCTCTCCCTCTCACTCTCACTCTCTCTCAATCCATAGCCTCAAGCAACGCACAGCAAAACAGAGGTATGTCTCCCTCTCCCTCTCCCTCTCCCTCTCATTCTCTCACACCGCCTCCTCCTCCTCCTCCTTTTCGTCTTCGTCTCTCTTCCTCTCGCTTTCTGTCACCACCGATTGATTTCCACCGACGACATTCACTTCTCTCTCTCTCTCTGATATTTTGAAGACAGATATATATATATATATATATATATATGTATGAGTATATGATAAATAGATGATAGATTATTGTCCTAAAATCTGTCTTCAAGGATTTATATATATATATGAGTATATGATATATTGTAGTCCTAAAATCTGTCTTGAATGATTTATATATATATATATATATTAACATCTGTTTTTTAAATATATGTAGAGACAGATTTTAGGATTGATTAAAATCTACCTTTTAAATATATATTAAAATCTGCTTTTAAATTTTTTCCCCCTTTTATTGGAATATGTTGCTCTTTTAAATTTTTAACTACATGCACTTTTATCAACAATGAATTTGAAATTGATCGATTTTTCTTCAAGCATGGAGTGATCTTGTGAGTGAACCCATTGTATTGTTTGTACTAGAATTATCCTATTTATGTATGTGTAGACGCGCCCCGGGTGAGGGCCTCAGTGCTACAGTTCGGACTCGATTTGTCACGGTTCTTAATCTGAACCAAAGAATCCAAATCTGGCAAATCATTTTGAGAAAAAAGATTTTTAGAAAAGAAGTGCCAAACATGGACTGCTTTTCCAGATACAGAGTCGCCACCTAAATATTTTTTAATGGGGGAATTTAGGAAACCCTGACTCGTTTGCCTAAGGCCACGTGTCCGTCATCACCAAAGTTGCCTCGGCTCGGGAACTTGGGTACGATTGGGGAAGGTCAGCTATGAGCACCCCCGCTTGCCTGATCCGAAGATCGACCTCTACTAACCGTGATATCTTGTTTTTGAAAACACATGCGTTTTTATTCCAATTAATTAGCTAGAATTACTATGTGATGCGCACAGCAAAACAAGTATAGACTAGATCGCCTAATTTGGAACAAAGCATTGCATATCCGTTTCATTTAGGAAATGGTTTGAAATTTGCTACTCGCAAGTAGGCTAAAACACGGATTTCAACGAGTCGTTCCAACTCAAACAATCCAACCTTCACCCATAGGCATTCAGGCAGTTTAATCAAATAAGCATCTAGCCGCATGGTAAGCATGTTAACATTCACACTCATGGGAGATGCTAAAGCATAAATACTTACATCGTACTCCGAGCCAAAACAAAGAACATGTTAGTAACCATGCATGATCCAAGTCCATGTTAAGTGGCTAATGCAACGCATACAGAATGTCACTAGAATAGGCTCGGCTAATCCTAGGATGGCATGTGAAATGCACAGATAGCATGTATTCAAGTTAGAGTTGAAATACTATGCAGTTAGCATGATGCGCTGAGCCCGGTGCATGCAATACTGATGAATGATGCACGCATGCATAACATAAGGTATGCTAAAGTAAGTATGCCCTACTACTAACCATCAAAAGCAGGTAAGTAAAAGGGAGAAAGAAGTGGGGGTTGGAAGACATGCACACACGCACCCACACTTATTACAAATTTACCCTCGCTCGAGGGACCGAAAGAATAATACAATTAACTAACCTACAAGCTAATTAAAATATTACAGACAATTAACTAGTTAAGCAAATTAACTAAGCTAATTAAAAAAATAGTAGACAGCCTCGGGAAGAGGGCCCAATGCAATGTGTCCTCGGCTCTGCTCGGAAAGCCACTGCCATGCACAAGATGCCTCTGCTTTGACTGTCATCCTCCTCTGAAGACTGCACGAGTCCCAGGATATGCTCTCTGCACACTGTGAAACACCACCGGCTAGGAAGAATGGCCACCGGCCAAGGGTAATGGTCACCGGCCACTGATTAAGCTATCGGCCACTGATGGATGGCCGGTCGGCACTGGAAATGGCCGGCCGGCCAAAGCTTCCTGCAGAATCTATTTTTGACAGCAGCAGAGGGCAAAACATAGCATGGCAATGCATTTCAAGCAATGTATGCACCAACCACACTCCTTATCATATTCATGACTCAAAGGGGGGTGGGCCTCGATTCTCGGACCATCAATCGCGCATTTCAATGCGTGATGTCCCAAGAAACCAAGTTGAGCATTTTCAATGTGGAGTGAAATGCACATAAACAAACAATGGGGCTCAACCTCTATCACAATCAATTCAAGAGGTTAAGCATGCGTGCCAATGTGATGCAACCTAGGCATGTGAGCTAGCATGCAATCATGGAAATGCAAAGAAGCATACAAGGCATACAATGATCATGCAAGGCATGCAAGGCATGAAGCAATGCAACCAACAAGTATGCAAGACATAATGTGGGTGTTCAAGCATGCAAGCAAGCATGTGACTTCATTCAATCATGCAACTTCAATCATGCAACAACATACAAGGAGAGCATGCAACAATATGCAAAGGAGGGACTTACACTAATTGGACAGCTCTATACTAAGCCCAAAACAGTGGCCAAAAGCTAAGGAAGTGGAGCCAAATACACATACAAGCATGCATATAAACATGGTCCATCACTTAGGCACAAAGAGCAACTCTCAAACACATTTAAGAAGATGCAAACATGGATTAATGGCATACACATAAGCTCTGAAAATCATGTTAGAAATGGTTTCAAACCAACTAAACAAAGACAAGCCAAGCATGCAACATGGTCCAAAACTCAAGGCTAACAAGCCAAAATGTAAGGTAGCTATACAAAACATGCCATGGTCGACCAAAGCAACCCAAAACAGACTTCAAGCATACCAAAACAAACATGGGAGCTTCACAAAGCTTGGCCAAAAACATGCTAGAACAATGGCCCAAAGCATAAGACATGTCAAGGCTAAATGATGGCATTAGAAGACATGTATGCAAGGAATGCAAGGTGTGTCTAAACCAAGCAAAAACAGAGCTATATTATGACATAATAAGCACAAAAATTAGTTAAGGCATGGCCAACATGAACCTAAACAAGATGCTCTCTCAAGAGGATAAAATGACCCTTTTCAAGGACAACAAGGAGAGGGGGTGGCCCTCTCCTTCTTAGGACCTAAAGGCACCATCCTCACCACTGAAATCCCTCAAGATTTCAGTGGTGAGGAGGCCCAAACACAATGGTCCCGGAGCTCACCAAAAATGTACAAAAATGGAGCCTAACAAGGCTTAAGAAGGATCAAACAACCTCAAACCACAAAACACTCTTAAACAACTATTTAGAGTAGGAAAAAACAAGACTTTTATATGTTATACACCAAGTCTAAAAATAGTTTCAAGGTAGTCAAAAAAACTATGCAAAAATGGGGTAAAAAGAGCAAGAATGTTACCCTTGTAGACCCCCTTCACAAATGGTGGACCAGCTGGTTCTTTGAGCTCAAACCAGCTCCAAAACTTCAAGAACAGCCTCTTAGTACCTCAGTAGCTAAAGGAAGGTGTGATGGTGGGTGTTTGTGCACAAAAGTAAGACAAAACACACACTAAACACAAAAGAGAGGGAGGTATAGATATAGGATAGATACACAACTCAAACCCTAAAACCAGAGCTCTCTGGAAAAATAATGTCTAACCTAAAAGAGGGAGAAAGAGGCCTCCTCTTATAGAAGACTCAATCTTGTAAAGCTTCCAAGGCAAGCTAACAAGAGGGAGATCCCTCCATACACGTGTATGAGGGGAGCAAAGTGTATGCCAGCTAGCATAAAAATATCTGCAAAAGCAGATGCACAGTAGTCGGCCGGCCAAAAATGCAATTTGACCAAAAAAGATGGCCGGTCGGCCATCTATAGTGTCGGCCGGCCAAACATTTGGCCGATGGCAACAAAACACAGCCGGTGGCCTCAAGCCATGGCCGGTGGAGTGTGGGGATGGCCCACAAGCCATTCTCTGCCCCTCCAAGGCAAAACACAAGTGTTTGGTGCAAAACCAAACACAAAACAGTCGAGTCGAGAGATCCTGAGGCAAGGCGCGTAGCCGAGACCTCCGGGAACTCAAGACAAACACAAACAAGGATGATCACCGGGTGTTCAAGCGGTGACGTCCAAGTCTTGAGGACGGCCAAAAATGGGGTGTCTACAGTTGCCCCTCTTTGACAGAACTCGAAAGTCATAACAGTGACGGGAGTGAATGTCAAAGCCCAGAGACGACCCATTTTTGACAAGGCCGAAGACTTAGACAAAGCATGCAAGACAAACAAGATATGTGCCCGAAGGCAGGGGCAAAATGCAATTGAAAATGCAAGAAGCCGAGCATAACTTATGATCATGCAAAGAAAGCTGTAACGAAGCATAACAATGCAACAGTTTTAAGCTAGCAAACACAAATCCAACTACATTACAATGCAGAAAGGATGTAAGAGAATTATGCAATTCTCAATACATCTCACTCGGAGGATACAATACCTGTCCGGTTCGTCTGGTTGCACCAGTCTCAAATGAACCGTACATATAATATCGTGCCTACAAAAGAAAGCAACTTAACAGGTACGATATCGTTAGCAACATGCATAACATGCAAAATGAATGCAAAATGATATACAATATATACAAAACTATGTATAATAATGCAAAAGAAAATGCAATGCAATTGAATCATGATCCAATCATGAGCGGTTCAAAACCACACAAATGTCAAATAGATTGATGGAGGTAACAAGTCCGTCTACCATAGAAAAGGTGCCACAACCCTCAAAGCGCATACACATGCAGAACTATGAGTAATGTAGACGGACACAAGAACAAGTAATTGGGTGGAATGACATAAGTGGGGAAACGACCAGCTGAAGAAAGAACAATGATCCTAATGCTGGATGCAAAAACTACACTACAATGTAATATAGACAATGGATATGGAGCGCAGGCCAAACCGTATTTTGCCTAGGAAAGGCATGTACACAAACAAACCGCGTCTAACACAGAAAAGGTGCCGCAACCCTCAAACCAACATACTAGCGTGGAATAGGTGCGTACACATGTAGAACTGTGCTTTAACGTGAAAAGTATCAACGCATACCAGACCAAGCTCAACAAGGAAAGGCGCAAGCCATAAATGGAGGTAATGCAGTAAATGCATGCAATCTATAATGCAATATATATACAATATGCAATGGATGGATGGATACAACAGATAAGGCACGCGGGCCAAAACATATATTGCCTAGGAAAGGCATGGACACAAACAAACCATGTCTAGCACAGAAAAGGTGCCGCAACCCTCAAACCAACATACCAGCGTGGAATAGGCGCGTACACATGCAGAACTGTGCTTGGATGTGAAAAGTATGGGCACATACCAGACCAAGCTCAACATGGAAAGGCGCAAGCCATAGATGGAAGCGATGCAGTGGATGCATGCAAGCTACAATGCATATGTACAATATGCACTGGAATGGACTATATACAGAAAAATGCATGACATATGCACTATTCACAATGTATGCATGACATATGCACTATATACAGGGGAAATGCATGACATATGCATGTTTTACAATGCATGCATGACGTATGCACTATTCACAATGTATGCATGACATATGCACTATATACAGGGGAAATGCATGACATATACATGTTTTTGAGTTTTTGTTTTTGGGAGGCAAATGATGCATGTTGTTTTTTTTTTGTTGTTTTCTTTCTCTTTTTTGAAATGCAAATGCATGATGATGCATGATTTTGAAACGCGTGACAACGCGCGGCTTTCGATATGTATGACAAGTGCAAACAATCTTGAAATGCGCGACACCGTGCGGCTTTTGAAATGCATGGCGATGCAAACTATTGGAATGCGCGACAATGCAAACTAAACTCAAATGTGCATTACAACGCACGTCCCTTGAAATGCGTGACGATGCAAATGAAGTGCGCATGACAATGCGACACAAGAATGTGCACACTAACGCAAGTATGGCATGCGTATGACAATGCGAGATGTGTGCATAACGGTGCAAGTGCGACGGCGTATAACTAACGTGCATTTCACGACAAAACGTTGTAACGCATACATGCAGGGCAACTTTTGAATCTCTCAGGAGACAAAAGGATACAAAAAGGATACGCCACGCACGTACTCGTGTGCTTTGCACGAAAAAAAACACGGTTCGAGGTCAAAATGGAGTCCGGTTGAGTTTTGGAAATGCCCTATCTTGCACTATCTTGAGAATTGAAGGTCCCAAACCACATATCTGACCCAAACAAGGTTGTAGGAGGCTCACCGGCCATAAGGGGAGGTCACCGGCCATCAAAACATTCCACCGGCCAAACATTTGGCCGGCCGGCCAAAAATGTGGGCGACCAGCCAAACATGCCTGATTCGGGGCAGTTTGGTCTTTTGGCCTTGGGTCTTTTAAAATAGGGTTTCAAACCCTATTTTCTTACTCTCACTTGGCCGAAAATCCCCCCTCCCTCTCTCTAGAGTATTTTCTGAGCCTCTATTCTCCGTTTCCTTTGGTTTTCGCGCCCCTTTCGACGTTTGATTCACGAAGTTCTTCGTGTTTCAAACATTTTCATCCGAACGAAACTTCGTTTCGATGCCTCCTTTTCGATTTCTGCTTCTTGGGGTTTGTTTCCCCTAAGTTTTTCTTGATCTTCGTGCCTTTTCCACATTCCGGCTTTTCCGGCCATTTTTCGCCCTCTCGAGGTTGACTTTTCGTTGACTTTTCACATTCTAGCCCGGTTTTCCCTCTTCTGGCCATTTTCTCACCACTTTTGACATGGCGGATGATATTCCATGGGACGGGACTCCCCCGGATCACGAGATGGACCCCGAGGCCGAGCTCCTCCCCTTGAGCATCTGCCTGTTCAATCCAGCGACCTACCGGCCGGCGATCCACGTGCTACCTCCTGACGGTCTTCACTAGTTCAGGAGTTTCGATAGAGGCGTGCCACTGGAGCTTCTCCTGTGCGAGCCGACGTCTCATTTGTCTTTTGGCTCTTCCGAGGTATATCCTTCCTTCTGTTTCATTTTCTGCAATGTAGAACATTTAACTACCATAGTAGATTCTGTCCTTTAACTGCTTAGCTCAGATACACTGATACATTGTATATGTAGTTGACCGTGAACACACTTGTACTTGATATCTGTTCGAATCGGAAAACGTACACACACGCTGTATTGGCCCTGAACCACCCAAACACACTGACACATCACATGTTGTAGTTCATTGTAAGCACACCTGCACCCGATGTCTGTTTGAACTTGAAAACGCGCACACACGCTGTATCTGTACTGAACCACCCAAACACGCTGACACATCACATGTTGTAGTTCGCTGTAAGCACACCTGCACCCAATGTCTGTTTGAACTTGAAAACGCGCACACACGCTGTATCTGTACTGAACCACCCAAACATGTTGACACATCACATGTTGTAGTTCGCTGTAAGCACACCTGCACCCGATGTCTGTTTGAACTTGAAAACGCGCACACATGCTGTATTATCACCAAGTCTGAATGTTTTTCAAAACTGTATATTTAGCATTGCTTCGCAATTGTTTGCTTGAAAACAGGGAGATTCCCATGCCTTCCGAGGGTATGGGAACATTGCTGCTCGAGATTGGTACATAGAGCTTCCAGATGCGGTCCGTCACATCGTGGACCAGGCCGGGTTCGGCGCATTCTGCAGGGGACTCTCGCGCCTCACTGCGAGCAGGCCTTTCCTTGCCGCTCTAGTGAAGAGGTGGTGGGACACTACCGATTCCTTCCACTTCTCTGCTACGGGAGATATGACGATGACTCCCTATGACTTCTCGATGCTCACCGGCATCGGGGTAGGGGGTGATCCGATCCCCTTTGACACTGACATGGACGAGTGGGAGGCCGCTCAGATCTACTTGCTTGGCGAGGCGCCGCCTCTCGCGCGTCCCGACTTCGTCATGTACTCATGGTTCGAGGTCCAGTTCAGGGTTCAGCCAGCCTTAGTTGAGGAGGCTCCGATGACCCAGGAGGCGGTGGAGCGATATGTGCGCGGCTTCCTCATGTTTCTACTGGGGACGACTATCTTCGCCGACCGGGCGAACACCGTGCCCCTCTTCCTGCTGAGCGCTCTCGTGGATGTCACACAGATCTTGCGCTACGACTGGGGTGGCGCTGCCTTGGCCACTCTATACAGATACATGAGCTTAGCCTCCCATTGCAGCGGACAGTTGCTCGGGGGTTACTGGCGAGCTTGGGAGGTACATTTTCTTTTCTGCTTTTCATTTCTGCTCTACATTTTATGTACTCTGTACATAGCACACACTGTAATCTGCTTCATGTTGACTGTATACTGCACACACAGTGCACACATACTTTGTTTTACACTGACTGTACACTGCACACGCTATACACCCTACACAATACACTGCACAATACACTGCTCTGTAATTTCTGCTTTTGTTCTGCATTCTGCTTTATCTGATAAGCATACTGGTATTTACTCTGCAGTTGTGGGTCTATGCCTATTTTCCGAGGCTCGCGCCCATGCCAGACGTGGAGACCCCTCTCGTCGTTCCGTTCTCACGCCGCTTCGACGTGAGGTGCGTGCGGAGGCCCCGGGAGACATTTACCTTCTTCCGCCGCTACTTCAACACCATCACCCCCACTGAGGTATGTTCAACTTGCAATTCCTTTAAGCTTCGCTTTGCATTGTATTTTCAAATGACAGTAGATAACAAACTGTATTTTATTTTCAGATCACCTGGCAGCCTTGGGCTCCATTGCCAGCCGTGATGCGGGAGTGATTTGCTGGTGCAGAGGAGACTACACGTTTTAGGATTTTGCTAGAGGGCCCGGTCTGTCGGGCTTGGTACCTGGGTGAGCGTTTCCTACGCCAGACCCTAGGTTTACCAGAGCAGATAGTCCCGGTTCACCCTCCTGAGCATATGAGGGACACCGAGAGATTCAGTCCAGAGCAGATGGCCGACTACACGATCGGCTGGGATGCGATCCGCTTCAGAGGTATAGGCGACTACTCAGAGTACGTCCGGACCTTCATTATGCGGCCTCTGAGCGGTGGTTGTCGAGCTGAGAGAGAGAGGTCAGCGGCGCCGATGACTAGGGTAGGAGGAGATGTAGGGACATCGAGGACAGCTCGAGTCCGTGGCAGGGGTGGAGTTCGGAGAGGGCGGGGGGCTAGTTGGCCAGCACTACCCACTATGATGACATGTCGAGGGCATGGTGGAGCGACTTATCAGATCCCTATTGCTCCCCCTCCGGCTGATCATGAGTTGGTCGGGTTCTACGGCTTGCCTCCGGTATGTACTGCTGTATTTTGCATTCTGCACAGTTAGTTCATTTCAATTCATTTGATATTCCGTAGAATACTGATACTTCTAACCCTTTTACAGGCCTCTTCCGAGTACACTCGCCAATCCCTGGAGCTGACTGCTTCCGTGATGGGGATGCTTCAGCAGAGCCTTGACCTTCTATCCATTTACAGTATTCCGGTATGTTCTTCTGACCACGGTCTCGAACTATACATAAACTGTTTCACATACTCTGATACATAATGCAACACCTGATACACTGCGCTCACGGCATCTGATACACTGTTTTCATACACGGCATTCTGCACTGATAAACTGCTCACAGTATACACACACTGTACTCATACAGTGCATTCTGTACTAATGAACTGCTCACAGTATACACACATTGTACTTATACACTGCATTCTGTAGTGATAAACTGCTCACGGTATACTGATGCGTTTGCCTTTTGTACTTTTCAGCATCCTTTCCAGATCCCTACTGTAGGAGGTGCTCCAGCCGGACCTTCTGCTCCCATCGGAGGAGATGGCAGAGTATACCCCCGCACCAAGGCGGGGCGCACCCATGTTGGAAGTAGCTCTCGGGCACCCGTCCCTGACGATGATGATGAGTCCGAGGTTGAGGCAGAGGCAGAGTCATCCGAGGAGGAGACCGGAGACGGCTCGGGCTCAGACTCAGATGACGATGCTGATGACGATGTTCCTGGACCTTCGTCCAGGAAGAGGACGAGGACGGACCCCTAGGCCTGAGGCTTTTTGACATTGATCCAGATTTTTGCTGTTTTTTTTCTTTTTTGCTTTGTACTTTACCTTTCTTCTTTTTTTTGCTGGTAGCTAGAGTACCTTGTACTGCCACAGGCAGGTTTTTGTTTCCAAAGCTTTGTACTTGAAAAAGATAATGAAATGAAACAAACTGTTCGTTTGAAAAAGTGTTACATTTATACATTTCATATATTGCATCGCATTGCATCATATTACACCTCAATGTAAATGAGATTGATCTTTTGTCTGAAAATCAACCATTTGCATCGTAATAACCAAGTAATGAATCAGGCAACAGCAAAACACCCATACAAACCACTGCTCATTCTGAACACACAGCCCATACTCTACTGAGGATTAATCTGCATACAGCCCGTAACACAGCATTCGGTTCATTCTGCACACGGCAAACCCTGGACAAACAATCCAATCTGACAAGACAGAATACGAAGATGGAACCAGCTGAAGTTAAAGTAAACTCAGATGTCCCAAATTTTCCCCTTTCTTCTTTTGCTTCGCATAAATGTAGAGAATGGCACAGCACTCTGAGCACAAACGATTTTTTGAAAATAAAGAAGGGTTTTCAACCGGGGTATCGAGCCTACAACTGAACGCAGCGAGAGTGACTCGAACAAAAGGTACACGACCTAACCACAACGAGACATGCTCGGAAAAGACTCAAAACAAAAGTTGAGGTAAACAAAACAAAAGACACGACACACGGACGTGTTACAAAAATGAGAGACTTCAAATCACGAGGAGCCAGTTCCTCCGGGTGTTATTTTCCACCCTTCCTCATTTGTGATTCTCACATCACTCGGCCCTCAGGCTCGGTTTTTCTCTTAAAACCCTTTTCCTCACTTTTCTCTCATCGTACATCTCTCTATTCTTTATTCTCTCATTTTCCATCCCTCCCCAGAATGATTGATAGATGAATAGGAAGTTGTGGGTTCACGCCCAACACTACTAGCTCGCGGCTATTTCCTCCTGGGACGTCTAGTCGATGTCCCGTATAGAGTTTGGAGTATCTTGATTTATTTCGATTTGTGCTTCGCACTTGGCTTGATACCTCGTTGCTTGGAGGTTGTTGAGAGTTTTCGGCCCTTTATTGACAGCTTCAGTGGTGCCCTTTCTGGAAAGTATGCTGGCGACGGGGGAAAGATAGGAAGCCTGACTCAATTGTGCCCCTAGTTCATCATTTTGACCATTTTGTTTTGGTTTTCTACTAAATCAGTTTTGATCAAAATGAGAGGTAGATTAACATACTTGTTCGATTTTTCATTTGAAAATCATGCGAGTTAGGCTATGAGCACTGAAAATTTTCCTTTTTTTTTTTTAGGTCCAAGAAAATGGTCCAATTTTGGAAAAGATAGAATAATTTTTGAGAAAATAGTCAACCTCAGTAAAAATTCTCAAAAACTATTTTTGCAAACGGTCAATGCTCAACGAGTACGGAACTTACTCTCGAGATGCGCAACCTCGGATCGGAGTCAATGGAAAATTGCCCCTTGCTTGAAAGAGCTGCACAGCAACGGAAAGTTGCCCCTGGTTTGAATGGCGACTAGTGGCAACTTACAGCAACGGAAAGTTTCCCCTTGTTTGGATGATGCCGCAGCATTTCGTAAGCAGTCTTCATTAGTGATGATCACGACCGAACTCCCGGTTACAGAGAAGACGAGGACGGCCAGAACCAATATATGGACACAGTCACTTTGAAAGCGTTGGTGGCTGGACTTCGGATGAAGTTGCCTACGTATCCCAAACATGGGAATCAAGCCTTACGTAGTTCCGGTGTCACAACCGAACTATCGGATTCAGAGAAGGCAAGGATGATCAAAACCATTACATGGACTGAGTCGCTATGAAAGCGTTGGGGGCTGGACTTCGGAATGAAGTTGCCTACGTATCCCAAACATGGGAATCAAGCCTTACGTAGTTCCGGTTAAGGTACACTCGGGTATTTTAACCTTCACTTTTTAGGCTCTAACTTTTGCCAAGGCGCCCGATGCGGGTTTTCGACCTTGCGAGCTTTGTTTTTCTTTTCTTTTCTTTTTTGCTTTCTTTTTTTATATATATTTTCTGCATTTTTTCTTCTTTTCTCTTTTTTCTTTCGTATTTTTCTTTGGTATTTTTATTTTTCCTTGCTCTAACTTTTGCCTGGGTCGCCCTTCTGGGTTTTCGACCCAGCGAGCCTCTCAAAGGGTAAAAAGTGTAACAAGTCCATACCAAATGGTTTTGAGATTGAAGCCCTTCGTACTCAGAAAAGTGGCTGTTGTATTGATTTGCAGAAAGACCCATCTTCGGCTCTTCAAGCATATCGGACATTTTTGCCCCTAGTTTGAGGGGTGCTTCTCTTCTAGCTTTGCAAGCTTCTGTTGACGATGTCTGATCTCTTGATCTAACTTTGGTGCCTCTTGTTCGAGGGCTGCTCCAAACCTGGCCACACAGGCCTCACATGGCGACTGACCGTTGAACATTCTGAATGGGTTCAAGGTTTGGAAACAAACGGATTGAATCTTGAGGCTGAGAGCGATCCTAGGTTGCACAACCTCGAGAGCGATTCCACACAGGTCTTCACGGGACTGCGCAAAACATTTTGTTTTTTGAAAGTTTTTACGAAAGCGACAAATCGCTCGCGCTGAAGATAGTGTGGAACCAATCTGGATCAAACTAGGGTCCTTCTCAGTACTCAAGCTAACAAGCATGATTTCATTCATTAAAGGCTTAGCATGCCTATCTTTCTCTCAAATTGATCAAAGTTTTGCAAAACCCGAGGAATCCCTTCCTCTTCGTTTTCACCGCAGTGTTCAAAAAGTTTTGAAAAACTCAGGTCATTACAATGAGTTTAGAGCGCAGAAGAGTAAACGAGATGCCTCGCCATTTCATTCTAATCCTCTGGCACAACGAGCTCACAAAAAAGCATGAAAACATGATAGCCGCAGCTGTTTCATTCAAATTTCCTGATTGCAACTGGCTCCACAGCAGAGACGGACTAAAAAAAGGAAGCAAAAAGGGTGGTTACAAACAAAACGGTGTTCGAGGCAACAACCCCGGAATCACCTGACATTCTATACAAGGGGACTGACTCGCTATAAAAGGACAGACCCTTAAGCAAAAAGGACTAACTCAAGATGATAAGACAGACTCAAAACAAAATAAGAGAACTAACTCGATACCCAAGCCCGTATTTACAAAACTAGCATGCGCGGATGCTCAAAAATGCATGCCAGACGCCACATCAAAAATATCGGGTGCCGCCCACAGGTGGTCCAACCCCGATCACATACTCGCAGTATCCTCAAAATCCAATAGCTGGGTAGTAACAGACTTGGCTGAGGTGGGAGGGAGGATAACCTCATTGTCAATCAAATCTTGCACCTCATGACGAAGGCGGAAACAATTATCGATAGCATGACCAGTTTGTTGGTGGTAAGCGCAGTACAAAGTAGCATCATGTGTGAGAGGGAGATTCTTCAGGAGAGGTCGAGGCTCGAGGGGTTTAAGATGCCCTCTTTCGGCCAGGATCTGGAGTGCCTTAGACAACGGCATGTAGAGAGCGTGGAAGACCCTGCGCCCTCAGGGCAGGTACTTTGAAGTCTGAGTATTCTTGCTAGACGCACTAGCGAAAGGGTCGGCAGGCACTGCCTTGACCTTCTGATCTTTCCCAGGTGCAGGGTTGGGAGTGGAAGGAACTGTTCTGGCATGACAGGGCCTATCCCGATTTTCTGACTGGCTTGTACTGCCTTCGGTTGGAGTGGGGAAAACATCATCCACAGCCTTGGCTACGACTGCGAATACCTGTTGTTTACTCATCCCCCCGGCTTTCAAAGCCTCGACTGCCCACAGCAGTTGTTCAATGGGATCGGCATCTGCCTCCATTTTGTTCTTGCCTCTGGCCTCAGCCTGATCGAGGGTTTGGGTTGATGTTGACACGTCATTGCCATAGCTAGAGGCAACCTCCGGTTGGCTAAGCTCGATTACAATCCGTCCCAATAGTGGGGGCTCCTGTGATACAAAATTTCCGGCATATGGTGCAAGTGGTGGCGAAGCTGACATCCCGTAAGCAAGATCCGCCACGGACCTTTGGAGGTCACCTATCATCCCCATCAATTCGAATGTGGTGGGCTCACGAGTCTGATACAACTGGAGGGCCCAGACCGGGTGCGCAGCAGGCGACCTGGGTAGATGCGGCACATCAACATTGGTCTCACTTTGCAAAGTGATTCCTTGATCTAATGCGGCTGTCATAACCACAATCTCTTCCGAATTCTGCGTCATGATAAATCCGCCGTACTGAACGGTGACTGAAGGATCAGATATCTGTCTTGCCTCAGCAAGGGGGAACACTGGCTATTCTGTATCAACTCTCTGAACTGAAAGGAAAAACAAGCAGCATTTCAACCCAAACGGATCAAACACAGGTGTAGCCGGACAACCGTACTCTACTACTGATCACTGTTCCCCAGAATCACTGCCCCAAACACTGAATCGGACATCCACAGATATAACTGATTCTCACAAATTGATACTGGTGTCCTCAGGCCTTATACTCAAACTTGTAAACTGATATGCGCATTCCTGTAGAGATACACTCCAGAGCATATAGCAAGTAAAAGAGCCAAAACACCCCTATGTTGGGGTAGGGTTTCCCTGTCCTATTTTGTCAGGAGCTAGGGTTTCACTACGCACGCAGCGGTTTCAAACAACCTAACATCAGGTAAGCAGCCTGTCCTAGCTTGGAATGGTCACTATGGATTCCGAATATGCACTAGGTCGAATGGTCGAAAAGGTGCCCCGCTAAAATCGGGGTTTGTGTTCCCACACTGGCAGAGCCCGCAACCGATCAGCCTTATGGCATGCTTTGACAAAGTCAAGCCTCCGGCAGACCGATCAGGAATAGCAGGTGACCAACACGGGGCCCTAGGCGCACCAATGCACATGCGATGCAAAGAAACACATAAGTGTAGTCAAAACAAGATATCACGAGTTCGAGTCAAGCTCTCTAAATCCCCAGCAGAGTCGCCAGAAACTGTAGACGCGCCCCGAGTGAGGGCCTCAGTGCTTCAGTTCGGACTCGATTTGTCACGGTTCTTAATCTGAACCAAAGAGTCCAAATCTGGCAAATCGTTTTAAGAAAACAGATTTTTAGAAAAGAAGTGCCAAACATGGACTGCTTTGCCAGATACAGAGTCGCTACCTAAATATTTTTTAATGGGGGAATTTAGGAAACCCTGACTCGTTTGCCTAAGGCCACGTGTCCGTCATCACCAAAGTTGCCTCGGCTCGGGAACTTGGGTACGATTGGGGAAGGTCAGCTATGAGCACCCCCGCTCGCCCGATCCGAAGATCGGCCTCTACTAACCGTGATATCTTGTTTTTGAAAACACATGCGTTCTTATTCCAATTAATTAGCTAGAATTACTATGTGATGCGCACAGCAAAACAAGTATAGACTAGATCTCCTAATTTGGAACAAAGCATTGCATATCCGTTTCGTTTAGGAAATGGTTTGAAATTTGCTACTCGCAAGTAGGCTAAAACACGGATTTCAATGAGTCGTTCCAACTCAAACAATCCAACCTTCACCCACAGGCATTCAGGCAGTTTAATCAAATAAGCATCTAGCCGCATGGTAAGTATGTTAACATTCACACTCATGCGAGATGCTAAAGCATAAATACTTACATCGTACTCCGAGCCAAAACAAAGAACATGTTAGTAATCATGCATGATCCAAGTCCATGTTAAGTGGCTAATGCAACGCATATAGAATGTCACTAGAATAGGCTCGGCTAATCCTAGGATGGCATGTGAAATGCACAGATAGCATGTATTCAAGTTAGATTTGAAATACTATGCAGTTAGCATGATGCGCCGAGCCGGTGCATGCAATACTGATGAATGATGCACGCATGCATAGCATAAGGTATGCTAAAGTAAGTATGCCCTAATACTAACCATCAAAAGCAGGTAAGTAAAAGGGAGAAAGAAGTGGGGGTTGGAAGACATGCACACACGCACCCACACTTATTAAAAATTTACCCTCGCTCGGAGGGACCGAAAGAATAATACAATTAACTAACCTACAAGCTAATTAAAATATTACAGACAATTAACTAGTTAAGCAAATTAACTAAGCTAATTAAAAAAATAGTAGACAGCCTCGGGAAGAGGGCCCAATGCAATGTGTCCTCGGCTCTGCTCGGAAAGCCACTGCCATGCACAAGATGCCTCTGCTTTGACTGTCATCCTCCTCTGAAGACTGCACGAGTCCCAGGATATGCTCTCTGCACACTGTGAAACACCACCGGCTAGGAAGAATGGCCACCGGCCAAGGGTAATGGTCACCAGCCACTGATTAAGCTATCGGCCACTGATGGATGGCCAGTCGGCACTGGAAATGGCCGGCCAGCCAAAGCTTCCTGCAGAATTTGTTTTTGACAGTAGCAGAGGGCAAAACATAGCATGGCAATGCATTTCAAGCAATGTATGCACCAACCACACTCCTTATCATATTCATGACTCAAAGGGGGGTGGGCCTCGATTCTTTGACCATTAATCGCGCATTTCAATGCATGATGGCCCAAGAAACCAAGTTGAGCATTTTCAATGTGGAGTGAAATGCACATAAACAAACAATGGGGCTCAACCTCTATCACAATCAATTCAAGAGGTTAAGCAGGCGTGCCAATGTGATGCAACCTAGGCATGTGAGCTAGCATGCAATCATGGAAATGCAAAGAAGCATACAAGGCATACAATGATCATGCAAGGCATGAAGCAATGCAACCAACAAGTATGCAAGACATAATGTGGGTGTTCAAGCATGCAAGCAAGCATGTGACTTCATTCAATCATGCAACAACACACAAATATGCAACAGCATACAAGGAGAGCATGCAACAATATGCAAAGGAGGGACTTACACTAATTGGACAGCTCTATACTAAGCCCAAAACAGTGGCCAAAAGCTAAGGAAGTGGAGCCAAATACACATACAAGCATGCATATAAACATGGTCCATCACTTAGGCACAAAGAGAAACTCTCAAACACATTTAAGAAGATGCAAACATGGACTAATGGCATACACATAAGCTCTGAAAATCATGTTAGAAATGGTTTCAAACCAACTAAACAAAGACAAGCCAAGCATGCAACATGGTCCAAAACTCAAGGCTAACAAGCCAAAATGTAAGGTAGCTATACAAAACATGCCATGGTCGACCAAAGCAACCCAAAACAGACTTCAAGCATACCAAAACAAACATGGGAGCTTCACAAAGCTTGGCCAAAAACATGCTAGAACAAGGGCCCAAAGCATAAGACATGTAAAGGCTAAATGATGGCATTACAAGACATGTATGCAAGGCATGCAAGGTGTGTCTAAACAAAGTAAAAACGGAGCTATATTATGACATAATAAGAACAAAAATTAGTTAAGGCATGGCCAACATGAACCTAAACAAGATGCTCTCTCAGGAGGCTAAAATGGCCCTTTTCAAGGACAACAAGGAGAGGGGGTGGCCCTCTCCTTCTTAGGACCTCAAGGCACCATCCTCACCACTGAAATCTCTCAAGATTTCAGTGGTGAGGAGGCCCAAACACAATGGTCCCGGAGCTCACCAAAAATGCACAAAAATGGAGCCTAACAAGGCTTAAGAGGGATCAAACAACCTCAAACCACAAAACACTCTTAAACAACTATTTAGAGTAGGTAAAAACAAGACTTTTATATGTTATACACCAAGTCTAAAAATAGTTGCAAGGTAGTCAAAAAAACTATGCAAGAATGGGGTAAAAAGAGCAAGAATGTTACCCTTGTAGACCCTCTTCACAAATGGTGGACCAGCTGGTTCTTTGAGCTCAAACCAGCTCCAAAACTTCAAGAACAGCCTCTTAGTACCTCAGTAGCTAAAGGAAGGTGTGATGGTGGGTGTTTGTGCACAAAAGTAAGACAAAACACACACTAAACACAAAAGAGAGGGAGGTATAGATATAGGATAGATACACAACTCAAACCCTAAAACCAGAGCTCTCTGGAAAAATAATGTCTAACCTAAAAGAGGGAGAAAAGGCCTCCTCTTATAGAAGACTCAATCTTGTAAAGCTTCCAAGGCAAGCTAACAAGAGGGAGATCCCTCCATACACGTGTATGAAGGGGAGCAAAGTGTATGCCAGCTAGCATAAAAATATCTGCAAAAGCAGATGCACAGTAGTCGGCCGGCAAAAAATTCAATTTGACCAAAAAAGATGGCCGGTCGACCATCTATAGTGCCGGCCGGCCAAACATTTGGCCGATGGCAACAAAACACAGCCGGTGGCCTCAAGCCATGGCCGGTGGAGTGTGGGGATGGCCCACAAGCCATTCTCTGCCCCTCCAAGGCAAAACACAAGTGTTTGGTGCAAAACCAAACACAAAACAGTCGAGTCGAGAGATCCTGAGGCAAGGCGCGTAGCCGAGACCTCCGGGAACTCAAGACAAACACAAACAAGGATGATCACCGGGTGTTCAAGCGGTGACGTCCAAGTCTTGAGGACGGTCAAAAATGGGGTGTCTACAGTATGCTGTAATGCAATTAACTAGGACTGAGAACCCATTGTATTGTGAGTGAACCCACTGCACTTCAATGCTCTTGAAGCAATGTAATTGAATTTGATTAGAACTTGAGAATGCAGAAGACTTAACATAATTGTTTTGATCATTGAACGGAGTAATATCCATCTAAATGTAGAACTGTGGCTTCTACTGTTTTGAGGATTTTGTGCTCATCTTCCTTCTATTAATTAAGGATTTTGTGCTCATCTATGTATTAATTATGTTTTTTCTATTTCGTGTCATATGTATTTTCATAAATATATATATATATATATATATTTTTAAATGATTAAGAAGTAATCTTAAGGATTATGAGTTCATAAAAATTACTTGTATGGATGAATAGTTGGAAGTGGGAACAAGGGAGAAGAACTACTATGTGAACTAGGTGGTCCCTTTGAAATCACATTCTACAGTTCGTATGACATATATACACATAAATCATTTTGGTGTTTCATGTTCTTGGGCCTTTATTGATCTTGTTCTAAATTTTTCCTGTAGGCTGTAGTTAAGAAATTATAGTATTATACTTCTTCTCATGATAAAGTTGGCAATTAGCATTGGTACTGATCTAAATAGAAACAAATTTATTTACCATTTTGGGTATGTACTCTATAAATTTTTACAAGAAAGTATGAAACTTTATTGCAATTTTGAAATTGGCTATAACTGAGAAAAATGTTGGTCTGTAGGGAAAAAAACAGCGAGTCTATTGCCTTTTTAGTGTTGGTTTTAATGAAGTTTGTGTTATATGACAATGTTGTATGTTTGAAACGTGCTGGTTCTGTCTTTCCAATGTTGGTTTTGTATGAAGTTTTTGTTGGTTTTTGAGTGGAGGTTCTCTTGTTTATCCTTATATGTTATTTGACATTCATTTCATACCCACTCTCCATTAATTTCATGTATAGTACGATTTTAATTTAAACTTTGATTTACAATTCAAATGTTATAGGTTATTGGCTAATGCGAAGAGATAAAAAAGCTGCAATCATTCGTTGGGGGCAATTACTACATCAAGTAAGTTTTGACTATATTTTAGGGCATTTTTAATTTACTTAGAGAATTTTGGCACTTTTTTTTTATTAAATTTGTGGCTGTTAGAAGCTTCACATTTTTTACCTAATGTTTTGAGCATTCATGATATGACAAACACTTGACTCAAGGAACTATTTGACATGTAAACAAAATAAGACCAAATGCGATGATTAGGGATGGCTGCTATGTTTGGTTTCAAAATCTCAATTTAATGTCTAACTCAACAAAGAAATACGTCAAATAGCTAAAATAGATGAATATGCTTTTCCAAGAATAACTAAACTAATATGTAACAATTTCAAGACCACAATTTATATAGCAATTGTAATCTATATATCAATTTCATCACTTACTATATGATTTTTGTTTTCACCCTTTACTCTAATTGCATATTTTACTTGAATAGTAAATCTTGTTTATCACTTACTATTGTGATGTATCATTTGGTCATGAAAAGGATGTGGAACCATAATCTTGTGGGTCACCAAAAGATATGGAACTATAATCTTGTAAATTCTCCAATTCAAAGGAATTTCACATAACCATGGCTTTGTAGGTGACCAAATATGGACAAGAGTTGGATGTTACTTAAGAATAGGATGAGTTCCCAGTATCGAGATGGGGTGAAGGCTTTTGTTCAATTTGCAATGATGAATGTAGGGCCAAATGATAAGATTCGTTGCCCTTGTATGGACTGTTTGAATTGTGAACGACATACTAGTAAAATTGTGGAGTATCATTTAGTTGTGAAAGGGATGTCCCCTTCTTATAAGACTTGGGTGCATCACGGGGAATCTGTTCCTATGAATCAATCTCATGCATTGAATGATGACAACCACAATGACTTTGGAAGTGTTGGGGATAGAATGGAAGCAGAGACAGGCGAAGATCAAGATGAAATCCTAAATTTGTTAGAAGATGTTTACATGGGGACTACCATAAATGATGATGAAAATGAAGAGGATGAGGAGGACGATGACAATGACAATGACAATGACGATGATGTGGCTAACAATGTTGAAAAAGAGGGCATGCCCAACTTTAACAAATTGTTGAATGATGCTCAAAGAGAGTTGTACCCTGGGTGTCGTAAGTTTTCTCTTTTATCATTTGTTGTTAAGATGCTTCATGTGAAGGTGTTGAACAAGTGGAGCAATAAGTCTTTCAACATGTTGTTGGGGATATTAAAGGACCTTCTACCGCTAAGTGATCGAGTGATTCCATGGACCATTTATGAAGCCAAAAAATTCTTACGTGACTTAGGCTTAGGATATGTTTCGATTCATGCATGCAAGTATGATTGTGCACTTTTCTGGAAAGAGAATGCAAATTTAGAGAATTGTCTGATTTGTCAAGAGTCTAGATACAAGTTGAATGATGGAAAAGGTAAAAAAATTCCTCACAAGACCTTAAGATACTTCCCGTTGACATCAAGGTTGCAGAGATTACATATGTCGAGAAAAACTGCAATAGATATGAGATGGCACAAAGAGAAACGAGTAGATGATGGGATTTTGAGACACCCGGCTGATGGTGAGGCATGGAAGGATTTTGATAGGCAACATCCTTTGTTTTCCCAAGAGAGTCGAAATGTGAGGTTAGGGTTGGCCACTGATGGTTTCAATCCTTTTGGAAACATGAGCAACTCATACAGTATGTGGCCTATGATTGTTATGCCTTACAACTTGCCTCCTTGGAAATGTATGAAACAATCATTTAGTATGTTGTCATTGCTTATCCCTGGACCACAAGAACTAGGGAGAGATATCGATGTTTACATGCGACCATTAATTGATGAGTTAAAGGAGTTGTGGGAAGATGGTGTGCTTACTTATGATGCCTCAACTGAATTAAGTTTTCAAATGCATGCAGCTTGTCAGGATAGAGTACGAAAGGTTATTTGGCAACTTGTCAGGATAGAGTACGAAAGGTAATTTGGCTTGTCCCACCTGTAACAAAAATGCTTCCTCACAACGGTTGAGAGGTAAGATAGGGTACACAGGCGCTCGTCGTTACCTGCCTGATGACCACCCTTGGTGGAGGAGTCGATTTTATAATGGTAAGACTGAGTTTGTGTCAAGACCTTTAGAGTTATCTGGGGAACAAATCTTAGAACAATTGGATTCAGGGACATTCAAACCATTTGGAAAGCATCCAACCAATAAGAAGAGAAAAAGGGAAAATCCAGTATTGAACTGGACAAAAAAAAGCATTTTCCTTGAGTTGTCATATTGGAAAACACTTAAACTCTAACACAACCTCGATGTTATGCACATAGAGAAGAATATATGTGATAGTTTGCTTGGAACATTACTGAGTCTCGATGGGAAGAACAAAGACACAGAAAAAGCACGCATGGATTTGGAAGATATGAAAATAAGGAAGGAGTTGCACTTAAAAAGGCGTGCCGATGGGTCTTTTGAAAAGCCCCCAGCATTGTACACTTTGTCCTCAGATGAAAGACATGGTTTCTGTGAGTTTTTAAAGTCAATTAAGTATCCTGATGGTTATGCAGCAAACATCTCAAGGTGTGTGAACACAAAAGGTGATAAGTTAACAGGCCTAAAAAGTCATGATTGTCATGTCCTTATACAACGACTTCTTCCATTGAAATGCGCGAGTATCTTCACAATGATATTTGTGTCGCATTATTTGAGTTGGGAAATTTCTTCCAAGAGCTTTGCTCGAAGACATTGAAGATGAAGAATTTGGAAAAATTAGAAGATCGCATAATATTCATACTATGCAAGTTAGAGAAAAAATTTCCACCAGCGTTTTTTGATGTGATGGTCCATTTGGCGATTCATTTGCCGCGTGAAGCCATTCTTGGTGGGCCTGTGCAATATCGGTGGATGTACCCCATTGAAAGGTACTTACTAACTTATTAAAACACTAGAATACTTAAATTGTAGCACAACCTGTATATATATTTATAAAAATGTGAGTGTGTGTGTAATAAGATTATTCTATTGTTTGTTTCATAGGCTACTTGGAACTTTAAAAGGATATGTTGCAAATCGAGCTTGTCCAGAAGGTTCGATCACATAAGCTTATGTTGTCAAGGAGTGTCTCACATTTTGTTCAATGTATCTGGGTGGGATTGAAACTGTATTTAATCGAGAGGAACGGAATATGGATGTTAGTGTGCATGAGTCGGGGCTAGAGGTCTTCGCGCAAAATGTTCGTCCTTTTGGGCTAATTACAAGGGTTTCTAACGTGTCTCAAAAAGAACGTGAAATGGCTCATTGGTTTGTCTTGAATAATAGCCTCGAGCTAGACCATTATCTAGAGTACGTTCTTAATATATATTTTTTTTTTTGTAGAATTATGCTTTCCATATAATATGTTACTTATGAATCATATGTTTGTAAGTAGGCAACACAAGAATCTTTTAGAAAATGAAGGTGCACGTGACATCACAAAGAGACAGAAAAAGGAATTCCCCAAGTGGTTCAAAGAACATGTAAGATATAATCCCAAATTTTATTCAGCTACACTTATATGAATACTAACATAATGATTGAAATTGATGTCGTTATGTAGATGAACCAATTACGAGCTCAAGGATTACCAGAAGCAACTGATGATTTGTGGTCATTAGCAAATGGTCCTAGTGTGAATGTTAATTTGTATTCAGCTTGCATTTCCAATGGTGTTCGATTTCATAGTAAGGATCGTGATAGTAATAAATGCCAAAATAGTGGGTTAGTTGTGGAATGGGAGCATAAGGAACAAACAATTAACTTTTATGGGTACTTGAATAGAGTGTGGGAGATGCATAACATACTTGGACATCGAGTTGTTTTATTCCAATGCGAATGGTTCAATACCGGTAGCAATAGAACATTACATACCGATACACATTGCACAAGGATTGATGTTATAAAGATGATCTATTTATCTTACCAAGTCATGTGCAACAAGTTTTCTACGTTGATGATACAAAGTTAGGCGGACATTGGAAAGTCGTAGAAAGACTACAACATCGAGGAATTTGGGATGTACCAGAACAAGATGGCTTTGAACCTGATAATGTATTGCAACAAAATGAAATAGCTGATGTTGTCCCAGTGAGCTTTGAAGACCCCGTGACAATCTCACTTCATAGGAATGACATTGATCCTCAAATTATCCCAAGTGAGGTGGTTTTACAATCAGTTAGTCGAGCACACAACGATAGTGTTGATAAGGAAGAGGGGTGCGATAATGAAGATGATTACTACAAGCATTGACTATCCGAGAAGATGAGCTACATAATCATTTTGATTGTAATATAGATTTTGACATAGAAATTTAATTGTTGTGTCATTTTTATGTTTTTATGACACTGTTGTTTAAGTGCCTTTGAGTTTGAGTACAATGACATTTTAAAAAGTTATTTATTTTATTTATTTATTTATTTATTTTTGTGTGTTTGTGTGTGTCCCTATTTGTCTCTCTCTGTCTTCTTCTTTTTTTTTTTTTTTTTTTTTTTCTTATGTTATGTTATTGTTTAGTTATCACTTATGTTCTGATATTGATTCTATTATATAGTCATTGATATTACTGTAATTGCTTATTTTACATATGCTTCACACATGTAATTGTTGAGTTGTTGTGCTAGATGGCAGGCCCTGGTAAAGTTCGACGTGCAACATCATTCAAAGTTCCTCTACCTTCCCAACAAGCTTCAGCTAGAATTGATGCGCCTACTCAGCATGCACCACCTAATTTAACCCCATCTACTCAGAGTGTACCATCTACAAATGCTCTAAGTATCCAGCCTGCACCACCGACAAATGAAACTACTACCCAAGTTGCACCATCTACAAATGCAACTACAACCTAGGCTGCACCATCTACAAATGCAACTACTACTCAAGCTGCACCATTTACAAATGCAACTACTACCCAGGATGCACCATCTACCACTAGTTTGCGTACTCGTTCTAGACAAGTCAGAGGTCAGACTCGAGGGAAGAGCATAGCACGTCTCATAGCTAACAATGGTGGTGAAAAACTTCCTGTTTGGATCCTTGCAGATGCAAAGGTGCCAGTAGGGCCTTATGCCACTCCATTTGCAAATGAACTGGGCTTACAGATAAGGATGGCTGCTCCAATCATTGGTATAAAAAAGTGGGACAAGATTGATGAGATTCATAAATCCCCAATCATTCAAGCAGTTCGGGTACATGTATTTGCTACTTTTCAGATAATTAGATTATCACCATTACTTGCATTCTGATATTAATAAAAGCATTCATTATATTTGCAGGATAAATTTAAGATTATTAATTATGATGAGGATGAGGAGGTTTGGAAAGGAGTCAATAAAAAGTGTAAAACTCTTTACAGAAGTTGGCGTAACAAGATGAAGTCTCGTTACTCGAAGTTGGTAGACGCTGGTGCTGATCCTTATAGTAAACCATACAAAGGGGTCAATTCTGAGGCTTGGGTATACATGATCGATCATGTATGACTTGATGGCGATTATCAGGTAAAATTTCCTAATTTAAAGAATCATGTTGTAATTTCAATTTAATTTTACTAATCAATTAATTTTGCAGATCTTGGCTAAAAAAACAAGAGATAGTCGAGCGAGGTTACCATATAATCATACAATGGGCTCCAAGTCATTTCAAGCTGCAATGTATAAACAGGTGATGCATTTATTATATTTAAAAGTGTGAAAATTAATTATGTATGCTTACTTTTAAATGGAATTAGGGTACCGAGAAGACTGACTTTGTAGACTTCTACGAAGATTCCCATTGGAGCAAAAGAAAGTCGGATTGGGTAGCCCCAATATATGGTCAATTAAATGTAAGTATGCCAATTAATAGAGTTACATATTTATGTAAATGGTGATATTTGTTGAAGTTGTTTACAAATTAATAGAAAGCTTTGAAAAAACGACGTGAAGAGTCTTTAGAGCCTGGGGCAGTACCTTTAACTCAGGAGCAGCAGTCAATTGAGATTCTTGGAAAGAAATCGAGATACTTAAAAGGTTTTGGAGTTGGTCCAAAACCATCATCATCCAGATCTTCTGTTACTGCACAAGCACATACTGAGGTGGTTTCGAGCCTACAAAAAGAACTAGAGTCATTGAAGAATTTGTTCGAGGTCCAACAAGAACAAATTGCAGCCCAGAACCGGGTAGCACAGGAGCAAGCTAAAATGATTGAAATGCAAAACAAAAGATTTGAAGAGATTGAGAAGTTTATGAGGATGACCAAGGATCGGGCAGGCATGCAGGTTGACGAAAATGATTATCCATCAGAGGAATCTTATTGACAAACACTTTTGTAAGTATATTTTTCATAATTTACTTTTCAAATCACTACAAGCCTTTCATTTAATATGTCTGGTTGTGTTGAGCAAACAGGACCTCGATTGGATTTCGGGTTAAAAATTAGAGGGAAAATTGTAAAGAAAGAGACTTAAAAGGACTGTTCGGGGGCCGAAATTGCAAAATGACCACCGAAACCACCGAAACTTGGCACGGACAGCTTGTTCAAGCCTAAATAGACTTGTAGAAACAAACAGGACCTCGATTGCATTTCCAGTTAAAAAATTAGAAGGAAAAATGTAAAACACAAGACTTAAAAGGCCCGTTTGGGGGCCAAAATTTTGAAATGACCACTGAAACCACTGAAACTTGCCACGGATAGCCTTTTGAAGCCTAAAAAGACTTGTAGGAACAAATGGGACCTCTATTGGATACCCGGTTAGAAAATTAGAAGGAAAATTATAAAACACAAGACTAAAAAGGCCCGTTCGGGGGCCGAAATTGTGAAATGACCACCAAAACCACCACAACATGGCACAGACAGCTTGTTCAAGCCTAAATAGACTTGCAGGAACAAACGGGACCTTGATTGGATTTCGGGTTAGAAAATTAGAAGGAAAATTGTAAAACACAAGACTTAAAAGGCCCGTTCAGGGGCCGAAATTGCGAAATGACCACCGAAACCATCGAAACTTGGCACAAATAGCTTGTTCAAGCCTAAATAGACTTGTAGGAACAAACGGGACCTCGATTGGATCTCCAGTTAGAAAATTAGAAGGAAAATTGTAAAACACAAGACTTAAAACGCCCGTTCGGGGGCCGAAATTTCGAAATGACCATTGAAACTTGGCACGGACAGCCTTTTGAAGCCTAAATAGACTTGTAGGAACAAACAAGACCTCTATTGGATCTCCGGTTAGAAAATTCAAAGGAAAATTGTAAAACACAAGACTAAAAGGCCTGTTTGGGGGCCGAAATTGCGAAATGACTACCGAAACCACCAAAACTTGGCACGGACAACTTGTTCAAGCCTAAATAGACTTGTAGGAACAACCAAGACCTTGATTGGATCTCCGGTTAGAAAATTAGAAGAAAAATTTTAAAACACAAGACTTAAAATGCCCGTTCGAGGGTCGAAATTGTGAAATGACCACTGAAACCACCGAAACTTGGCACAGACAGCTTGTTCAAACCTAAATATACTTGTAGGAACAAATGGGACCTCGATTGGATCTCCAATTAGAAAATTAGAAGGAAAATTGTAAAACACAAGACTTAAAAGGTCCGTTCGGGGGTCGAAATTGCGAAATGACCTTCGAAACCACCGAAACTTGGCACAGATAGCTTGTTCAAGCCTAAATAGACTTGTAGGAACAAACGGGACCTTGATTGGATCTCCGGTTAGAGAATTAGAAGGAAAATTGTAAAACATATGACTTAAAATGCCCGTTCGGGGGCCGAAATTGCGAAATGACCACCGAAATCACCAAAACATGGCACAGACAGCTTGTTCAAGCCTAAATAGACTTGCAGGAACAAACGGGACCTCGATTGGATTTCGGGTTAGAAAATTAGAAGGAAAATTGTAAAACACAAGACTTAAAAGGCCCGTTCGGGGGCCGAAATTTCGAAATGACCACCGAAACAACTGAAACTTGGCACGGACAGCCTTTTGAAGCCTAAATAGAATTGTAGGAAAAAACGGGACCTCTATTGGATCTCCGGTTAGAAAATTAGAAGGAAAATTGTAAAACACAAGACTTAAAGGGCCCGTTCGGGGGCCGAAATTGCGAAATGACCACCGAAATCACCGAAACTTGGCATGGATAGCTTGTTCAAACCTAAATAGACTTATAGGAACAAATGGGACCTCGATTGGATTTTCAGTTAGAAAATTACAAGAAAAAATGTAAAACACAAGACTTAAAATGCCCGTTCGGGGGCCGAAATTTTGAAATGACCACCGAAACCACCGAAACTTGGCACGGACAGCCTTTTTAGGCCTAAATAGACTTGTAGGAACAAACAGGACCTCTATTGGATCTCCGGTTAGAAAATTAGAAGGAAAATTGTAAAACATAAGACTAAAAAGGTCCGTTCGGGGGCCGAAATTGCGAAATGACCACTGAAACCACCAATACTTGGCACAGACAGCTTATTCAAGCCTAATAGACTTGTAGGAACAAACAGGACCTCGATTGGATCTCCAGTTAGAAAATTCGAAGGAAAATTGTAAAACACAAGACTTAAAAAGCCCGTTCGGGGGCCGAAATTGCAAAATGACCACTGAAACTACCGAAACTTGGCACGGGCAACTTGTTCGTGCCTAAATAGACTTGTATGAGCAAACTTGTATGAGCAAACAGCACCCAATTGGACTTCCCGTTACAAAATTAAAATCAAAATTGTGAAATTCGTATCGATGTTTTTTTTTTTTTTGGTCAATCTAATATTGTTTTTCTTTTTTCATGTGACAGATTGGCAATGGTGGAAAACAATTCAGGCTGCATCAGAAGATTTGATTTTGTGTTTTTGGAAATATTTTGACATAGGATTTTGGTACATGATTTATGGATTAAATGTTTAGCATCAAAATATTTAGTTTTGTGTTTTTGAAAATATTTTGCATAGGATTTGGTAATGTATTTATGGGTTTGATGTTAGTAGTTTGTAAGTACTTTGGTATGCATGTTTTAGATTGTCAGAGAATTGTAATTATGTTTATTGGGATTTTTCATAGCTATTAATTTTGAATTAGTATGAATGTCTTGCACAGGTGTATTATTATTTACATTACATTTGTGTATATATTGTGCACAGGAAAACAGGTGTTTTGAATTATTTTGAACAGGAAAATTATTAAAATCAAAATTTGTGTAGTGAATTTTTAGGGACAGGTGGTGTTTTTGTCACTGTTAATACATTTGGCGAAAACATATTGTTTTTGTCGCTAAAAGTTAGTGGTTATTCCAGGAACTTTTAGCAACCAAAACTTACTCGTTGCTAAAAACGTGATTTTTAGCGACCAAATTAATTTTGTCGTTAAATAGTACTTTCGGCGACGCATTTATTTGTCGCTAAAACTACATAGCCTATCCAAATTTTAACCTTTTAGCGACAAATTGTAATTTTATAGCGACAAAATACATGATTTTTGGCGACCAAGTTTGCTTGTCGCTAGATTTCTACATACGGTGACAATTTCTGATTTCGTTGCCAATACTTTTAGTGACAGGCCTTTGGCGACCAATTGTATACTTTGTCGTCGATTCTTTTGGTGACGAAATTTGTACTTTTGGCGACCAATTTTTGGGTCGCCAAATGTGTTTTTTGTTGTAGTGACTATTTTAGACCAAAACTATCTTAGACCTTAAAACCATCTCTTTCAAAATATTTTTGAAAATGTTACGATGTTCCGAGGATCGCATTTCGTTAAAAATTACACTTTTCGGTAAACTGAGCGAGGACAAAGTGGAAATAAATGGTAGAGAGGTGAAATATTTGAAAAATCTTTTAAACCTCTTATTTATAGGTTTGGAGTTGAAGAAAATTGGAGGGAAGGGAAGAAAACTAGTTGGGGAAGAAGTTATGTATCAAACCGTTAAGAGAGAACTGAGCAGCCTTCACTAAATCAGGCCTATCTCTTCGTACACTTAGACTTTAGTTTTGAGGCTACCACCATTGGAAAGTGGACTTCTGGGGCTTCAATTTGGACTCAAGAATCTCCCAAAGCCGAGTCCGGATGAAAACGATATGGCCATTTGAAGTTCGACATCAATCCGGTTAAGATAGAAATGAGCAACCTTCACTAAAATAGGAATATCTATTCGTGCAGTTAGAATTTAGATGTGAGGTTGCCACCGTTGGAAAGTACACTTATGGGGCTTCAATTTAGACTCAAGAATGACCTAAAACTGAGTTCGAATGAAAGAGATATGCCTGTTTGAAGTCGGGCCTGAAAGATGATTTTTGTGGCCGGCAATTCACACTTCTGGCCTACCGGCCACCGGTGAAAAACACAGATATTTTTGGCCAGCTATCCCCCAAAAGCTCCAATTGTTCCAGGCATGATATTTTCGACCTGTGGGGTAGTTTTTCTATATATACCAGGCCTTTCTTCATGGTTTAAGGTTGAAAAAAATTCCAAAAGTTCCAATTCTTGAAATTCTCTCTCTCTATCTCTATCTTGCAACACACACGCCTTACACAAACACTTCCTAAACCAATATTGGAGCTCTCCTTGCTAAGATTATTGAGTCCAAATTTCAGCCTTTGAGAGTGAGAACTTGTTGGTTTGTGAACAAAAGTGTTATTCCTCTTCAAGAGGTATAACTACTAGCTCATTTGCACTACTTCTTTTCTATCTTTTCTTGCTGATTTTGAACTATTTTTCAACCATTTTTAGGGGCTAAAGCTTGTGGTTTAAGGCTATTAAAGTTAGAGGGATTAATCACCCTTTTTTGAACCTTGTTTTCTAAGCCTTTACACTTGTGTTTCCCATCTCTTCATCAAATTTTTTTGAGATTTTTACTACTGATTTTCAAAGGTTTTTAGAGGCTAAAAAAGTGGTTTTCAAGTCCCAAAAATGGAGGGGTTAGCCACCCCTCCTTTGGCTTGTTTACTAGCTTAAATTGCTCCATGTTTTACCTTGTTATTTTAGCTACTTTTGTCTTCATTCCAGCACATTTTTGTACTGTTTTTGGGTTGTTTTTGGACTGTCTAAACTCTGAAATTTTGGGCTGAAACTTGTGGTTTAAGGCCAATAAGGGTGGATGGGTGGCTCACAATTCCTTCTACCTAGCTTCCGAAGCCTTTACCCTTGTGTTTCCCACCTTGTTGTCACCTTTTTCTGAACTTTTAAATACTAAATTTTAGAGTTATTTCAGTGGTTAAAAACACTTTTTGAAGTCCAAAATTAGAGGGGTTAGCCTCCCCTCCTTGTGTCTTGTTCACTAGCTTACATAGCTCTATGTTTTAGCCTATTACTCTAGCTATTTTTGTCTTAATTTTAGCATGTTTTAGGACTTATTTAGCACAATTTTTGGACTATTTTTAAGTGTTCATTGCATTTGAGCCTTATATTCTATGCTTGTAGTGTAATTGTCCTCATAAGTTTGGTGTTTTAGGCCTTAGACACCACCTTATTTGAGTTGATTGCATTTATTTAGTGTTTTTCTTACTTGTTCTCACCTTTAATCACCTCTGCAACCTCCCTCATTTCTTAGTTTTTCTTTGCTTTGAAAGTGGTTTCAAATTATTTATTTGTTTAAGCATGAGATTGAGGTGTCATGCTTAATGGTTTAATCCCTTTGGGGATTTATTTCCAACGGTATAATGTCTCTTTCATGCCCAAAGCAACACTTGGTTTGAGCCCTCTTTCCATTAGAGGACTTCGAATTCACTTGTGGACTTAATTGATTAAAGAATTGAGAGGTAACTAAAATGAAGTAATAAAACTTGAACTAAAAAGGTGCAAGATAATAACTTGTTTGGGTTCAATTGGACGTTAATTGAACCTTTGAGTCTTAAGTCGTTTCATACTCATTAGTGATGAAAACGGTTCAAGGTTCATTGTCAACTACTTCTCTTGATCTTTCATGATATGGAGGTAGTTTTGAGAGTCTTGTCTTGTTGCATTCATTGAACTTGCACACTTGGTTCATAAG
Organism: Camellia japonica; assembly: GCA_030407325.1. Taxonomy (NCBI): domain Eukaryota; kingdom Viridiplantae; phylum Streptophyta; class Magnoliopsida; order Ericales; family Theaceae; genus Camellia; species Camellia japonica. The sequence goes on along the minus strand of JAPPVO010000036.1, from coordinate 150,880,141 downwards.
CCATCATGCAATGAAATTGCATCCATTGGTGGTTTGTGAATCAGACCTACTACTCCTTTGAGCTGTTCAAATGATAAGGAGAGGTAAATTGTGCAAACAAATGCTTGAGAATACCTTGTTCCTACTCTGTTTTCTCTCTGTTATAGCAAGAATGTCCAGTCATCAGTGGCCGGCAGGCCATCACCAATGGACGGCAGGCCATCTACCGGCCACCTGTGCAAAATCTAGCAGTGTACTTTTGAAACAGAACAAAATAGGTTCTGAGGTGGAAATTAGTGCAAGTGTTCTACTATGCAACAAAGGCATCTGGCAGCAGAAATAGTGGCTTTTTTGGGTGGAAAGTCCGTGCATGCATGAGCATTCCTCGTTTCCCGAGGAGGAGTGATTAGAGTAGTTAATTTGGTTACTTCATTTTGTAATTAATTGGTTAGATAATTTTGTCTTGTAAAAACTAGTTAGCTAGAATAGTTAATTGATTTGTTATTGTAATAATTAGTTAAGTAGCTTAGCTAATTTATTCATTTGGGTTTGTAATGGTTAGTTAGTTCATAGTAATTAGCTTAGCTACTTAGTTCATTCGGACCCTCTTGCGTGAGGGCGCAAAACTTGTAATAATGTGTATGTTTTCCAGCCCCACGTCTTTCTCCCTTTTATTTACTAGCTTATGTTGGTTAGTTTAGGGCATCATGTTTAATTTAGCATATTTCATGATTTGCATCCACTTGCTTTGCATGTACCGAGGCTTGGTTCATCATTCTAACTCGCATTGTTAGTTAATACTTCTTTGAAAAAGGTGCTTAAACTGCATGTTATCAAATTGATTCATATGCCATATTAGTAGGCAAGCCTAGTAATTGCATATCGCATGTGTTGCATTAGTCATATTGCCTAGTTAGGATCATGCATCTTTCTAACTTTATCATCTTTTTGGTTTGGAGTACTAGGCAAGCCTTTACTCGCTTTAGCATAATTGCATGGGTGTGATTGTTGTCATATCTAGCATGCTTGCCAGGAGGCTAATTGCTTAAGTGATAAACTATTTGAATACCTGTGGATGAAGGCTAATTGCTTGAATTGGAATAAATTGAGTAATATATATATGCGATCACTTTTTCAAGTGGTACATATTTCAAACAATTTTGCAAACAATGAGATCAAATGTTCCAATTCTTGCAAACTTAGTCTACACTTGTGTGTGCGCGCATCACATAGTAATGCTAGCCTAATAATCAAAACAAGAGCATATAATGTAGATAAGATTCATATCATGATTAGTAGAGGCCAATCTTTGATCGGGCAAGCGAGGGTGCTCAATTCATGACCTTCCCCTCTTGTACCTAAGTTCCCGAGCCGAGACAATCTTGGTGATGACGGACACATGGCCTTTGGCACGAGTCATGGCTTTCCTAAATTTCTCAAAAATATTTAGGTGGTGACTCTGTATCTGGCAAAGTAGTTCATTCTTGGCAATTTGATTCAAAATCAATTTTCCAAAAGATTTGCCGGATTTGGACTCTTTGGTGTTTATCTAATTCACATTGAACTTGTGAGATCAGATTCAGAACCGCAGGTAGCGTCCGAACTATAGAGCTATTCGTCTTCCGAAAGGGGGCACGAAAAGTCAAGCTACAAAGGCTGGTAGGCCACTATTTCTGGACGGCAGGCTACTATTTGTGGTCGGCCGGCCACCACTTCTAGCTTGCCGGCCACTTTTGTAAAATTGAGTAGCAGTGTTTTTGGAACAGAACAGAGCAATGATTGAGGTGAAAGATGTTCTACTGTGCAACAGAAGCATTCTGGCGGTAGAACCGTGTGCTTTTCAGGTGGCAATCCACGCATGTATGAGCATCCCTCGTTTCCCGGGGCTAATTAGTTAATTTAGTTACTTTATTTCATGTTGTATTCATGTTGTAATAATTAGTTAGATTGTTAGAATTTTGTAAATTAATTAATTAGTGTAATTAATTAGTTAGTTCCAATTTGTAATAATTAGCTAGAATAGTTAATTAGTTGTGATGTTGTGATAACTAGCTAGCATAGTTAGTTAATTTATTTTGTAGTAGCTAGTTAGTTTATTCGGACCCTTCTATCTGAGAGCACAGTTGTAATAACGTGTATGTCTTCCAACCCCACGTCTTTCTCCCTTTTATTTAACTGCTTATGATGGTTAGTTTAGGGCATCATGTCTTGTTTAGCATCTCTCATGCCTTACATTCCATTGTCTTGCATGCACCGAGGTTCGGCTCATCATTCTAACTTGCATTGTAATTAAACATTCTTTGAATACATGCTTAGACCGCATGCTATCAAATTGATTCATATACCACATTAGTAGCTGAGCCTAGTAATTGCATATCGCATGTGTTGCATTAGTTATATTGCATAGTTAGGATCACGCATTTTCCCTAACTCTTTCATCTTTTTGGCTTGGAGTACTAGGTGAGCTTTTTTGTGCTTTAGTATATTGTACGAATGTGATTCCTCCACGTTTGGCATGCTTGCCATAAGGCTACTTTCTTAATTGCTATATCTGCTTGAATGCCTGTGGATGAAGGCTAATTGCTTGAATTGGAACAATTTGAATAATGTACATATGCGATCACTTTTTCAAGTGTTGCATATTCGAAATAATTTTCAAAACAAACATGAGATCAAGTGTTCCAATTTTTGCAAATTAGTGTATACTTGTGTGCGCATCATATAGTAAAGTTAGTCTAATAACCGGAACAAGAGCAAATAACGTAAATAAGGTCATGTGTTTCCTAAATTTTTTAAAAATATTTAGGTGGCGACTCTGTATCTGGCAAAGTAGTCCATTTTTGGCATTTTGATTGAAAATCGATTTTTATTTCACATTGCACTTGTGAGATCAGATTCAGAACCGCGAGAGTCTAATACTATAGACTTATTCGTCTTTCAAAAAGAGCACGAAAAACTCGAGCTATAATTTCTAGCGACTCTATTGGGGATTTAGAGAACTTCACTTGAACTTCATGATGTGAAATTTTATCTACACTTATATGTTCTTTGCATTGCATTTGCATTAGTACGCTTAAGACACTTTGTTTGCCATCTGCTATTCCTGGACGATTTGCTGGAGGCTTGCTTAAAAGCTTGCCAAAAGGCTGATCGGTTGTGGGCTCTGCCACGATGGGAACACAACCCTTGGATCAGGACTACCGCTGTACCGTTTGATCCTCATTTCACTTCTCAATGTTAGGTGCGAGAGGTATGTTAGGTAGTCTTGTTGAGGTACCCTTTTTGACCAATCAGCCTAGTTGCATATAGCAAAGCCTTAGTGACTGTTCCAAACTAGGAAAGAATGCTCACCCGAAATGCAGGCTTGCGTGAAATCGCTTTGTTTGATTAGTGAAACCCTAGTTCCTGACCAAACTAGGAGAGGGTAACCCTATCTCCTCATAGGGGTGTTTTGGCTCTTGCTTAACTAGTATGTGCTTTACAGTGAAACTGTACATGGATGTGCATAATAGTTGCAAAATTGGTATCTATTTTGGGGGCAGAATTCAGTGTGGAGTACAGTCCTACAGCTGTGATCTTGTCTGTGTTGATAACATCATTTGCTGAGGTCATGTGCGATTTTTGATTACTGCTATTTTTTCTCTATTTCTTTTGCTAGGTAGTTTAACACCATAGCTTCAGATAGTTCGGATATCCCCTAAGTATCCTGGACCAGAGTCAGAAGACTCTGTAAAATCGGGGATCTTGTTCGGGGACAGCCCGTGTTTACCTGACTCTCACCGGTTACAAGACAGAGGAGAATTAGGCAGAATTCACTGGTTCAGTTTTTACAACAGTCACCCCTCAACTCACTTGTGTCCAGTCAGGTTCGGGAATAGTTATCTATTTCTAGCCCATCACGAGATCAATCACCTATTCCAATGACACAGTAGCCCCCCGTCAGTATGGAAGAATTGATACATCATCTACAACAGACAGTTGAAACCCTACAGCAAGATGCTGCCTGTCAGGTTGAGGTCATAACCAGACTACAACAACAGCAACCACAGTCGGCTGCGGCCTCTACATCCGATGCACCTCCCACGGGTATCCCAATACCCGGAGCCACTGCCCATACGGCTAATGTCCAAGAAAACCAGGGCAATCTAGCAAAGCTAATCCCAGGACAAGCCTCCAAAATCCCTGTTTATTAGACTGAGGCTTCGTTTGAGTTTGAGGTTGACCCAACTATGCTTAAGGTCAATTAACTGGAAAAGTTATTCAAGAGAGCACAAGGGGTTAACTTTATCCCAGACATAGAGGACGGGTACACCGATGCTATAGTGACATTACCGGATCGATTTAAAATGCCGCACATTGATTGTTTTGACGGTTCTGGAGATCCTATCGTTCACCTTCGGCTGTTTTTAGATAACTTGCGGCCGATGGACCTGACTAGACTACAGAAGCTGTCTCTTTTTGACCGTACCATGTCCGGTATAGCGGCCATATAGTATGCTAAGTTGGAAGACTCTGTCAAGAAGAATTGGGAGGAGATGGCCGAGGCCTTCATTGCGTAGTATTCGTTCAATACACAAATCGAGGTCACAACTTATGATCTCGAAGCAACACACCAAGAGCCGAAGGAGGGCTTCTCTAAATTTGTGACAATGTGGAGAGCTAAAGCCTCGATGATGACTACAAGGCCTTCTGAGAAGGATCAGATCAAGATGGTTGTCCAGAATCTACACGGCAAGTTGTTGCAAAAGATGATCATATACCTTTGTTTACATTTGCAGAACTCCATGAAATGGGGGTGCAAATCGAAGACACCAAGAAGCAAGGGTTAATTACAGATAAGAAGGTGCTGGCAAAAAGATCGGTTGTTCGCAGTTCCAATGCTGCCAGTAGTAGTACAACTGCAAGGCCGTCAGATGTAAGTGTTGTCACCACAACAAAGATCGCTGACCCCTTTGCCAACACAAGCTCACAAACACCATCCAACCCTGTCCGATCCCAGAGGACTTTCAACCAATTGTACATGACCCTTTCTCAAGCTATGAAAGTGCTAGTCAAGAAAGGGCACCTCAAACCATTAGAACCCCGCCCATTACCTGATCCTCTTCCACCCAAACACAACTCTGCAAAATACTGTATGTTTCACCAACAGCATGGTCATGACACCGACCAGTGCTTGCAATTGCGTCATGAGATTCAGGATCTCATTGACAACAAGGTGATCGCTCCACCTCAAAAGCCAAACACAAACCCACTCCCAGTCCATAATCAAGTTTTCCCACCTTGAAATCTTAACCTGATCCATACACTGGCCACCCCTTATGACCCCAGCGTATAGATTAGTCTCTTCTACCTACCAAAACTGACGTTGTTCATTCCGGAAGGCGTAGATCTGTGCATGATGGACACGTCTAACCCTCAACCCAAGCTTGTGGTGATAAGACTTACAGTGAAAGGAGAGTCTACCTTGGAAGAAGGTACGAGTCTATTGACGGGGTACTTGGAGGACTTACCTGATGGGGTGTATGATCCAAGCTGCTACATTGTCCGATTGGTCAAATCAAACCCGAACTAGTGTTGCCGACCTGGGTAGATATCAATGTGGTCAGAGAAGATGGCCCGAGCCAGGGGTTGGATGATCTAGCAAAACTCGAGGAGGATTTGGACAACTTGCAGTTCTTTGACGAGCAAGATCAGGAGGATGTATAGATCGGCCGGTTCGACTTGAACGGATCAACTGAAAACTTTGGATGGCTAAGTGATGAACCAGATAAGGAGAAAAGAACTGAAATGAAACAAGAAGGAAAAGAAGTAAAGATAGTCGCAGTGGCGGGAACGCCGATGAGAAAAGAAAGCTACCAAAGAGCGCTGGTATAGAAAACCCAGCCCAGGAAATGGGCGCTGTGAGCACTGCGGATACAAAACAAGAAGCACTAAGACAGTTTGAACTAGAAAGGATTGAAGACAATCAGGAAGTTGTAAATTCACAACACCTTGCAGGGGGCACCTATGATGTAAAAGTGATACAAGTAGAGCCAGACAACTGTTTGTCGGCCGCTGAGGGTGAATGGTGAGACAATGATGATCTGCATTTGGCCCACACCGATGAAGACTGGGGCAAGTGCCTTCCAGACAATACATGACATACTGACGAAATAGACCATCTGATGAGAAATGGGCGGTATTTTAAGCCGTCGCACCTGGATCAAGCGGAAGCGTCTAGAAAAGATAGAGAGGCCGAGAAACAGAAAGAGAAACAACTGGAAGAAAAGGCAGTGTTGAAACAGCTTAAGAAAATCCAAACTGACATCTCTATCTAGGGTCTTCTCATGGCCTCCTATGTACACTGACAGGCAGTATTGTCTGCAATGGACAAAGTTAAATTGTCCATTGACACCACACCTGAACAGCTTGTGGGATTGGTCTTTCCAAGTGGTGCCAAGCCAACCCTTACCTTCTCTGACAAAGAGCTGCCGCCGAAGGGCTCGGCTCATAACAAACCCTTGTACATATCTATGGAGTGCAAGGAGAAATGGATGCAGGTGGTGTTGGTCGATACCGGTTCGGCCATCAACATTTTTCCTTCTCGCACCGCCTATACAATTGGCCTCAAACCAGCGAACTTTGTTCCCATAGCCCAAGTAATTCGGGCATATGATAATACAAGTAGAGAGGTCATGGGTACTGTGCAACTCAGAGTCCATGTGGGCCCAGCTGAGCAGGAGGTCGAGTTTCACGTCTTAGATGTATCGACTACTTTCAATTTATTGTTAGGGAGGCCCTAGTTGCATCATGTGAAGGCCGTCTCCTCAACTCTCCATCAGATGTTGAAGTACCCTCATGAGGGAGGAGTGGCGATTGTTTTTGGGAATTCATCTATCCATCCGCCGCCAGAGGTAACTACTCTAGTGTTAGAGATCAACCATGGTGAGGAGGATGCATTCCTCTCAGGATTCACTTTGGCTGAAGCCTGGGTAGTGTAGACCATTCTGGCCGCAGAAAAAGGCATAACGTCAGTACCCACTCTATTTATTTCATGAACAAACTGCAGCATGTTCTAGGAATGGGACTCGAAAGAAGTGGCCGAAAAGGTGTTGCAGGACTGACAGATGTGCCACACAACCCACATGCCTTTGGACTGGGCTATGTACCCACCAAAGAGGACTGGATCAAGAAGAGAGAAGAAATGAAAGGCAAAGCCAAGGCCAAGCAAGCCGGGAAACACTATGAGCTAATCCAAGGGACACTGAATGGTCGCTTTGTTTAGAAGGGAGAAGATTTCCCTTTTTGCGGCTTTCCCGAGCCTTGGGTAAATTCTTCGAAACAACGTGTTCCCAAGTTTGAGATCTTTTTTGACCTGCAGCTGCAGGATAGTGATGATGAGGAAAGGGATGAACCAAGAATCAAGGCTGAACCAAGCATCAAGTCTGAATAGAACATGGAAGGTGACTCAGATGGCAGCGAACTTGGAATAGGGGCAGCACTAGCTAGTCTTCTAATAGATCATGCGGCTAACCTAGGGAACTTGGAAGATAACCTTACCGTCTCCATGATCGGGAAAGAACCAGGTGTGAACCCAACCAGCGGCATTTTGGATGCATCAGGGGCACCATCTCTTATCTGGCAGCTAGAAGAAGGCTATCTGTCCAATTCTAAATCGGGTGATGAGCTAAAATCTGATTCCACTGAGTCTGTGGGGTCGAGATCAGATTCAAGTTCTTCTAAGTCTGAGTCTGGTATTTCTGGGGGTGGTAACCTAGATACCAAAGAATTGAATACAACACAAGATTTAAAGAAAAATAACATCTAAGCCACAATTCCTTTACTATATCAACATCCACACCTTTCATCTATTTATTATTCACAATATTTTATAAATCAAAGGAAATTCCCTTAAATGTGGTGTTTTTAACTCAAATTGAGAATTCAGGGTTTTACCAAATTTTGAGGTTTTTCTTCTTCATCATAGATATAGGTTCTAACAACATTTACATACAAGTTTTGAAAAGAGGGAGTAAAGAAATTTCGTGCAAGAGTCAAGTAAAATGGTTTATTTATGTAAAACATAGGATTAATCCAACAATACCCTTAAATTAACTCATAAGTCATAACCATACCATGAAATCTCTTCAAAACAAAGAAATACTAAGGTAAGAGTGTCCCTACCTCAAGTTGTGAAGAAGAAAACTCGGAAAACCCAAAGTTGACGAAACCACAAACTTCTCGGATCAATAGAAAGCCATTGCCATAATCTATACTCTTCCTCAAAGGACCCAGGTGAAAAGAGGCTTCTAGAGGAGTAGATCTAAAGATCCATTCGGGAAAAGTTGGGCTTAGAGAGAAAGAAGAAAGACTCACGGCTTGGGAGGAGAAAGGAGAGCGAAAATAATGAGAGAGAAGTGGTTTAGGTCTATTTATAGTAGTAGAAAATAGCCCGAAGGTCAATGAAAAGAACAAGTCCAAAACCCCCCAAGGTAGGGCTCATTCAAACCCAAAATTCTGGAAAAAAAACACGCAGGTATCGACCCCTAGTGTGGTGGTGTCGACCCTTCAGTAAGAAAAGACAATGCTGGCATCAGGCAAGGTGTCGACACCTCGTAAACTGGTGTCGACAACCGTAGACTGGTATCGACACTAAATTCCAGCAAGCAAACCTTAGATTCTGCAATATACAAAGGTCGATCCTTCCCAGACTGGTGTTGACCCTTGTGGACAGCAACAAGAGACATGTGTCGACACCACCAAGGCTGGTGTCGACCCTAAATTCCAGTAACACTTCCAGAAATTTCATCAACAAGTGATGGTCGACCCTTAAGAAGGCTGGTGTTGACCCTATAACAGAATTTCTAAGTTCCCAAGGAACTTTTTGACAAGAACAAGCGTGAACAAACAAACCCAACAAGTCTAAATCGAATTATACTCCTCCAAAGTCAAAATACAACAACTCCAAAGACTCCCAAAAAGAAAATAAAGTGATTAAATACACCTTTCAATAGATTAAAACATCCTAGTGTTACACGGATAGATTATTGACCGAGTATTTTACAGTTCATCCTCATTTACATAGTTCAAGTGACGTGGGTTTGTTTTGGCGTGCTACATCTAGGATGGGAATTTGAGCTTCTTATGCAACACTACTTTTCGTGATTATTTGACCCGCCAATCTAGATTTTGTAGAGAAGAATTCTTTTTGTGAGCTAACCATGATTAGTTTTTATCCCTATTTTGTTTTTGGTACCAAAGGAATTAAACACTGACATAACTTTTAACTTTTGGGATAAGGATGTAATGCTAATACTGTATTCAAAGCTAGTATTTATATGATACTTTATAATGCTTTATAAATATGATGCCACATTTATTAAATTATTTCTGCTAAATCCACTTTGAAGTAATGGCCATGGTAACGGAACCGAGTCATCAGTTAGTTGAACTAAGCCAAGGAAAGAATCATAGAAAGAACGGTTATCAGCTTTTTGCAAGCCTTGTAGACCAACATAAACAATGGGATGCCAGAACGGTGAGAAGAGTCGGTCACCATAAAATAATTCCAGGATCTGAAACCTACCACATTTACTGGCGGTCCAAACCCACTAGTAGAAAAAGCTTGGGTTAAGGACATGGAAAAAAAATTTCGCACACTATCCTACACCGAAAGACAGAAGGTAACTTTTGCCACTTTCACTTTCAAAGATAATGCGTAGGAATGGTGGCTTCTTACCCTGGAGAAAGAAGAAATCGTGACTTGGGCAAGATTCTTAGAAGTATTTTATGAAAAATACTTTCCAAATTCTCTACGGGAACAAAAGACGTTGGAATTCATACATCTAAAGCAAGGAACCATGACGGTGGCCGAATACGAGAGCAAGTTCACGCAATTAGCTTAATTTGCGACATATGTTATCCCCACTGAATCTCGAAAAGCAAGAAAATTCAAAGTAGGATTGGATGCTGAAATCAATTATAAGCTTAAGGTTTTGAAACTACCAACCTATGTAGATGTGGTGGATCGAGCATACATCGCGGAAAAGGGGATTAAAGCCTCCTGTTCTGGAGAAACAAACCAAAAGAAGCGATTTTGGGAAAGAGACAACAGAAGATCCAGTGTTGCACCTCCCAAGAGGGTAAATACAGGCACAACCAATTCAGGCAATCAAGGTTCTACCAACTCCAGAGGTGGCACCACTTCAACTTGCCCTACTTGTGGAAAGGCTCATTAGGGATGATGCCATCGAGACTAGGGATGATGCCATCGAGACACGGGATCATGCTTTAAATGCGGTCAAGTTGGCCACTTGCTGCGAGATTGTCCAAAGCTTACCAATCCTGCAGCCGGCCCCTCTAAACCAACACTTAAAGGCCAAGGAAAAGCTTTTACCTTGGTGCCTGGACACCCGGAGGTTACCAAGAACATTATGTCAGGTACATTTTCTGTTTGTGGTCATTTAGCTCATGTCCTCATTGACTCTATTTCAACTCATTCTTTGTTGCACCACACTTTGCTTCCAAGTTAGCATTAACACCCGAACCCTTAGTGTCACGACCCGAACCCGCCCCTATGGGTTAAGGACGTAACCGGCTAGTAATCCTGAGATTACCTACGGCCTCAAAACAAAATAGACATAACTCAACAGAGTAAAGGGGCCAAACGGAAGCAATAATCAAAAACTTTGTCCATAGAGCCGTGCTTATATGCACTTCAAAACAAACCATACCCATATACGTTAATAACCCACGCCAAAAGTACAGTACCACAAATTCTTTAAGACAGGATCATCCAGCTGACAAACTATTTACAAATACACATAAGGTCCTTGCTAGCAAGACAGAATATAATTACATAACAAAATGGCGAGGGTAGGTCTCGTGCGTGAGACACAAGGCTGACTTTCTCAAAACTCATGTTGTTCCTGGCAGACTTCACTGGGGCTGGGTTTGGACTTCCCTCGGCTCACCTACAACACATGAATGAGCGTGAGCGATAGCCCAGTGAATAATATCAAATACAGAAGTCATATAAACAATATGTAGAACAACATACTCCAAACGGCCTTGGGCACAATTCATATTACTACTTAACATATGTACATTTATACCAAGATTAGATCAAGTGATTGTAGTTCCAAACATACTGGCCTTTGGCCCATTCGGATTTCCATTTATGTCAAAACGGCCTTTGACCCATCCATTTATGTCAAAACGGCCTTTGGCCCATTCATTTATGTCAAAACGGCCTTTGGCCCATTCACTTATGTCAAAACGGCCTTTGGCCCATTCATTTATGTCAAAACGGCCTTTGGCCCATTCACTTATGTCAAAACGGCCTTTGGCCCATTCATTTATGTCAAAACGGCCTTTGGCCCATTTACTTATGTCAAAACGGCCTTTGGCCCATTCATTTATGTCAGAACGGCCTTCGGCCCATACATTTGTATCAAAACGGCCTTCGGCCCACACATACATATCAAAACGACCTTGGGTCCATTCATTCGTATCAAACGACCTTAGGTCCATTCATTTCTGTCAAAACGACCTCTGGTCCTTTGGCCCATTCATTTATGTCAAAACGGCCTTTGGCCCATTCACTTATGTCAAAACGGCCTTTGGCCCATTCATTTATGTCAAAACGGCCTTTGGCCCATTCATTTATGTCAAAACGGCCTTTGGCCCATTCACTTATGTCAAAACGGCCTTTGGCCCATTCATTTATGTCAGAACGGCCTTCGGCCCATACATTTGTATCAAAACGGCCTTCGGCCCACACATACATATCAAAACGACCTTGGGTCCATTCATTCGTATCAAACGACCTTAAGTCCATTCATTTCTGTCAAAACGACCTCCGGTCCATGTATTCTTCATATCAAAACGACCTTTGGTCCATTCGTTCATTCATGTCAACTTTTGTCCACAATCCCAATTAGCAACTCATAAAGCTTATAAGGGAATAAACAATTGGACATTCATAAGCGTTCAAATATCGATATTACTCATAGTGATCGGCTTATGGATTTGCCCTGGAGCTTGACCCTACACATTTCATGAACACAAAAGGGCCACTAACAGTTCAATCCGTTCTTTAATTCACATATTCCTCTTTAGGCTTTATTCTTATCTTATTAACTCATTTACAATGCTTAACATATGCCTAAGAGTGCTTACAAGTGAAAGAGAACGGAAAAAATATAACACAAAATGCATTTTCAGAATTTCAGAAAACAGGGTCCCCGCCACGCTCGAGCGTGGACTTCCCCGCTCGAGCGGACCCTTAAGCCTGCAAAAGTACTGGTTACCTCAAATTCCCGCTCGAGCGTGAACTAGGCCGCTCGAGCGGTTTGCCTGTCTACATAGCTTTCCACTCAAGCGGGAACCATGTCTGTCAAAACTGCTGGGAACTCGAATTCTCCGCTCGAGCGGAACTTCCCCCGCTCGAGCGGACGTCAAAAATTCTGGGCTTTCCAGAACACTCCCTTGAGTTCAAACTCGACATTCAACCAATTTTTCTTGCATACTAAGGCTCCAATCTCACATATATTTGTACTAACATACCATAGACACTAAAACACATCACAATGGGGCTCAATTTCTTGTATTACTTGCATGCATGTCTCAAATTAATCCAAATTCATCACCAACACATCACATTCAAACATGCAAAGCTTACACTTACATGATTCATTCTTGCATGTGAGAAATATGCCTTCATATCAACTTAATTGGTGGAGAGAGGTCCCAATACATGGGTTTTAAACAATATTCAACACAAATCATACACATTGTGCTCAAACATGGAGATTCATGGCCATTTCTTACATGCATGTACATTTTAGGCTTCAATTCAACAAATACAACCCAATTTCATTTCAATCTTACTCTTGATCACCAAATTAGCTTGAACACACAAAATTGCAAACTATAATCCAAGAATTACTCACCTAGAAGCTTTGATCTTCTAAGCCCCATTCAATTCTTGAGCTAAACCTCCAAAATTTCCAAGCTTTAAGCCAAATCACCCAATTCTCTCCCTCTCTCTCTATATGGCCGGCCCTCTCTCTCTTTTTGAGTCCAAATCAGCCAAATGAGGTTATAAGGAAAGAATAGAAGGTGTAATACTTTAAGGCAACAAACCCCACTAACAAAATATTTTAATATAAAATATTTGGGCACTTAATTCATCAATTTAATCAGTTTAATCTGACCAGAATCAATTTTCAATTAAATTTCACCGTAGGCTCTAAAAATTACGCTATTCACAAAGGCGTAACCAATTCCGGGTTCAGTGGCCGATAAGGCCTCTAATTTAATTTCCAAGGCAAATTATTCAAACAGATATTCCTACGGTGAACAGATAGGACCTCAAAATCACATAATGGCACATAAAATCATGCTAAACACATCATCATACTCAAATTAAGGACCAATTAGCATACAACGGAACAGGGGTATCACACTTAGGATATATACTGTCTGTGTCTTTTCCTTCTGGTAATTTTGCCCTTGGTATTGATGTGTATAAATCTTGTACTATATCCTTAAAAGGTGAAACCTTATACATAGATTTTGATCCCCCTCCACATTGGTAACTTCGACGTAATCTTCGGAATGGATTGGCTGGCTGCCAACCACGCCTCTATCGATTGCAAAGCCAAAAAGGTCTTCATTCGGTTACCAAACCAACTCAAGCTTGTCTTTGATGGGACCGGAGTTTCCACCCCTTCTTGTCTTATATCCTCCATAACAGCCCAATGACTTCTAAGAAAGGGTTGTTGTAGTTATATTTGTTATGTGATCAATACTAAAAAAGAGGCCCCCCACCGTCGATGCAATCCCCGTGGTTAGAGAATTCCTAGATGTCTTTCTCAAAGACCTACCAGTACTCCGGTTGACCGGGAAATCAAATTCACCATTGAAACTCAACCTGGTACACAACAAACATCAAAAGCCCCTTACCGCATGTCAATGACGGAATTGAAAGAACTGAAGACCCAACTCCAGGAACTACTGGACAAAGGTTTTATTCGACCCAGTACCTAGCCCTAGGGAGCTCCAGTATTGTTCGTAACGAAGAAGGATGGTACCATGAGATTGTGTATCGATTATCGAGAATTGAACAAGGTCACCATCAAGAATCGGTAACCTTGCCACGAATCGATGACTTGTTCAATCAACTTCAAGGCGCCCAAGTATTCTAGAAAATCGACTTGCGTTCTAGCTACCATCAACTAAAAGTCAAAGCGGAAAGCATCAAAAAGACTTCCTTTAGAACACGTTACGGGCACTACGAGTTTCTCGTCATGCCGTTGGCATCACAAATGCTCCAGCAGCCTTCTTGGACGTCATGAATCGGGTGTTCAAACCCTATCTTGACGAGTTCGTCATTGTCTTCATTGAAGACATTCTCATATATTCCAAATCACTAGAAGATCATGAACACCACTTGCGAAGAGTTCTACAGACACTACGTGATCACAAACTTTATGCCAAGTTGAAGAAATACGAATTATGGATCACTAGTGTACACTTCCTCGGTCATGTCATTAACAAAGATGGCATTTCGGTTGATCCCCAAAAGTTACAGTAATCGTGGACTGGCCATGACCTACTAATGTGTCAGAAATTTGAAGTTTCTTGGGTCTAGCTGGCTATTACCGATGCTTAGTGTAAGATTTCTCGAAAATAGCATCACCCTTGACCCAGCTAACTCAGAAGAACACACCCTTCAAATGGACTGACAAGCAGGAACATTACTTCCAAGAGTTGAAAAATAGACTTGTAACAGCTCCTATACTAGCACTCTTTACGGGAGCGGAAGGGTTCGTAATTTATAGCGATGCCTCATACAATGGTTTGGGTTGCATTCTTATACAAAATGGAAAAGTCATTGCTTATTCCTCACTCCAACTAAAGACTCACGAGTAGAACTACCCAACCGATGATCTAGAATTGGCTGCAATGATCTTTGCCTTCAAGATCTGGCGTCATTATCTCTACGGTGTAACCTGTGAAATTTACACTAATCTCAAGAGTCTTAAATATTTGTTCACACAGAAGGAGCTGAATATGATGCAATGACGATGGCTATAATTTATGAAAGACTACGATGTAAAGATCCATCACTATCCAGGCAAAGCTAACGTAGTAGCAGACGCGTTGAGTCGGAAGACTACCAGAAGTTTGGCATGTAACCTCGTCCCCCACAAGATCAATGGACTGCTCGCCAACATAATTGTAGAACTCGCATTGATTGAAAAAATTAAAGCACGCCAATGTGAAGATAAACTTTTAAAAAAAAAGTACGAGGAGCAAAGAAGTACGTCCAATCCTGACTTCACTATAAGCAATGGGATGCTAAAATTTTGAAATCGAATTTGCGTACCCGACTTTCCTGAACTCAAAAAGAAGATATTGGTAGAAACTCATAGCTCGAGGTTTGTAGTTCACCCTGGCAATACAAAGATGTACCATGATCTGAAAGAACATTACTGGTGGATAGGAATGAAAAGAGACATAGCAAGCTATGTCTCCAAATGCCTGCATTGTCAACGGGTTAAAGTAGAACATCAGAGACCTGCAGGAATGTTGAAACCACTCCATATTCTTGAATGGAAATGGGAGCACATTACTATGGACTTTATAGTCAGGCTATCACAATTAGTCTCAAAGAATGATGCAATATGGGTTATAGTATACCGATTGACAAAGTCGGGGCATTTTCCACCAATCAAAATCATGTACCCTCTTATTAAGTTCGCCAGTCTATATATCAAGGAAATTATTCGTTGGCACAGTACCCCAGTTTCAATCGTGTCTGACTGAGACCCCCACTTCGTGTGCCACTTCTGAAATAAGTTGTAGGAAACTTTGGGAACCACACTAAAGTTTAGCACTGCTTATCACTTGCAAATTGATGGGCAATCTGAAAGAACAATCCAGACTTTGGAAGATATGTTACGTGCCTGCATGCTAGACCTTAAAGGCAATTGGGATGAGCACCTACCTTTAGTAGAATTCGCTTATAACAACAGTTATCAAGCAAGCATTGGAATGACACCATACGAAGCACAGTATGGAAGGAGATGCCGATCACCTCTGTGCTGGACAGAAGTCAGAGATAGGAAATTACTAGGCCCTGAAATTGTGCAAATAATGAGTGGTAAAATTTAAGTCATCCAACAGTGAATTTGCACTTCCTAGAGTCGCCATAAAAGCTATGCAGATACACAGAGACGAGACTTAGAATTTCAAATAGGAGATCATGTGTTCCTAAAGATCTCACCAACAAGAGGGGTTATTCGATTTGAAAAGCGATGGAAGTTAAACTCATGTTACATCGGGCCATTCGAGATACTGGAAATGATTGGTCTTGTGGCATATCGCCTTGCATTGCTACCTGAACTGTCTAAGGTCCACAATGTGTTTCACATTTCGATGCTTCGACGGTATCTTCGAGATCCAAAACATGTTGTCAATTATGAGAACCTGAAACTTCAAGAAGATCTCTCTTATGAAGAACAACCAGTACAGATTCTCGATCGTCTTGATCAGGTTCTCTGAAACAAGACTATACCCCTTGTGAAGGTCTTATGGAGGAATCATTAAGTCGAAGAAGCGACATAGGAAACTGTAAGTCAAATGCAAGCCAAATGACCATACCTCTTCGAAAACCAAGGAACGTCAAGTTTGGGGACAAACCTCTATTTAGGAGGGAAGAAACGTGACACCTCAAATATTTAATTAACACCACGTTACTAAAAAATAAATAAATAATAATAATAAATATATGAAATAATATATCTAATTACATTGCTACATGCTAAAGATGTAATTTAATTTGGCATTGATTTATCAAAAATAAGATGAATATATTTGCTTGGAGGCCAGGTTAACACAACAATTAAAATTGGAGGAAAGTTGGGGGCTGTGAGGAATCCAAAAAAGCGTGTGCAATTGCTGGACGAGTGAAACCTAAGCATCTGTGTTGTCTAGGACTAAGCAGAGGTGATTCATTAGTTTAGGGACAAAAATGCAGGATGAGGCATCGCCCAGGCCATGTGTATATAAAAGGGAGTCACGGGTAGCCAGCGAAAACAAAAAGTTAAAAAAAAAAAGAACAAAAAAAAAAAAAAAGGAAAAAGGAGCCTAAAAAAAAAAAAAAAAAGTTAAGGGTTAATATTAAGGTGAGTTATATTATACATTGAGTCACCATAATATATTTTACGTATGTTTTGAGTTACCATAACGTATTTTACATAATTTGTGTTTTATAAATTATATTAATATTTTGATTACGTTGATTATTTTGGAATTCTATTTGCTTAAATTGAAACTCATGGATATGTTTGTTTAAATTTTAATAATTATTTGACCATGAGTTTGTAAATAATTATTTTCTGTAAGTACCACCACGGGAGTCCCACGCATTGGGGGACTTAAATAAACCATTGACTTCTGATTGGTCACCTTGTGGTCCTCTGTTTGTCATGGATCCATTAACCTTTGTTCTGATTATCACTCCAGTGACCTCTGTTCTGTTCCGTTCTGTACCGTGGTTATGGTTATTTATTTACATAATTTTTGTATTTCAGTTTCTGTCACTTAAATAATTGTTTATTCAAATTAAGTTATGTTAATATTTTAGCTTAAATAACTATCCATGGTTATTTTGTATCCCCTATACTCTTGGCATAATATTTTTCACTCTGTTGTGTGTTTATAGCTGTTACCCTTTTTAAGTGATGAGATGTAAAGAAGAACTGTAACCTCATATAGTAGGACTCGCACGAAATTGATGCCGACCTGTTACATTTTTTTTTTTTCTTTTTCTAAAATTTTGTCACCACATAACAAAATAATAACGGCCCTACTGATGTATTTTCTTAACAATAGAATGATTAATGAAGTTAATTTTCTGTTTAATTATTTCTTACTTCCATTCTACTTCCGCCTATACCATTTAATTTATTACGATTATAATAAATTAGTAAGTGACAATTCTAACCCTAAGGCCCTGGGGTTAGGTCGTGACACATGAGATGCCAAAAGAGACTACCTCTTTGAAATGACAAATTTGACCTTATCAAATGTAATGAGTCACAGGTGGGTGTTGCACGGATATAATTGGCCAATTAAAAGTTGCCACAATATGTATTTGTTTCGGACTTCGTAGTATTAGCCTCAGCAACCACCTGTCACAGTTACAAAAAAAATAAAAATAAAGAAATAAATAATAATTTGTAATAAACCAAAAAACTCATACTTCAAATTTTACAAAAACTAATGAGAGAATAACATTTTAAAAATTGTAAATCGTTTTATGAGACTTTCAGTTTAAAATGAAGGAGAAATTATAATTCAGTGCATATTTTTAAAATAAATTTTAAATCAATAGTAAATTTTATCAATTTTAATAATTAGTTATAAACTTTTTTTATTAATTTATAAATATTTTCTGAAAATATCATTGATTTGTAATTTTTTCAAAATAAATTGAAGTAAATTATAAATATACACCCTCAAGTTTATTTAAAATATAGGTTATCCCAGTAATTTTGAAAATTACAAATACTTCCTCATCAAAATTCTTTGTTTAACAAAATGAATTAAAAAAAATAAAATTTCTAACTATTTTTCTATCCAACAATAAAATTACATAAATTGTAAATAGAAATATATTTCCGACATTATTAAAAACTGTTAATTGACTTAATTAATGAAATGGATCATTTGTTATACGACTAGAAATTTAAAGGGTAAAATGCAATTTCCAAAACTACAAAAAATATTCCGTATTTTAAACAAATCTGAGGAAGTGTGTAATTTATCCAATAAATTGATACACTTTTGCCAACTCATCCTATATGAATTTTTTGTACAAATTTTTTATTTGTATACCATTTTTTTCCCCCTATAACTCACCACCCTTGAGTGTAAAAAAAAATATATAACATATTTCACAATTTTAATATAATTATATTAACCAACCTTTTATGAGACCAGTGTTGGGTTGGTAGGCCACCAACCTTGTGCGCTAACCGGATTGCGCATGTCCAATCTACGGTCCATTGGAGACAAAACTTAGCCAAAATAAAAATAAATAAATAAATAAACAAATTTTAAATAAATAATGTTATATAAATAAATAAAAAATTCATACATAGTGATGTGGCTCATGAAGAACCATTCATTTCAAAACAAAACAATATTTTTTTGAATGAATAAAAAAAATCATTAAATATGCATTTATTTACAATAATGACATTACTACATTATTCTTGTAAAATTTTGTATAAATTGAGAAATGTCTCATCCCCCATTTCATCACCCCCAATTGCACCTCTAATGAGGTAGCAAATAATACCAACCAATTAACTCTCTTCAAATTCTTCTCTCCTTTTAAAATTGTTTGCGACCTTATTAAAGCTGTAATTAAGAGTGATGAAATGGAGTAGCAAAACTCATAAATTTTATGCAAGGATAAAATTTTTCATTTTAAATAGTTAGTACTGATTATGAGGAAACATTACCATCAAATTCTAGGGGAAAAACATAGGGATCGCAATGGGGGTTAATGGAGTGGATATTAATTCCCCATCCCCATTCCCCTATAATAAATTTTCCCCATTCCCCATTCTCCATTCCCCATGGGTACCACCCTCCCCATTTCTTAATGGGTTTGGATTTTCCCCAACCCACTCTAATCCCCATTTTTATTTTATTTTTATTTTTTATATTTAATGTTAACAATAATTTTTTTTTTTTTTTTTTTTTTTTACAACAAAAGCTAAATATACCTTCAATTTTTTTTCTTTCTTTTTTAATATATTTAATGTTAACAACCACTTTTTTTTCTTTTTTTTTTTTTTTAAGATTCACAACAAAAACTAAGTATACCTTCAATCTTTTTTCTTTCTTTTTTAATATATTTAATGTTAACAACTTATTTTTTTATTTTTTTTAAGGCTCACAACAAAAGGTAAATATACATTCATTCTTATTTTATTTTATTTGGTTGAACAACAAAATCAAATATACATTAATTAATTAATTAAAAAATTTGTTTTATAATAATCAAATATATAATTTTGAGACAATCAAATAAGTTTTAATAATTAAAAAAAATATGGAAGAACGTGAAAGATTAAAAAAAAATTACAACCATCTCTCTCTCACTCTCACTCACTCTCACTCTCACTCTCACTCTCACTCTCACTCTCTCCCCTACATGTTATAAGAACCTGTTTACAATGTTATAAGAGCCTGTTTGAAAAAATAAAATGCGAAATAACCTGTTTGAAGAAAGTGTTATAAGACCCATATTAAATTTCATCAGGGCATAAATAAAGAATTGTTTGTTTATCTCTATCAACCAACACTAATACATAGCTATCCCTGTTTATCCCAACAGTAGCGCACATAAAAAAATAAAAAAAATTGCACAGCAAAGATCTTAAAGACAGAACCAATAAAATAATGTCAAAAAACTCTTTGTCAACCAAAACCCACATATGGATAACTTCACTCTAAATACACATGTATGTCAAAGTATCTATCTGTGTAATTGTAAACATCATAAATGAATTACACAAAATTATTAAAGTAGTTAGATGTTCATAGTAAGGCTTAATTCAACTAGAAGCAAAACACACTAAACTCCCAATGCTTCTTTAGCATTTCAGCTCCCAATTCAACAAAGTGCATTCTTTGACATTTCAACTCTAAGTCTTTACAAGTTTCTTACAACAGCAACACTCCAGCAGCAGCAGCATTTCAACAGCAGCAACGCTCCAGCAACAAAACCTACACAAGGATAATAAAGATCAAAGAAAATGGCTGTGTATGGAACCACACCTGGTCTCATCCCCTGTGTCTAAACAAGGAAACAAATGAAAAATAAGAATGATTTGAATATGATATGATATGAACTTTTAGAAATGTCAAAAACAATTCAGCAAGCACAAATATTATTACAAACCACATTCAATTCCAAGGGACTGAATCAACTGAGCAAACCAAACTTGAGCATATTATGTGTTTCCAAAGCATAACCAAACTTGAGCAAACATGAAGTAAAAAAAGATTACTTTAATGTAAAAAAAAGTGTTCACATTAATCAAGGCTTAGCTATTGATAGACAATAATGACACAATATCTTCATCAAAACTATAAGAGACTTTCGGACTCTCCTTGTTAAAGTTGCTAATTAAAACTCTTTGTCTCATGTCCATTCCCTCCCTTTTCTTAAGACAACTCCTATAGTGATCACGCAAATGTGAAGTTCCATGCTTCGGATTACCCCCAAGATCCTTCTTACAATAATTACATATAGCTTTCCACACGCCATCAATTTTTTCTTTCTTAAAGTGTTGCCACACAAAACTAGGGTTTTTTCTAGTAGCTAAACTAGAATCAGAATCATCTACATCAAGGACATTTTGATTGGGGAGGGGAGGCTGTGATGGTAAAGAGGTCTCACTCTCAACCGATATTGATGGTTGTAAACCATCAACGGGTAGTTGGGAGTTTGCTTGAGAGTTTGCTCCAACTTCCGACATTATCAATGCTTAAAAATCCTAAAGAACATAAATTAGAACACACACAATCATATTGATATTCCCTAACAACATTTTTGCATAAAAAAGAAAAAAACAAGAGAAGAAGAAATAACAAATTCTAGGAAATTGAGTTACACCAAATGATTAGAACATGGATTTCATACCCATATAAGGAACAAACATCCAACAATTTATATTAACAAGTTCAATTCAACTAAAATTGGATTCACATAGACAAAAATGGAAGATCTATTCACTCAATATCAATAACAATTTATTTTATAAATGTACTATGTTTGTTGCAAGTAAAAGCTATGGCAATGGACACACTCTCACTTGCTTCAACTTGTATGTTTATGACAATACATTACTTTGAGTAATTCTCGCTTGAATGCAATTTTTCCTCAATTTTTTTTTTTCTTTAGAAGACTCATCAATAACAAGGTTGTGAGTCCCCATAGTCCAGCACCAACTTAATTAGTCTTGCCTCCTATAACCAGCCCTCAGAACATTTCCCCTCCCCCAAAATCAAATCTTTTGTGTTTGATTCATCAAAACCAACAAAGCTGGAAGGAGGGTCAACCTTATTGGCAAAGTACAGTTTTAAATGCTTTCAACATCAAAGTGGGAAGAAAAAGCTTCAACTTCAAGAAAATAGTAATTATATTATTATTTTATTATTTTAAATCACTACAGTTTCAATTTCAAATCATTTAGAATCAGCTACATAAAAAAGTCTATTTTCATTTTACTAAGTAGATGAGTCCCGATAAGATGGAATCTCAAGTCCCATTTTTCCTATGCGGTAGTCAACTTTTTTCTATTTTTTCTTCTACGATTGAATTATTTTGCAAAGAAAATGATCCAATTATCTTTTAACTTTTTTTTTAAAAGAGCAGAGATAAAATCAATGATATCAGCAAGATCATGCTGCCAGCTGATCTGCAAGTACTGTGGACTGTTACATATGTTATGCTTTACTAAACAAATTTAAAGAAAACCAAACAGAGATGGTAGAGAAGAGGTGAAATGGACCCCATTCATAAGTTATATATTTTCTTTTTTGATTGAGGAGTTATATTTTAAACTATAGAAGAATGATTCAATTCTCATGCATGGAATTTTCACACTCAATTGACAAAAATATCATCACTTTCCACTGACTTTTTTGACTTCCAATCTCACAAAAAAATATCATTTGTCATCAATTCCACAGAATTTTGTTGTCGACAGCTTCTTCTAATCCCTTCATCATCATTCATCAACCATAATTATAACCAAACCAGGTTAGACTTTATTACCCATAATATATTATAAAAAAAACATATAAAAAAAAAAAAATCATATTGACAACTAATCATTATAGGAGATATATTTGATAATCTTTAAAGAAAATTGAACCTTCAAGCTTTTTAATTCTTTAATTTCAACTATATATTTGTAAATTAGTTTCAATCCTATGATCATTCAAGTTATCTTATCTAACAGTGAGAAATTAAAATATACATAACACTATAGCATAATATTAAAATATAAATTAGTTTCAATCCTATGATCATTCTTTAATTTCAGCTTCTATGATTGTTGAATATGCTATGTCCAAATGACTACAGTAGCCTCTACCCACCATTGCTTTTTGTGTATCTGCATCAATGATATAAAGTTCTGAATCAAAAAGCAGGGGAAAACATGTATCTTAGGACCCAAAGCCTATAAACCAACACTCCAGCCCTCAAATGTGATCATGCCATTCAAAGTTGTAGAAATCAAAATTGAGATTATTATCTGAGACCGCATTCTGCCTCTCTGCTGTGCAAAAATATTTTAATGATTTTTGCAGTCACTACTCTTGGGAAACTATTAACTGGGTTAGGCAGTGGCAAGGTAAAAATTGTGACAGCATTAGTTTTTTTATGTTAGGATGATGGTGTACAAACAAAAATTCTGTACAGAATTTCTATACAGGAAGATGTATCCCTTCATTCTCCTTTCATTTTCAACTAAAACACCCATTATGACTTATAAGTTTGACATTGTCACTGCCACTTGATTCTGATTGAGACAGAATGAAAGTTGTTAATTATGGAAGTTCCATTTTGATGTGTGTTTGCCATCAAATTGCAGTATCTGACGCATCAAGTTTGTAAATAACCAGGACAATCAATCAAAAGTTTAAAAATAAATTTCCCCAAAAATCAATCATCAACTAGGTATTTGCCCATATAGGTTTCTCAATCAGACCCAAAAACAAAGCAAAAATAGCCGAACAAGAGAGAGAGAGAGAGAAACGAGAGATCGAACTCACCACGCTGGAGAACTGTGTTAAGCGCCAACGAGATCGCCGGAGAACTCTGCTTTTGATACTGGAACTCTAGCTGCTTTCGATGCTTAACTCTGATTTGGAGTGGGAGTGGGAGAGTGAGAGTGGTGAGAGAGAGTGAGAAAACCCTAGCTGTGAACAGAGGGTGTCAAAACATATGGAGACAT
This sequence comes from Camellia japonica, assembly GCA_030407325.1. Lineage (NCBI taxonomy): Eukaryota > Viridiplantae > Streptophyta > Magnoliopsida > Ericales > Theaceae > Camellia > Camellia japonica. Next base: position 150,856,127 of record JAPPVO010000036.1, on the reverse strand, counting down.
GAGCCTGACCCATTCCCCTACCCATTCCCCGATGGGGAATTAAATTAGATCACCTACTGACCCGTTGGATAGAAAAATAGGGGAAACCCACTCATTTCGGGTAGGATCTCCATGGGTAACCATTGGGTACGGTTTCTATTGCCATCCCTAGAAAAACATAACATCTCAAGGAGGGTGACAGATAACCAATCGAATAAATGTTCATCTCCAGGTAAGCTTGCAAATGAATAGACCAATCCCCTTTTATAGATGATCAGTAATTGGTAACTTTGGTTCAAGCAATACCACAATACAAGTTTTGCCTTCCATATAATCTTGTAAGTCCCCATCACAACCTATTAAAATCAAATCACCGTCCTCATCTTTATACTTGACATAATAAGTTCCAGCCTCTAGATTTAGCCTCTGCGCCACTTCATGCTGCAACTCTATGAGCCTCGATGACAAAGACAGACGAAACTTAATTGCATTACCTTTTGCATATATTGCTTTTATAGTCACAACATTGGCATCTTGCATCGCTGTATTATGTGGCTTGGTGTGAACAATACTAGCTGAGGGTTGAGCAAAAGGAAGATCATCAAGATTCAATTGTGAGCTTTGCTCTAGATCAACACACGGGGCCAATTCATTGGGCTGAGAGAAACCAGACTTTTTTGTATTGCGAGGTGGCCACCTATCAATATCATACATTCTACATGCACGCTTCAACGTAGATTTGCTAACTGCAAAAGGAAGAATCCAAAAAAGAGATATTACTTTCTATTTGTTTATAGAAGAATCCATCTAGTTGAAATAACTACCAAGATCACAAGCAACATTATATTTTATTTTATGAAAGTGCAAGCATACCTTGGAGGTTTTTCGCAGCATCCTCGAGTTTCATTTTTGAAGATTGTAGGATAACTTCTATGGGAATTTTAATTTTAACTCCAGATTTGTTGCCTTTTCTTTTTGACTCCTTTACTGTGCTTTTCTCTTGCATACAAGTAATAGCAATGTTGTCATATTCTGTACCACCAACATTACTTCCAGTATTTATGGCATTCATTGATTGTTGATTTGATGAATCCACTTGAATTACCGCAACTTCACTTTGTAAGGGTTCTGACCAAGGCAAAGATACAGCAGTTTGGGGCCTTTGAACACGATCAAGTTTCTCACCACCAATTTCTTCAATACAAAAGTCTTCCCCAAGTTTTTTTCTAGAAGCAACCCTAAGAGTACTGAAATCTTTCCTCATTGTTTCCAATATTTTCTTCAATAAGGCATGTGGGTTTTCAATGGTTTCGTTGCTCACAGGCAAAAAGAACTCTAGCACGTAATCATCATTTTCAGTGCAACTGCTCTGCAAGCATATCGCGAAGCAACCACTTAATCCATACCTTCGTGCATAGTGTGCCAAGGGGTACTCAGTTAGGCTAAGTTGAGTTACATCCCTGCAGAATACCATACCAGTGGAAGAAAGTGCTCTCCCAACAACCCCCACCCCATTCTTTAAGTGAGAGATATAATTGATAGACAGAAAATCATAACATTCATCTTCATCATCGTCATTTTCATGATTGTAGTACTGACAACTTACACCAAGGATGCCACCATCAACTAGACGCCTACATGGCCAACCTACCTTGCATGGGACCCATGCCTGAGCTAAAGGTAAATCACAATCTTCACATACCACTTTCAACACGTTCTTAATTTCATCCAAGGCAACTGTACCAGCTTCATTTTGAGCCTCATCCTAGTTTGAAAGTATTGTCACATTCAGGAATTAGTTAGAAAATATTCCTCACCATATTAATTTAAGAAAAATAAAAAACCAAATTTGACATTGTATTATAGTTCGCCACTTACTAATTTCATGTCCTCATGATGAAATCCAATTGAACATTTCAGACCTTTCTTCTGCAGGGGAATGGAAAGATGCAACTGAGAAATCTCATAAACTTTGAAATGTAGAATAACATTTTGCCAACATATAAAAAACTCTATAATGGAAAAAATTCAGTCCATCGGAATATCTATTATCATGTTTGGCTCAATAAAAAGGAAAGAATATACATTGGAAATTTGGAAATGAAACCACCATATTCTCCAATTTAGGAAAATGGTCATTTTATTGGAAAGCCAAACATTAGCCATTCTATTGAAGCCTACAATCATTCCAACCAACAAAACACTATCTTAGTGAAGCAATGTGATTCCAGTTTGGGAACCGAACTAGGAATTGCATTCTCATTTTAGAACACATCCAAACAATGAAATGAAAGAGACTTGACATAAGATTCTTATTATGCATCAATGAATTGTTCTTGCCATCCAAACACACTTACGATCTAGAAAAATGAGAATGTGGTTTACTCTTTTGTGTGTTAACCCCTCCGAGCATAGTTAACAAACACATGACAAATTTAACAGAGTGTTTAACATTTGCGTTAAAGCATTATTTTTCTCTTTGAACAGGAAAACCCCCACCAACTTATTACACAAACAAACACACCACACCACTGTAGATGTTCTAAGAGAGAGTGTAATGAGTAATCAATGTTAACAAGATATTGAAAATGCCAATTTGTGAGTGAGTGGGGGACTAACCTCAAAAGCTCCATATATTACATACGGAATAAAGCTCTCACAAATTGGAATTGTAAGGCTGTCCGTTGGTGTCACTACTTCAATTACGCCAACACACCTTTGGGTAGAAGATTCAAAGACTGGGAAAGCCAAAGATTGTCGGACTCCGCAACGTAGAGCATCGTCACGCTGTGGATACTCTGTGATAGAGTAAAACTCCACATTAGGAGTGGATTCGGGGAATTGATGCTTGAACACTCGGCCAGGAAGGTGTTGTTCACAAGTCTTCCCCCCATCCAAATCAATGTCAAATTTAGAATCCATACAGATCATCCTATACCCACAAAGTCCTTCAATACCAACTGATGCTAGAGAGAAAGGTTGGTTTCGAGTTGTAAGAAAAGACCGGCCCTCTTTTGTTGTTATGAGTGCCCAAAATTGAACTAGCATCGCACCACCAGGCCAATAGTCTATAGTTCTGTGAAGCAAATCTCTGATGATCTTGTTTAAGTTGGAAATATCTGATAAAAACAAACAAATTTCAGGAGAGGATTGATTTCAAAACAAGGTAACATTATTGATTTAAATTGACTTGAAACGACTAAACTATAAAATAAATAAATAAATATTCAAATCTAAAAATAATAATCATAATAAATAAATAAAGAGAGATAGGGGTAACTCACCGCCGTCGGGGAGAGTAGAAGGACGTTGGGGTTCGTCGTCTTCTCGGCTCCAGAAAACCTCTCCATTGGAAAATTTTGAGCGCAACCAGTTGTACATATATTCCTCTTCTGCGTCGGCCATTTTTCTGAGAAATCAATCGGGGATCTTCCAGACCCAATTGTGGTGTTTAAACACAATTTTTTCAAATAACTAGGGTTCAAAATGGGTACAAAAAGGGTGCGTTCAAAGGGTTTTTTCCACGGACGAGTTCTCATTCACTCTCTACAATAAATAAATAAATAACTAGTCAAGTAAATATTTTCTTGAGCCCCCCCTTGTCAGATTATTATTTTTTATTTGTTTATTTTTTAAGACAAATAAAAGTCAAAACGAAAAATTAGGATTTCGTTTGGTAAGCCTCTTCAATTATAATTTCACCCATTAATTTAAATATGTTGTTTGTTTTGAACTTTTAAATTATAATTCTATATCCATTTTTCAAAACTCAATTCAAAATATAATCATTACTTTTCAAAATTCATAACCAAACACATAATTCAAAAAAATTTTCAAAACTCAATTCAAATCAATATTTTAATTTTTTAAATATTTAAATATTTTAAAAATATTTTAATTTTGTTAAGATTTTAAATATTTTAATATTTAAATATGTTATGATTTTTTTAATTTTTTGAATATTTTTAAATATTTTAATTTCAAAATATTACGATTTTAATTTTTTAAGTTTTAAAATATTTTATAAAAATAAATTCAAATTCTATTTTATAAAAATATTTTTAAATATTTTAATTTTTTTGTTATGTATTAGGTTACGATTTGAGTGTAGAGTTTTGAAAGTAGTATGAAGTTTCACGTTATGTGTTTGGTTATGAATTTTAAAATTAATTTCTTAATTGAGTTTTGTTTTATGTGTTTGGTTACGATTTGAGCGTAGAGTTATTTTTAAATTTAAAATATTAACATTTTAAATTATTTAAATTTTTTTAATATTTAAATTATTTAAATTTTTATGATTTAAATTTTTTGAATATTTATTTAAATTTTTTACTTATTAAATTTTTTAGATTATGTAAATTATTATAAATATTTATGATTTAAATTTTTTGAATATTTATTTTGAAAAAAAAATATTTCCTTTGTAGTATTTTCAATTAAAAATTTGATTAATGTTATTTTCTGTTAATAATAATTTTTTTTAATTGAATTTTAAAAAGAGTTTGGTTATGAGTGTTGAGCAGAATTTTCAATAGTGTGAAAGTAATGTGTTTTGTTATGAGTTATAACAATTTGAATTAAGTTTTGAAAACTTTTTCCAAAACTCATAACCAAACAAATTTTCTTACTTCACATGTCAAATCAAACTTTCAAAACTCAATTTTACACTCAATTCAAAACTCAATTTAATACTTTATTAAAAAATCATAACCAAACAAATTTTCTACACTCAAATCATAATTCCACAACTCACAAACTCAAAATACAACTTATACTCTCAAATCATATTTACAAAACTCTACCAAACGCAACCTAATATTTTGGAAAGAAGGTTAAAATTTATTTTTTAATTTTTAATTCATTTTAAATTATATTATCTCTCATAATTTTTAAAAGTTTTTTCAAAAAAAGTTTAAAAAGGTCAAAAAAAAAGTTAACTTTTAATCGTCTTTCCAAAATAGTTCATAATTGTTTTGGAACGTTAGTTAAAAGTTAATTTTTTTTATTTTTTTAAAAAAATGTATTAAATATTAGAGAGTTAATGTGACTTAAAATAAGTTAAAAATTAAAAATTAACTTTTAACTATGTTTCCAAAATAGACGGAAAGACCAAAAGCTTAGCAACCACAAGCTGCACAAGAAAAGGAGGAATTTCCTCCATCCAAACAGCAACCTCATCAAGATCAACAGCCATCTTTGCAAGACAATTAGCCACCATATTACCTTAACACTTGACATGCTGCAGTAGTTGTTCATCAAAATGCCCAAGCAAATTTCTCACAGATCCATCAATATGCCCAAACCCAACAAGACAAAAGTCATGCAAGCACGCTGTTGGAACAATCTTCTGTGTAAATAAAATAAATTGAAATAATTCAAACAAAATAAAATAACACTTACAGAAATTATTTTGTTGAACCAAACAAAAATTAAAAGACCAAGTCGAGTGTGTGACACTCTATCCTTAAGATAGATTCGCCCCGCTATGGTACTTATGGTTGAGTGGCGTCTATCTCCCAGGATACAATGATCTTCACAAATTGTAGTAGTACTTCAAACAATTTGTTCGGCGAACCAAACCTGTGTTCTAACTCTCTGAAATTTATACTAAAACTAATATGAAGAATAATGAAAAAATGCAGAATTTAGGACAGCAAAAAGACCACAATTAGACTGAATTTTTTCATTACTATGGACTGCTGGAATATGGCTCTATATATAGGCAAAAACTGAGGTCCGAACAGGTTCTTAATTTGAAAGAACAGATGCAACTGTTGAATTTCAAATAATCTGACCGTTTGAACAGGAACGATTTTATTCTTCCAAACAATTTGAAAAGGGTCCGTTGGCTTGTTGATGGAACAAATTCCAAACCTGTAGAACTTTATTATTATTTAAACTATTTCAAATATATATATATATATATATTAAACTAATTAAATATATATATATATTAAACTATTGAAATAGTTAAATAAATAAATGAATGAAGAGGTACAAACTTTAGGAAACTTTTTAGGAACATAAAATTTGAATTTAGAATTAAATTAAATTCTCACAATTACAAATTTTAGGAAACCACTTAGGAACCTAAAATTTGAATTTAGAATTAAATTAAATTCCCACAATAATCTTTATTGAAAAAATTCAAATGAACTTTATCTAAAAAATTAATGTTAGACCCGAAAACGACGTCAACTTCCCATTCACTCATAAATGGTTTTGACGTTCCGTCTTCACCGTATGACTTGCCACGCGGCAAGGAACACGTCACCTCTTCGGACCCACCACAAATAACGTTTGGGGCCCACTCAAATTTAGACTCAAAAATATGCCTATATTAAACCATTTTTCCAACACACACAACCTAGATTACGATGGATATAACTACTACAATTTGGCTTCTCCGTTTGGACTATCTAGGTTTATTTTGAAATTGATTCCAATGATTTAAATTATTTATTTTATAAATTTATTGAGTAAAATATTTATATAAAAAAGTAAAATAATTAGATATCGGTAGTTATATATTTGAATTATTTTTATTTTTAAAAAATAGACAATAAATATAATTTTAAGAAATTTTTGTAATATAAATTTGATTTAAACATATACGTATTGATATCCAATGATCTTAATTTTTTGAATGAATATTCTACTTAATGGGTCTTAAAAATGAACGGTTAGAAATCAATTTTACAAAATTCAAACGGTCTCTCAAATTAAAATAATTATTAGTATGATAGTAACTCTAGTTATTAAGTTGGACATATAAGATATATTGTTGTGTTTATTTGTGTAGTATTATAGTGATATTAGAGTGTATGTGCTCTTTAAAATGGACATGTTCATTATTATAATTAGGGCAAGTTATGCAAATGGTTCTTGTAATTTACTCGACCCGTTTTATCATTTTGGTCTCTATTGTTTTAATTTGATTAATTTTACCCCTAAATTTTATGGATTGTGTCATATTAGTCTAATAAATAATAACGGTTAAGTTTGATGGACGGAAAATCAAATGATATGTCAATTTGGTCCCTGTAGTTTACAGGATGTGTCAATTTGGTCCTTGTAATTCATAGGAAAGTCAAAACAACAGGGACCAAATTGACACATCTTGTAAACTACATGGATCAAAATAACATATCATTTGATTTTTCATCTATCAAAGTTAACCGCCGTTATTTATTAGGCTAATATGACACAATTCGTAAAATTCAGAAGCAAAATTGATCAAATTAAAACAACAAGAACCAAAATGATAAAATGAATAAACTACAGGGACTACCGTTGTAATTTGTCCTTATAATTAGTCTTCTACTATTTTACTTTCACAAACGGGCCAAGTACTATACTAATTATTATAATAAATTTTTTCTAAACTATTTACATGTGAGTGCCTCTTTAAATAGTTTGTATCGATAAATAAATAAAATAAAAAATAGTATTGGAGTTTTAAATAAAAAAAATAGTTAGGTAAAATAAATAGTAGTGTTCGAGTTTTAAATAAAAATAATAATTAGGCAAAATAAACAATATATTCATTTTTTGTATTTTAATTAGTGAAAAATAAGATTGCGTTTGGTTTAATTTTGGAATTGCGATTCTTTTTTTGGAATTGTGAGTTGAGTGTGGAATTATGAGTTGCGTTTTAAAAAGAGAAAATTTGTCTGGCTATAAGTTTTGAAAAGAATTTTAAAAAGTGTTTTGAATTTTGAATTTTGAAAAAAGTTTTAAGTTTTGAAAAGAGTTTTGAATTGTATTTTGAGTTTTGAGTTATTAAATTTTGAGTTGTATTTTCAATTTTTTGGATTTATTTTTTAAAAATATTAAAAAATGTTTAAGAAAATTTTATTTTTTTTTACTTTAAATATATAAATTTTATTTAAATATTTTTTATTTTAAACATTTTATTTTATTTCGTAAATATTTTTATTTTTTAGTTTTAATATTTTAAACTAAAAACGCAACTTTACACTCAAGTCGTAACTAAACACATAACTCAAAACTCAATTCAAAAATTATTTTCAAAACCAAACACATAATTCAAAACTTCACACTACTTTCAAATTTTACACTCAAATCATAACCAACACATAACAAAAAAAAGTTAAAATATTTAAAAATATATTTATAAAATAAAATAAAATATTTAAAATAAAAAAATATTTAAAATAAAAATTATATATTTAAAAATAAAAAAATATTTTTTTTAATATTTTTTAATATTAAAAAAATACAACACATAAATGTATGAAATATAGTGCACAGTAAAATAAATAAATAAATATTTAAAATATAAAATATTTACCCTAAAAAATAAAATTAAGAACTTTTTTAAATATTTAAAATATATAAATTCAAAAAATTTCAAAAGACAACTCAAAACTCAAAAAACAACTCAAAACTCTTTTCAAAACTCATAATCAAACAAATTTTCTCTTTTCAAAACTTAATTCAAAACTTATAACTTAAAATACAACTCCACACCCAAATCATGATTCTAAAAATAATTTTAAAAAATAAAATAATTTTTTTTTTATTTTTTTCTTTTAAAATAGAGTTTTGAAAAGAATTTGGTTTAAAATTTTGAAAAAAAAAATTTGAATTGAGTTTTGAGTTGTATGTTTAGTTATAAGTTTTGAAATTAATCTTTAAATTGAGTTTTAAATAATTTTGAGTTATGTGTTTGATTATAAATTTTAAAAAATAATTTAAAAATTATACCTTCAAAATCATGATTTCAAAGGCAAACCACTCACAGCCAATGAGTAGCGTTGGACTTGCTGTTAGTTATCTGGACTTGCTATTAGTTATAAAAGTCCTTAATATATAAAAAGTAATTTTATTGTGAATGTATAATATAATGATATTTTTTACTCAAACCCTCACTAGGATTGCTATTCATAATTTATGAAACTAGTCGCATGACATTATTTTAAAACAGACATGATTCATGAGAGATTTAAACTTGTTTTGGAGTTTGTTTATTTTTTTATTGAACTTTTATAAAAAATAAATAAAAAAATTCAAATTTTGGTTTTTTCAAATTTTGCTTGAATTTTTTTTTAAAAAAATATACTTTTTAGATTTGTCTTGACAAGACGGATAAAAAAAGTTTAAAAACAAATTGACATAATTTTGAAGAAAAAAAGTTTAAACTCATAAAAAGTGCGAAAAATCCTTAACTCAAACTTAAAAGATGAGAGGAAGAGTGTAGGAAACTCAAAGACGTTAAAAATTAATTTTGCTCCGATTAAAACGAAATCCTCATCGAGCTCTATCTTTTTAACAAAAGGACATGGGTAAAAAGATCAACGAATCTAGATGTATTCGAGGGAAATATGTGAGTTTTAGAGAGAGAGTGAGAGAAAATAGGGTTTTGAAATGTTTAGAGAGAGAGAAGTAAAAAAGTGACTCAAAAATGGCTTCGTACGAACTGATATATGCACAGATCGCTCGAGTGTAAGAAGTGCCGCTCAAGCGACCAAGCACAATAAGTTGCATCGCTCGAGCGCAAGAATCTTCACTCGAGTGAAGAATACCAACTCCCAGCAGTTTTATAGACAAAAGACCACCGCTCGAATGTAAAAGGCTTCGCTCGAGCGAAGAATGCCAACTTGCAGTACTTTTTGTAGACTTGCAAAAATGTTGAGAGTATACAAGAACCGCTCGAGCACAAGAAGTGTTGCTCGCATGAAGATGCAAAATTCTAGGCAATCACAGTTTGAAAAACAAGCTACTAACATGTTCCAAATGCAACCAAAACATCCCAATAGCCAACTCAAAAAAAAAAAAAAAAAAAAAACAAGGGGAACAAGACATCAACAACTATATAAGATAGTGAAACCCGGATTCAAAACATCAAATGGGTCGAGTCTAAATCAGAATCGCTATAATCTCTCCCCCTTAAGGAATTTCGTCCCTGAAATTTTCAATCAATAACAAAACCATATCTAAACTAGTTAAAACAATGATAATAAATTGAAGCCAACACCATGACCCATCCACCGATCATTCAGTTTCATCATCATGATAAACAAATGCTCATTACTGAATATACAATTCACATTTCCAAAACATATACAATGTTTATATTACATTAACATAACAAAATTTCAATATATATTCAAACATCAACAAATTGGTCTGGATACTTCTCACGAACTTCCGCCTCACACTCTCAAGTGGCCTCCTCAACCACGTGGCGTCACCACAACACTTTTACTAAAGGAATCGTCTTGCCTCGTAAGACTTGGTCTCGAGTGTCTAAAACTCTAACCGATCTCTCCTCATATGAGGCATCTTCATCTACTTCTAACTCCGTCTAATCTAACACATGTGATGGATCCGGCTCATACTTCCGAAGCATACAAATATGAAACACGTCATGAACCCCAAAAAGTTGTAGCGATAAAACCAAACGATAAGCTACATCCCCAATCCGCTCTAGGATCTCAAAAGACCCAATAAACTTAGGAGACAACTTCCCGCTCTTCCCAAACCTCATCAAACCTCGTTTGGGTGAAATCTTCAAGAAGACATGATTTCCTACCTCAAAGTATAACGGTCTCCTCTTACGTTCAGCATAACTCTTCTAACAACTCTGAGTTGTAACCAACCTCTTACGGATAAGAACAACTTTCTCCGTTGTTTCCCGGACTAACTCGGGACCTATCATAGGTGCATCACCCCCCTCGGCCCAACACACAGGAGATGTACAAGGTCGGCCGTACAAGGCCTCAAACGGTGCCACACCAATACTTGACTGGAAGTTATTGTTATAAGCAAACTCCACTAAGGGAAAGTGCCTCTCCCATAACCCCTTAAAGTCCAAGACACAACCTCAAAGCATATCCTCAAGGATATGAATAGTATGCTCTGACTACTCATTAATCTGAGGATGATAGGCGGTACTAAAAGTTAACCTAGTACCTACGGCACTCTGCAGGCTTTACCACAACCGAGCCATAAAACGCGAATCTCTATCCGAAACAATAGTCACAGGGACCCAATGAAGTCGAACTATGTCCCTAATGTAAAGGTCGGCCAAATAATCAACCGAGTCACTCGTGCGCATAAGTACAAAGTGTACTGACTTGGTCAATCAGTCAACTACCACCCAAATGGCGTCATTACCCCGTTGAGTTCTCGGAAGACCCACAACAAAGTCCATTGTGACATGCTCCCACTTCCACTCGGCTATGGGCAAGGGTTGCAACAAACCCGCTAGCCTTTGATGCTCGGCCTTCACTTGTTGATAAGTAAGGCACCTTGACACAAACACGGCTACATCATTCTTCATCCCCTTCTACCAAAACTGGCGGGTAAGGTCGTGATACATCTTTGTGCCTCCTGGATACATCGCAAGGCGTGAATGGTAAAACTCTTAGAGTACCTTCTCTCGACAAGACTCCAATACGAAAAGACAATCAAGATATCTAACACTTGAGTCAGAATACACATTCATACCCCTTTCTACCTTCCCTCTAGAGGTCTTCTCCCGAAGGGTTTCTACCTCAAGATCACCCCTCTGTGCTTCTCTAACTCGGCTCACCGGTGTAGGTTGGGCAACTATAGTAAACAAGGTAGCCAACTCAACGGACTCGCCAAATGCAAGTCGAACCCATTCCCGAATGGCAATACACACTACACTACTAATGGTCTTTCTACTTAAGGCATCAACCACTACATTGGCCTTCCCCGGATGATAATGCAACTCAAAATCATATTCTTTCATGAACTCCATCCATCTTCTCTACCTCAAATTTAAATCTTTCTATGAAAACAGATATTTTAAACTCTTATGATCAGAAAACACCTCAAACTTCTCACCATAAAAGTTATGCCTCCAAATTTTCTAAGCAAAGATCACAGCTGATAGTTCTAAGTCATAAGTAGGATAGTTCCTCTCATGTGTTTTTAGATGACATGAGCCATAAGCTACTACCTTCCCCTCTTGCATCAAAACACAACCCAAACCTTCATGTGACGCATCACAATACACGGAATAGCCCAAATCCCTCTCCGAAATAATCAACATTGGAGCAGTGATAAGTCTAACCTTAAGCTCTTGAAATGACTTCTTACAAGTCTCACTCCACATAAACTTAATTCCCTTCCTCGTAAATCTAGTCAACAGTGAGGCTAAGCTAGAGAAATCCTTCACGAATCGACAGTAATACCGAGGTAATACTAAGAAACTACGAATCTCAAAGGCATTCTTAGGTCGTTCCTAATCTTGCACTGCTTCTATCTTAGAAGAGTCTACAATCACCTCTTCATCGGATACCACATGGCCTAAGAAATTTACTTCTTTCAACCATAATTCACACTTCCCAAACTTAGCATACAGTTTGTGGGCTCTAAGCAACTCAAGCACAACTCGCAGATGTTCCTCGTGTTCCTCCTCAGAGGGTGAGTAAATCAAAATGTTATCAACAAAGACAATACAAAACGGTCTAGGAACTAATAAAAGATCCGATTTATCAAAGCCATAAATATGGCTGATGTGTTTGTTAACCCAAAAGGCATCACTATGAACTCATAATGGCCATACCGCGTACGGAATGCCATTTTCTGGATATCCTCTTCCCTCACTCTCAGCTGATAATAGCACGATCTGAAGTCTATCTTAAAGAAACAACACCCCTTCAACTGATCAAACAAATCATCTATATAAGGCAACGAGTACTTGTTCTTAATAGTTACTCGGTTCAACTTTCGATAATAAATACAAAGTCGCAATGTACAATCATTCTTCTTGGCAAAGAGAGCCGGTGCTCCCCAAGGCGAAGTACTAGGACCGTAAAACCTTTATCTAGCAATTCTTGGAGTTAAATCTTCAACTCACTCAATTCAGCAAGTGTGAATCTATACGGTGCCATAAAAATTGGTGTTATGCCAGACACTAAATCAATAAAGAACTCAATCTTACGGTGAGGAGGTAAACAAGTGAGATCCTTGGAAAAGACATCCGGGTATTCACAAACTACCCTCGATAGCTCAACTTGGACCACATCACTTTCAACACCCAAGAATGCAGCAAAAAGGAGACTAATCTCACCCCGATCACGCGAGTCACACACAGGCAATAAGGCTCTATCGACTTTGTCCTCCATGAAATAAAAACAATCACCACTCGAGGTACATACAGTAACCTTCTGACGGTAACAATCTATGATAGCCCAATACAATGACAACCAGTCCACACCCAATATAGCATCAAAGCTCAACATATCAATCAATGCAAATGAAAAAGGGAGTCGGCGACCGCCACGCTCTGTATCACAACCCCGACACCCCTGGTCTAAAACAACTTTACCACCAACAGGTGACTCTACCCTAAGTAGAGATGCTAACCGAGCTACTTCTAACCCCAATGCTGATGCAAATGCAGACAAGATAAAAGAATGAGATGCATCCGTATCAATCAACACATTGGCAATAGAATTACATAACAAGAAAATACCTCTCACAATTGAAGGCGCTGGCACTAAGTCTAGTGTAGTAACAACATACATATGTCCAGTAAGTCTCTACTCTACCTGCTCACCCCTTGGAGCATAAGCTTGAAGCATTAACTGAGCTGATGAGGCTCCCTGAATGGCCCTTGAGGTTTGAACTGACTGGGTAGGCTGATGACTCTGTGTTTGTCTTGAACGAGACGCACCAAGTGTGCCACCCGACTGAGGGCAAAACCTTTTCATGTGCCCTGATTGCCTACACTGATAGCAGGTAAATGGTTGTCATCTCCCCTGACTTTGACTCTGAGAACGAGTCGAAGACGATGCAGACTGTTGCCCTTCTCCTCTCTACAGGCAAGTTGAAGATTTGCGACCCAACTGGCCACACTTAAAACAAGTAAAACCTCCATGACTACCTCTCCTGAACCCGAACTGGACACATAAAAGGTGGATCCAGACTGTACAGCCTGACATTGTTGTGAGGTGGAACCCATCTGCCTTTTACTATCCTGATTCTCTCTTTAAACCTTCTAACTCCACTTAGAGCCCCTTATTCGCTCTTTCTCTACCTGAACCATGGTCTCCAGATGAGCCGCTGCTTTCACAAGGCGTCCGTAGTCCCTAATCATTGACCCAACTACTTTGAAAAGAACCGCGGTCCTCAACCACTCCTCGAACTCGATACAACAACGTTCCTCAATCACCACGAGTTTTGGTGCAAATCTAGAGAGGCTTGTGAAAGCTGCCTCAAGCTCGGCTATTGGCAAACTAAGCTTCTTGAGCTTCAAGAATTGGTTCCTCAACTTCTCCCTAGTAATGGTAGGCAAAAACTTGTCCGAAAAGGTGTTAACAAAGGCCTCCCAAGTCACTCCAATGCGCCAACGCGCATACTTCCACCATTAACCCGCATCTCCCTTCAATTGGAAGGATGTCAAGGTCACTCTCAGCCCATCGTCCTCAATGCCAAGCATTTCAAACGTTTTCACCATCTATTCTAGCCACTCATCTACCTTCAGTGGCTCCTTAGGGTCACCCAAAAACTCATCCGAATTCCACCGAAAAAACTCACTCTTCAAGAAGAACGGCCCTGCTTCAGCAACTTAGGTCTAGACTTGATTCTCAGCCCTGAGAATGTCCATAAATTCCCGCAAAGCTCGGGCCATTTAACGGGCCAAAGTGCCCATGGCTTGTTGACCAACTGGTTCGGCCACATTGGCCTAACCAACCCCTTCTTCTTTTCCCAGAATCTTATCCGGTAATGGCACCTCATGTCGTCTAGGCTTACCACGTCTACCAGCACCACACCCACGTCCCGACATCTTAATGAAGATAACAAAACAGATTAGCACATTTACAAATGTGTCGAAGCTAACTCACTCGCATCCTAAAGCAATGGACAACAGTAATTCACTCCACATAAACACGTAGTCACATAAACACATACGAATTTCCTTCCTAGATAATGAGCGTCCCGCGGCATTGCCAGAGTTCCAATTAGAAATAGCAGTAATCAAGTGCTCTTCTAATATGACTTCTAAAAACCCGAAGACTCAATCAATATCTTAGAAATTAAATCACATACCCATATAATCACATAAGCATGTTATTACATAGCATACCTAACATACAAACATCTCTATCAAGCGAAATAAACCCATTATGGTAAGAACACTTCTCACGTACCCAAAGTATTCAAACCTGGTACGTTCTAATACCAAGTTGTAACGCCACAAAAAAAAAAAAAAAAAAAAAAAAGACATATATAACCCATCCACAACATCAATAAGTGACAACAATGATAAATTAATTATCTTCAATTAATTTCCAAATAAGTTTTACAAAAGAGTAACATATACTGGTATACATTCACAAGCCTAACCCTGAATCTATAGCATATGTTACATAATAAGGAATAGGATGAAAGTTAAACAAATAAGAAATGTCCTAAAGGCTTATAACTTTTTAAGACAGTACTTGGTTACAACAAAAGTGGATTAAGTCCAATACAGTTAAAGGCCCTTGGCCTATACAAAACAAAAGCAAAAATCAACAAAATGAAGTCCTTGCTCTAAGTTCTCCCAAGCTATTGTCTTGGCGGAGGCATATCATCTGCACCTGAAATGTTTTTCCCATTTACTATGAGCTAAAGCCCAGTAGAAATAATCCAACACAATATATGAATCTTAACAAAGTTATAAGGTGAATGCATATGCAATGCTCATGCCAAAACATTTTATATCTCTTTTCAAAACTGTGTAGTGCTAGGCTAGTATCAAAATTCATAAATCATTTCATTTACAATAGAAAACAGGGCAGTGAATCGTACTTTGGGAACTTCGTCCGCGAGAAACCATAAACCGACACCCATGTAAACGTAGGCTATACAAGCACTACTATTGCCATTTCACGAAAATTTTGTCCGCAAGATCGGCACCCATGTATACACGCGGTTTTTAAGACTTTCACTATAGACACTCAGGCTAACTTATTTCAACAAGACAACACATACTTCCCAGATTCACCCATTTTTCTCAAAACGATAAATATTTCCAATGTAAAAGTGTAAGATAATGCTCAATGCCATTGAATGAGAAAACATTTTCAATTCTCCTAATTCTCAAACAATTTGTATAACAATCATGTTATCATCCACTGATAGCCCAAAACAGATATTTCTAAACAAATAAACAATCATTAATAAGGATAAACTCTCCAAATTTCAAGATGTGAGTGATAATACATATCTAACTCCACCATCCTCATCAAAACCAATTCAATTTCATATTTTATATAAAATCAACATTTGACATAATTAGGGCAAAAACCCCATTTTCTTTCAAAATCAATTCTACATATCGAAACAAACTATTTTATCACAACTCAATCTCATTTCCAATCCCATAACCATTTTCATGAAACTATTAGAAAACCCCTTTTTTGAGTTTTGACCAAAAATTCTAGATTTGTTCAAAAGTTTTCCCAAATCACAATATTGTTTCAAAGCACAAATAGTTAAGTTAAAACTCATAGAAAGTGCGAAGAATCCCTACCTCAAACTTAGAAGACGAGAGACAGAGTGTAGGAAACTCAAGGATGCCGAAAATCAACTTTGCTCTAATTAGAACGAAGCTCTCGTCAAGCTCTCGTCAAGCTCTATCTTTTTAACAAAGGGACATAGGTGAAAAGATCGACGGATCTAGATGTATTCAAGGGAAATATGTGAGTTTTAGAGAGAGAAAGTAAGAGAGAAAATAGGGCTTTGAAATGTTTAGAGAGAGAAAAGTGAAAAAGTGACTTGAAAATGGCTGCTTATGAACTAATATATGCACAAATCGCTCGAACGCATAAAGTGTCGCTCTAGCGACCAGACGCAATAAGTTGCATCGCTCGAGCGCAAGAATCTTTGCTCGAGCGAAGAATACTAACTCCCAGAAGTTTTACAGATAGAAGACCACCGCTCGAGCGCAAGAAGCTTTGATCGAGCGAAGAATGCCAACTCCCAGTACTTTTTGCAGACCTGCAAAAATACTGAGAGTACACAAGGACCGCTTGAGCAAGCGTAAGAAGTGTCACTCGAGCGAAGAGGCAAAATTCTGGGCAACAATAGTTCAAAAAACAAGCTACCAACCTATTCCAAACGCAACCAACACATTCCAATAGCCAACTCAAAGAGAAATGAGGGGAAACAAGACATGAACAACTATATAAGACAATAAAACCTGGATCCAAAACATAAAATGGGTCAGGTCTAAACCAGAATAGCTGTAGGGGAGGTAGCATATTGTTTAGCTTTGCCGCCCCAACTTTCCGAGATTCATGATCTGTTTCATATTTTTATGCTTCGAAAGTACCAGCCAGACACGTGTTGGACTGGACTGATTTAGAGGTTGATGAGGATGTCTCGTATAAAGAAAGACCAGTTCAGGTTTTGGACACCCAAGATCACGTCTTGCGAGGCAACACTATTTCTTTGGTTAAGGTATTGTGGCGTCACCATGGGGTCGAGGAAGCAACTTGGGAGCGTGAGGTTGAAGTCTGTGATAAATATCTAGACTTCTTTTTCTAGTAATTAGGTTTTGTAATTGTTTTGATGTTTTACTATAATATATGGAGGTTATGAATCTTTTGTACAAATAATGTTCTTACATGTTGGATTGAAATGTTATACCTTATGCTTTTGGGCTTGGGTTGATGTTATGGTATTGGAACATTTATTTCTTTGGTTTAATCCAATTTTGGGGACGAAATTCTTAAAGGATGGGAGGTTATAGCAGCTTGGGTTAAGAACCGATCATTTTGTACTGTTGCTAACGAGTTTGTGCCTATTTTGGTATTGGCTTTGCTCTCCTTTGGGTTTGGTGGGCTCCAAAAGCCCTGTTTATTACTTAGCAGCTAGGCATAAACCTTTGTTGTTAGCTAGGTCGCGCCCGCAACCACTTGGGTCACGCCCGCAATGGTGTAGGTCGTGCTCGCGGTGGTCCGCAACCAGGCTGTGATCAAAACATAGGTTCAAGTTCTTGCTAGGAAAAAAGTGTATGGCCCACGAGAGGCCGTGAGAGAGGCTGCAACCTGCATAATCACACTCGTGGTGTGCTTGGTCACGCCAGGGACTGTGCCATTCGCGGCCGTGGTCTACTGTTCACGCCTGCAATTTTTCTTTGCCTATAAATATCACTAAAGTTGCAAAATATATGTTTTTGGCCCTCATCTTCTCCAGATCCCTTTTTGCTGGCATTTTTAACTTTTTAATCTCTAAATTCTTGGTTTTGATCTAGTTCCTCATATCTCCTACCCCTAGCGCCTTGGGCTTTATTGTAGAGCAAGTTGGAGGCTACGTTTTAATCTGACAATTTCGACTTTTCGACGTTTTTGATTTTCGATTGTTCTTTAATTGCTCTTTAAGCTTTGAGGTATGGATTTTTTTAACATCTTGCATGTTATTTACCTTGGTTATGTGTTACTTGAGTAAATTGATACTTGGGAAGTTTTGATTTTTGGTTAATACATGTTTGAAGGCTTAAAAGAGAGGTTATTCTTGATGTTATTTCCAAAACTCTTTCTGTTTAACTCATAAGGATGAGTGAATATTTGAGTTACGTGTAGTCCGTATGTCAATAATTTGGGGGCCTTAAAATTTGATATCATTATTTCAACCTTTAGACTTTTAGCCAAACAAAGTTGTGATTTTAATTTATAGACTGAATGCCCTTAAATTAATTCTTTATTTTACTTAAAACATAAGAAATATGCCATATACTTTGGTAATTTAAAATGATAAGAAAAAGGATTTGTTACACAATCTACTCTTAAACTATTGCCAAAATATTTATGATGATATTTGATAACCTAATTCAGTACTTAAAATTAAATGCATTAAATAAAAATCAATCAGGTCAGTTTGAAAACCACAATTGATATTTAAAGTGACTTTAAAAATATAGTCTATAAGGTTTTTTTTTTTAATTACGTGATAGGAAACTTACTTAATTCTGATTGAATATGTAAATAGTTATTCACATGTATTAACGTAACCTCTCTGCCACTGCCATCACCACTTCCACCGCCACTGTCACCACTACCACCACCACTCCTACTGCCACTGCTGTCATGCCACCACTATAAATACTACCACTGCCACCCCCCTCCACCACCACAACCTCCACTATTATCATTGTTGCATAAGCACTATCATCATTTTAATACTACCACCATACCACCACCATAATCACCATTGCATTACCATCATCTCTTCACTACCATTACAACTATCATTCATCTCCACAACTATTGCCACCATTACCATAACCACTACTATCATTACATCACTATCGCCACCCATTTTTACCTCCACTACATTACCCCTTCACTATCACTACAATCACTATATCTTTACCTCCATCACCATTTTCATTGGCGTCACCACTATTACGATATAAAAATTAGATGTTACAATTTAAAAATAATAAATTTTAAATTTGATCTTCTATATATTAAACAATTTGTTTTAGTTAAACACATTTTTTATCAAATAATTTTCAGGTAACAAAATTCAGTATTTAATTTTTAACTTTCAGCTTTCAGTTTTATCAAACACCGCCTTAGTCTTTGGGCTATCGATTGAGTCTAGTAAGTCCCTAAAGTTTATCAATAAAAGTCTACTTAGTTTCTGAATTGTTAATTGAATCTATTAAGTTACTAAAATATTTAATTTAAACATATTTAGTTCGTGAAATGATTACAAATATATATATAACTTCATAAGTATTATAAATTAATAAAAAAAACCTTATAATTAATATTTTTTTTCTAAAACAGTTTTAAATTTCTATTATGTTCACATTTTTCAGGTGAAATTAACTCGAATGATTCCTTTATTAATTTCCTTTATAAAAAATTAGGATAATTATCTAGATTTTCTTACTTGTGTTTTATGATTGCTACCTACTTAGTATTATATGTCGGATTTTGTTGATAATTTCTAATTGATTATCTTCAAAAACAAGTTATTTTAATATCCTACTAAATATTATTTAGTTCAATTATTATTGTAACACAGTACTATTATTTAAATTATCTAATTCTACTTGTTTAGTATATTTAACACTCATATATTTTATTAGCAAGTCTAAGAAATCAGATTATGATACTAATAAAACAAACAATAACACATTTTAAAGACAAAATAAAAATTAAGAATTTTTTGAAATAAAATCTTAAATAAGTAGGATCTTTTATTAATTTATAATATTTATGGACTTACATTTTATTTTTATAATCATTGCACATACTAAAAAAGTTCAAGTTAATACTTTAGGATTAATAGATTCAATTGAACTACTTTGAGACTCAATAGGCTAAATCGATAATTTAGGAATTAAGTATATAATTTGATAATAGTTTAAAAGTAGAAATTGAAATAAACCCAAAAAATACTAATATGTGTAGTTAGGACTGTGTAAAATACTACACAATCCTCTAAAATCTCCCAATTTGTATCGATTCATCCGCTAACCGTGAATTAAACTTTAAAATTTATAATTTACTTTCGAAATTGCTCTGCCTCGCAATAGTTAATACATATATTTTTTTAATCTCTGATGAAATATCAAAGTAAAAATGATGTAAGAGAGATTTAAAATGTGAAATTTGTTACAAATTAATAATTATATATATATATATATATATATAACTATATTATGTAAAATTAATTTGTGTTATATATATGAAAAATATTATGTAAATTTGTGTTATATATTATGCAAATACTTAATAATTTTTTAAGATGTTCTTCAATCAACTAACAAATTAAAATTGCTCCAAACTACGGTTTGATTATTTACCAATATGTCATTCATGATTTGATTTATAATTTTACTCTTTGTATAGTTGCCACGTGTACTATAGTGTTTTTGGTGAAAAATCTCTCTATATTTTTCTCTCTTGGTATGAATTAAGAATAAGCAAATAAATCACAAATATCAAGTAATAATGTATGATTGAAAATTAAAGGCAACAAAAAAAAAAATAAATAAATAAAATTATTAGACGTCAAATTTGCCATCAACAAGTTCTGAATCAAATTTCTACTATAAAATAATGGAATTATAAAAATTTCTTTTTAGTCATAACTAGACAATCATCAAGAGAATATTTTTGACTCACTAACAATAAATATATCACCACAATAAAGATAGATTTCAACAAAAACAAAAACAAAAACAAAAAAAAATTTAAAAGTTTCACCACTATGAATATTCCAAACTACCCATTCAAAATAGCTTTGGCGAAATCGACTCCAATCAAAACGTGGAAGTTATCTCCTTGAACAACATATAAAAATTTTATGAAAGGCAAGAAATAACCATCCAACCATGATTTGAAATTAAAGTCAAATTTGGCAAGTTCATAAAAAGTTAAAAATCAAAAAATTACTCAAAAAGTTAAAAAATTAACACTATTTATCAAAAGTCAACAATTACGACTGCACAACTCCCAATCTTAATTTTCCTCTACAAACCAATTTTCACAATTTTTTATTACACATTTTTTCATAAAAAGTCAAAAAATTAACCCAAACATCCATATTTTTTTCCTCAATTTTTTAGTCTAAAAAGACAAAAAATACACTTATTTAAGACACCCCAAACAACTCCTAATATTAACCTAACATTTCTTCTCTTCTTTCACCTTTCTCTCTTGCCTTTATCACAGTTGATACAATCCATTCTTTTGTCATTTGACAGGTACCAAGCTTCCAAGAGAAGCTGTACAAATATATATATATTTTTTTTAGAAAAAAAAAAAAAAAAAAACCGCAATATTTTTTGACTCATTATTATATAGTCTTTTGTCCACCGAATTGTCTATTTTAGTTAATTGTTTTTAATGAAAAGATATACAAAAGAATAAAAAGAATGATGTGACAATTTATAATAACTTTTTAAATATTTTAACTTAGGATAAATTAAGGCCAAGTTTGGCAATTCAAAAATAATTCATCTTTTATCTTTTTTCCGTCACATCACCTCTCTACTTTTCTGCACATCTTTTCGTAAAAAGACAAAAAATACACTTATTTAGGTCATCCCAAACAACTCCTAAGCTGACATTCCTTGAAGTTTCTATTTAATACAGATTCTCACTACTAAAAAAATATTTTTTGCGACCGCTACAAGCCGTCGCAAATAATAGAAATACATTTGCAAAAAACCTTTTGTGACGGCCCATGCAATGGCAAATGGGGTCGCGTATGTAGGGGTGACATTTTTTGCGACCGCAAAACAACATCGCAAACTATTTGTGACCACCTAACATACTTGTGACAATTGATGTTTTGCCATTGCCACAAAAAAAAAAAAAAAAAAAAAAAAAAAAAAAAAAAACCTACAATATGTTAGTGACCATCTTATTATTATCGTAAATAGTTTTCAATGATATTTTATAAATAGTACAATAATAGCTTTCTAGCGACGAATATTTTGAAACAAATCTACCAAATAAGATCCTGCTAAAAACAATTGCACCAAGCCATTTGTTTGAGACAAATTTGGCAAAACCATCTTTAGTTTTAGGCTCTAAAAAATGCTATTCAAGCTGCAACTCCTTATAAAATTACATAATCCAACAAGCTAGCTACAAAAAGTGTCACTAGAAAACATTTATAGTGGCATTTTTCAATATAGTGGTTCTTTTTTAAAAATGCCACCTTTAGGTTTTTACTCCCAAAAAAATGAATACATGAAAACCACTACAAAAATTTCTACCTGTTTGGAAACCTTTTTATTTTTAATTTTCAGTTTATATTTACAAAAATTTTAAAAACTATCATAAAAACTTGCTTGATAATTTTTTAAGTTTATAAATGGTTGTCTTAGTTTATAAATTTAAAGAAAAAACGTAAACTCAAAAAATGAGTTTACGTGCCGATCAAAAAAAAAAAAATGAGTTTACGTTAATTTTTAAATAGAAATTTAAAATTTTGACTAAACAATCTTTTTTTTTCAATTAATTTTTTTTCCAAATATTATTTTTTTCAAATAATTTTTTTAATTAAATTTTTTTCAATTATAATGTGTATGATCCCATTATCATAAATAATAAAAAATAAATATAAATATTTTAAGTCTGAACAAACATATTTTTTAGTTTATGTTTTTAAAATTTTTCAAATATTTTGTTCAAACCAAACGCGTTTATAGTTTATGTTTTTCTAAAAATAAATAGAAATCAATTTATAAAATTTTTGTAAACATAAACAAAAAACATAAACGTTACCAAATGCTACCTTAATATCTCTAATAAATCACCAGATCCCATAACCAAATTACAACTTATACTTTCTTACTTGATTGATGAAAGTACTCATTTATCTCCTTATAGGCCTTCACCTAGTGCATAGTTTTCACTAGGATTGACCTCGCAACTTCCTTCCATTTTGCAATTTCATTGTGAGAAATAGAGTTATTTCATTGAATTAGAAGACTATATAAAACTGCGAAGAGCAGTAACTCACAGATTCATTTCTTCAATCCATTCAATTTAAATATAAACCACCATCTCACTAACCTTCTAAAATCAGTAGGAGATATCCATGATAAATCCCATGATTTAAAAAGACAACTCCAAACCTTGCAAGAAAATGGACAAAAACAATAGAAATGACCGTTAATCCCAGGATACATCAGAGAGTTTATTTAGTATTTCCAACAAAAGGAAATAATGAGATATATCATAGAAAGCAAAATGCAAGGCACCTTATTTAATATTTCAAGTAACGTGGTCCAATATTGATTGTCGCCAACTCACTGAATACTATTTAGTTTTTCCTTTTCATCTATAAGGCCTCGTTTGGCAAGAGGCTATTTTAGCCAAAAAGTCAAAAAGTTACTAAAAAAGTCAAAAAGTCAACAACCCATACAAAAAAGTCAAAGATTCCCTTTTCTCTCTACTTTTTGCACATCTTTTCGTAAAAAGCCAAAAAGTCATCCCAAACATACTAGTTTTTTTTACATCACATTTTAGCCAAATAGCCAAAAAGTTACTAAATTAGCCTGTTCCCAAACGAGGCCTAAGTTATAAAGCATTTTTTTATTTATTTAAAGTAAAGTGTTGCAACAAAGAAAATACTGGATAACCCAAAGCAATAAAATAATAATAAAGCATGAACCAAGGATCGTACATATTCACAATGAAAATCTTATTTGGTGGTAAACATAGAGCTTATACCATATAGGAGATTGAACTAGCAGATGATGAGTCCACAAATAATAGAAAGTATGATTTAATTCAGGAATCAAGCATATCATTACAAAACCAGTACAAATACTTCACTAGTGCCAACAGATGTCCCAAATCATTAGACATGGAACATCCAACACACAATGTCCTTCACAAGGACTAACAAGATTGTGGGACTGGCCAGAAGCTTCATTTGTCATAACTCACAAGCCCAATCATAGTCATTAGAGAATAAATAAATTCAAGAAATATATGATTGACCAGGCCTCAAGTGGCCAGTTGCCCATGTGTACCTAAAGCCACACTGTTGAGTAGCTACAAATACACTCATATGGCCTAAGCACACGTGTTTCAGTAATGTCAGCAGTGTCAAGCGACACTAAGGTATCAATGTAGGTCAAGGGTAGGAAGGGAAGGCACATAAATGTTGAGGTGATGCCTACAACAATTAGGATGTAACACAAAGTCATTAAACTAAGGGACATACCTTGTCGCTATATTAAGAATGTGCATATTGACCATGCTTCTTGAGCTCTCATGCATCATATTTAAGATCTCAATGAAATGGGCCTGCAAAATAATTGATATACATTGCCTTTGGCAGTCTTGTTTAGTTCTATATTATGTTTCTAAATTATACAACCATGAAACTTGCAAATAGATAACAGAACAAAGGAAAGGGTGCAATCATGAAGTAAAATTGTTGTGAACTTGCTGTCATTCATGCAAAGACTTTTTTGAAGTTGGGGGAACATGGAAGTGCACGTTGTGAGATTGATTTCAAGTAAACTGATGCAGCAAAATTGAACAAGAAGTTAATTTACTTCCAAACACTAAACTCACCAAATTAATAGTTGAGATAGTTGGAATTTTAAATATAACAATATACATACCCAAGTCAAGCAAAAGAAGAAAGTTGTTCACTTGAACTGCACTCTGTTACAGAAATAACCAGAGAGAAAAATAGAGGCAGAGGCAAATGTTAATCACAAAAATAAAAATGGAAAACTTACAAAGCTTCAAAGTAGCAAAAACTATAAACACCTAAGGTTCTTATAGATGCGCAGAGAAATGTATACACAAGAAATAACTGCCAAGATGTTAGAAAAAATAGAATCGCAATGGTGCCAAGAATTACAGAAAATAGTATGGGAGGACACATAAGAAATTCACATATAATTCACTTGCATTTGATGAAACAAAAACGCAATCACAATCACAATCAACAACTAGTAAGAATATATCATCCAAAGAAATTAATAAAGTAAATAAAAGGAAATTTTACATGATATAATGCTAAAAGTAAGGGAACAAGGTCCAGCCTCAGATTAACAGCAAGTTCTAAGGACCCCACTCTATATATAAACAAACACAAAGGGTTATGTCAATGGGTTCTTCCCGTTAAAAGCTCATGTTGCAAGGCACCGACATTTTGAGAAAGATTCAAGCAATCAATCTAACAGATATCAAGTTTGTGATTGGAATAACCCCGGTGATCTTGTGAATGTCAGAAATCACTGGGAGGTAACAAACTTCATGTATAAAATATGTATAACAATTTTTATATGAGTAATGAATACTATCAAAATTCAAAGAGAATGCACTTGAATAATAAAAAATAAATAAATTAAAACTATCTTGAAAAAAACAAAATTAATAAGATAAACATTCACAAATTGACCTAAACAAACTTGAAGATTTATGAATTATAAATGTCGGTATGAGAAGATTCATTTGTTTGCCATGCTCACTAATGCTAACATTAAGCAATATGTGGTGTGCCCTAATCCGTATCCAATCTTTTTGACAGTTTCTAGCCAATCCCCTTATTTGATAATTAGGAGAATATGCGAACAACAACAGTATCCAGTCCAGGTGACGTGAGATTCACCGAAGCAAAGAGCACACAAACAACATTGACAATTGATAGTTGAATGAAGGCAAATAATTGAAGGATTAAACATTTGAAATTATAACAAACTACTAGTCTACAACAACACATTCACTCTCAGTTAATGGAATTGATTTAAAATGCTAATTCCATAACAACGACTCTCAGAGAAATAGGCAACCTAATTCATAATAAGCTGATAAATTCATAAAAAGCAGAGAAATTCATAAGCATTGTAAATCACAGCTAAGAAAAGCTTGCTCGATACCGATTGTACAGTAGATAATACTGTACTCGTCGTCTGAGAGTACATCAGATTTATCTGATTCGTTTGATGGACATAGAAATGGAATGTATGTGTGTATATTGTTATACATTCATGG
Source organism: Camellia japonica (assembly GCA_030407325.1). Classification (NCBI taxonomy): domain Eukaryota; kingdom Viridiplantae; phylum Streptophyta; class Magnoliopsida; order Ericales; family Theaceae; genus Camellia; species Camellia japonica. The sequence goes on along the minus strand of JAPPVO010000036.1, from coordinate 150,829,668 downwards.
ATATATATATATATATATAGAGAGAGAGAGAGAGAGAGAGAGAGAGAGTACCGAAGAGCAGAGAGGAGAGATGGATTACAAAGACAGAGACAAAGACAGAGAATTGGATTGATACATGGAAATTAGCCTCACCGATTCTGAACCGATTGAAATCTTCATCAACAGCAGATCGAAATCTTCAAATCTTCATCAACAATTGATCAAAATCTTCAAATATTCATCAAAGTAAGAGTCGAGCAAGAGAGAGTGGAAAGTGGACAATGAGACTTGAGTGGGAGAGAGTGGAGAGTCGAAAGAGAGAAGTCGAGCGAGAGGGAGATTTTAAGAGAGATTTCACACACCGTTGGAGATAGATTTGGGAAATAAGAGTGAAAGAGGATAGGGTAGTTTTACATGATTTGGGGCTTCTTTTTTATTTTTAAGTTAAGAACACAATTCGGGGTTGAGTAAAATGAGATTTTAATATCAAAAGTGATTTTTTGTGACGGTTAAATAATTAGTCGTAAAAAAAATAGACACAAAAAGTCATATTTTTAGTAGTGTCTTCTTCACATTTGAAAAATTACATTCCCCTTTTTATGATTTGTAATCTCATTACAAATTATTCCATTAATTGTTGATGTCATATTCTAAAATTTTCTAAATAACCATCTTAGCATTTTTCGTACCATTTCTTTTTCCTATCATTATGATTACATTTCATAATTTTTCATTATTAAATTCTACCTTAATATATTCTTATTGAATGATGATATACAAATATAAAATTTATATAAAAATTTCAAATATAATGATATAGCTTAATGGTGACATTTTACTTTAAAACAAAAACCCATAAACATGATTTATATTTACAACAATATTACTATCACAACATTTTTATGATATTTTTTGTATAAATTTTTATATATTAATATAATTTTTCATTTTTAATCTAAATATATTTTAAAAGTATAAAATTTGTACAAAAAACTTTAAAAAAATCATCGAATAAAACAAAATACGATAATGTATTGAATTTATATATATATATATATATATATATTTTGTATTTGGTGAATTTTAAAAAAATCACAAAATATTATACTTCTTAAGTATATCTAGATTAGGTGTATCTAAAAAATAAAAATAAAAACTACTTAAAAAAAATTAGAAAAACTAAAAAAAAAAACGAAAAAAAATAAAAACTCAGGTTGCGTTTGGTTGTGTTTTGTAAATGTGATTTGAGAGTATGAATTGTATTTTGAGTTTGTGTGTTGTAGAATTATGATTTGAGTGTAGAAAATTTGTTTGGTAAAGAGTTTTGAAAATAGTTTTGGAAAAGAGGTTTGATTTGAGTGGGGAATTGTTGATGTGACATTTGATATGTGATACAAAAATTTACAACTCATAACTAAACATACAATTCAAAATTATTTTAAAGCACATAAAAAATTTAAAAATTTTCAGAAAATATTTTTCCCAATTATATAAGTCAATTGCAAAAAAAAAAAAAAAAAAAAAAAAAAAAAAAAAAATCTGTACAGCAGAGGACATCCGGGTGGTAGTCCATAGGGAAATTACAAGCGATGGGTGCGCAAATCATTTGAAATTATTATAAGAAATTCACATGTTTTAGAATTCATATTTTTCTCTAATAGAGAAGCACTAGAAATTATTTATTCTTAAAAGCAAAAATCGTAAAGCAATCTGCAAAATAAAAAAAAATACATATGTACTTGGAAAAATAATGTATGATCTAGTTGGAATATTTTTATTTTATTTTTTTGAAATGTGGTTAAACATAAAAACACTAATCCAAGTCTCTTAGTCACTTACAATCAAAACAAATTTGAAGAACACTGAATTTTTTCTTAAAAAAACACAAGCAAAAAAAATTAAGAAAATAAACAAACAAATTTAAAAAAAGAAGAAAAACAAACAAAAAAAGATTAAATCCTTTTTCTAAGAACATTGAATTTTTTTAAAAACAAAAAAAAAAACATACACACACCAAAAAAATAAAGAAAATAAACAAACCAATTTTATTTTTAAAAAAATTTATACACAAAAAACAAACAAAAGTTTAAAAAAGTGAATAACAAAAAAAAAAAAAAATTGAATATAAAAATACAAATGCACACAAAATAGAAAAATACAAATCCAAGACTCTTACAATATTATAATCAAAGAGACTTGATATACGCAAAAAAATAAAATAAAATAAAATATAATAATAATAATAATAATAGTGAAATCTATTAACATTAAAAATAATAATAATAAAACCGAAAAAACAAACCAAAAGAAAAAACTTTTTTTTTTTTTTTTGAGAACACTAATTTATTTCTTAAGAAAACACACAACAAAAAAAATAAAATAAAATAAAAAGAAAAGAAACAAAATTTTAAAAAACTACGAATTCAAAATTCTTACAATACTTATTTTCAAAGAGATTTGATATACATAAAAGAAAACAAACATGTAGCACTATGTATTTCCTGTTATGATGAAATTATATTTAACTCTTTGATTATCTTGATTGGGAACCTTCTTAGCTAATATTTGAGCCTTGGTTGAGGTGCTACTATAGTGGTTGGGTGAGATTGAAATACTCTAAATTCAAATAATTATTATTAAATAGTCTTCACTCTTTTATCATTTTCTCTGTCCACACTTTGAATCTTGATGTAAGGCTAAAACCATTGGAAAGCTTACTTCTAGGACTTCAATTTGGACACAAGAACGACCCTAAACGGAGTCTGGATGAGAGAGTTATACCTGTTCGAAATTTGCGAATCTGTGTTGTGAACATAGTGCACTCGAGCGCAACTTTCAACGCGCTCGAGCGCAACTTTCAATGGTCAAGCATACTGCGCAGAATCAAGTCTTTAAAAGTTACTTTTTGGGTCAAACCTCTTCACTTTTCACTCCCTTCTCTCTCTCCTTCCACTATTTTTGCTTTTTCAAGCTTTTTAGCATTGATTTGATCTATTTCTACACATCTTTGACCCCTAGTTCCGCATACCAAAATGTAGAACACGACGAGGTCTTCCATTTAATCTGAACAGATTGTCATTTCGTCGCCAGTGACTTTTCCAACTTGTTTCCTTCTTGCTTCAAGAGGTATGATCTATTTCTTAAACTCAATATGAGTTCGGTAGTATATTTGTGATGTATTTTAAATATATAGATTCCATTGTTGTTGAATTGTTTTTTTGGAAATTTGTTTTTGTAAGCAAGGATTTGTCCAAATGGGATTGTTGAGGTATGGTTTAGCTACAAAAAGTTCATTTTCCACTTACAAAAAAATGTATATGAGTTTTTAAAAGTAAAAAGCCCTAATTTGGAGAAACCCTAAAATGTTGATCTTTTTGAGAAATTGTTGGATTATTAAATCAAAATGTAAAAGAGTGGTTTCCAAATGTTTTCTTGAAAAAGGTTGTGATTATGAAATTGGAGTTGATATATGTTGAAATGAGCTATTTCTTGTATTGAAATAGATTTTCAAAGAGGAATGGGGTTATGCCCTAAAATATAATTGTTGAGATTGTAAAGAGGAAATGGAATAAATGTTGAGTAATGTGAAATTGAAATGAAGATTAATGATGATAGTAGAGTTGGATATGTATTATCACCCCCATTTGAGATTTTAGAAAATTGTAACTCTAATGGAATTTATTTATCTGTTTAGAGATATTTGTTTTGGGCTATCGGTGGATGATAGTTTTGATTGTTGTAGAAATTACATGCGAACTAGGCAAACTGGACTGTTTATAAGTCATGCATATCATGGAGCTTGTAATGGATTTTGAAAATTGAAACTGTATGTTTTGGAAAAAAGGTTTTTTGAAATTCTCGCATTATGTTTTGGAACATTTGTATTGTTTTGGAAAAACAATATTTTGAACCACATTTATTGTGCTATTTGGAAAGGATAAATAAAATGGTGAATCTGGAAAAAGGTTGTTGCTACATCAATTAAGTTAGCCTATGTGTCTACGGTGAAAGCCCCAAAAACCATGCGTATACATGAATGCCAATCCCGCAGATGAAATTTCCGTAAAATGGCAATGGTAGTGCTTATATAGCCTACGTTTATATGGGTCCCGTTTGACGGTTTCTCGCGAATGAAATTTCCGTGAAAGGTTGTATTGGTTTTGAGATTTACCCATTTTATTTATTATCATATTGGTTTTGGAAAGAAATAATTTTAAAACGGTCTTAGCAATGTAATTACTATTGGTTAACGATGTATTCATATTGGAATTGGTAATGAAATTACTAGTTGGTATTGAGATACTTGAATTGACTTGTGAAAATGGATTTTATGTCAAACTAATGTATTGAATTCGGAAAATGTTTTGAATAAACGAAAGGTTTTGAAAACTGGGAAGAAATGGTTTTTATTGAGAAAGCAAGTGAATTTGAGAATGCATTGAGCATATTATACACGTATGTATTGCATTCATGATCATTTGCACTAGTGGAGAATATTTAGTTTTTGAAATATTTCCTACTAGGCTTTATACTCACCCTACGTGGCTGAAAATATTTTTTAGGTACGCTTATGGGGATGTGGACTGAGACATTGAAGTTGTGCTTGGAATTGTGTACAGTGGTTCCTTTATTTATCGGCCAAGGGTCATTTATGTATTTGTTGGCCGTGTGCCATTCTTGTAAGGGTTACACCCTTTGTATATGATGTAAGCCTTTAGGCATCTTAATTTGATTATAAGATCTTTGTATGTTTTAGTTACAGAGCATCCATTTGACTTAGATGTTATATCTAAGAATGTGTAAAATTGGAATAACACATGTATTGTGTGTTTATATTATATATATCTGCATGAGTGTTGTTAGTGGTCGTCTATTGTTGGGTGGTTACTCACGTGGGCCGAACCTCATAAATCTGGGGCGTGACAAACAAACAACTTTTTAACAAATTACAAACCTAAGATTTTTATACTGTCAAAGAGATTTAATATAAAAAATAAAATTTAAAAAAACAAATAAAAAAATAATTTAAAAATAAATAAATTTTAAGAAATATAGAATTATTTCTTATATTCTATTTTTTTTTCTCTTCCCAAAGAACTTGATAACATAATGGAACTTTTCAGTGAAGAAAATAAAAAGTATAATTAATAATTATTACACTTACAGTATAGGATAAGATTGCAATATTCTTGAATAACCATAAAATTGCAATATTTTTGAATAAAAAAGTGATATTTTGCTGTGGATAGAGAGAAGTGAAGATGGTAAAAGTGAATAAAAACTGCACAATAAAGCACACAAAATAAAAAATTTAAACCCAAGACTCTTAGAATATTATAATAAAAAAAAATTGACATACGCAAAAAAAAAAGAAAAAAATAATAATAATAATAGTAGTGAAATCTATTAACATTAAAAAAATAATAAAACCAAAAGAAGAAATTTTTTTTTTTTTTTTTTAAGAACACTAAATTCTTTTTTTTTTTTTTTAAAGAAAAACACAGCCAAAAAAAAAAATTAAGAAAACAAATAAACAAATTCTTAAATAACTATAAATCCAAAATTCTTAGAAAACTTATTTTCAAAGAGATTGATATACACAAAGACAAATAAACCGTTACAATAAAACATATTTGATAAAAAAAAATTAAGAAAACAAACAAATAACTTTTTAACAAACTAAAAAGCTAAGACTCTTATACTGTCAAAGAGATTTTAATATAAAAAAAATAAAAAATAACTTAAGAAACGCTGAATTATTTCTTATACTCTACTTCTTTTTTCTTTTTTTTTTTCCCAAAGAACTTGATAACATAATGGAACTTTTTAATAAATAAAAAGTATAATTAACAAATATTACACCTACAGCATAAGATAAGATTGCAATGTTATTGAATAACCATAAGATTGCAATGTTCTTGAATAGAAAAGTGATATTTTACCGTGAATAGAAAGAAGTGAAAATTATGAAAATGAATTGAAACTGCACCAAAAAAAAAAAAAAATTAATTATTAATTAATTTTTTTTTTAGATAGGAACTACACCATGTTTTAAAAAGAGAAAGAAATCAAAATAAATAAATAAATAAATGAATGATAAGAGTAACTTATTGTGGCAGAGAAGAAGTGTAGAGTAGTATGGAATTATTGGGTTGGAGAACATGTTTAGTTATAAATAAATGAATGATGAGAGTAACTGAATGTGGCAGAGAAGAAGTTTAGAGTAATACTCATGATATGTTGTTTTATCTACACTTATGTGTTTCTTTGCATTGCATTTGCATTGGTGCGCCTAAGTCATAATGTTTGCCATCTGTTATTCCTGAACGATTTGCCGGAGGCGTGCTTGGAAAAGCGTGCCACAAGGCTGACCGATTACGGGCTCTGCCACGATGGGAACACAAACCTTGGATCGGGATCACCGCCGAGGCGCCCTTTTTAACCAATCGACCTAGTTGCTTATCGGAAGCCATAGAGACCATTCCAAACTAAGACATGTCTCTCACCCAAATGTAGGTTGTTTGAAACTGTTTGCTTGCGTAGCGAACCCCTAGTTCTTGACGAAATTAGGACAGGGAAACCCTACCTCACCATAGGGGTGTTTTGGCTCTCACTTGCTTGATATGTGCTTTTGGAGTGTGACTCTACAGAGAATGTATGTATTAGTTGTAAGTTTGGGTATCAGTCTGAAGACATCAGTGTTTGGGGGTATCAGTTTTGAGGCAGAAATTAGTGTTTGAGTGTAGTTATCCAGCCTATGATTTCAAATTGGGTTGGAGAATGTGTTTAGTGGGAAGAACATTCACCATGCTTGTTTTAATTTTTCAGAAAACACTTTTCAAAAAATTTTACTTTCTTATTTTCCGTATTTTTTTTGTTTTTATTGAATTTTTTTAATATTTTAAGCAATTTTTTTACTTTTTAAACACACCTAACATAAATACACCTAAAAAGTAAAAAAAATTGTAAAAAAAAACTTTTAAAAATTCACTAAATACCAAAAATACAAAAAAAAAGAAGAAAAGAATTCAGTACTTTTTTTTTAAATATTTTTATGTATTTATTAATTTTTTAAAATATTTTTTTACAAATTTTTTACTTTTTAGATACATCTAACTAAGGTGCATCTAAAAAAGTAAAAAAAAATGTTTAAAATTTAAAAAATATTCACTAAAAAGAAAAGAATACGAAAACCAAAAAATTCAGTTTTCAAAAAATTTAATCCAAAAAATTCAAACCAAACACATTGATTAGTGTTTAATTTCTTTTATTATTTTTCTTAAATCTAAATTCCATGCAGCATAAGGCTTCAAGACACCAAATTAAGAGTTGGCTTTTAATAATAGTATAGATATAGGGTCATGCTAAGTCTCTGTGGGGTCACTTGATAAGGAATAATCAATAATATTTTATTTTATTTAATGAGTCTAGAAATTTATTTAATTTTTTAAATAATAAATTAAAAAGAAAGTATTAAATACATTTAATTTAATTAATAGGTTAAAAATAGAAAGTTGCTAAACTCAAGAAAATTTAAATATAACAGAAAGTACACATTAACAAGTAAAAATTAAAAAGTTACTGCACTCAAGACAAATTAATACATTTAAATATACCTTATCACATACCTCAAATATACTTATTAGCATTAACTGTATATATATATATATATATCCAAGTTTCACCTTCATTGTCTAGCATCATGGACAAAATCGAGTCATATTAACATCAATTAACCCATGGGCATCGTCATAAAACATTTGATTTTATGGTGATTTACTTCTTCCTCTGTATAGGAGTTGTATATAATTTTTTTTTTCTTCAGTAGATTTGGGCTTGTGGTGATTTTTGGGTTTAATAGTGCTGGTTATTCAGTTTAATATAATATTTTTTATATTTGTAATTATTTTTTTTATTTAAAATAAAATAAAAATTTTAAAATATCATAAAAAAATTATATAGAAATAAATAAATAAATAAATAAAACAAAACAAGGGTCATGTCTATCTCTCATAATTTGGCCAAAGATTAGTTAAAATGTGCCTAACTTGATCCAGATATCTGGCCATTAACCCAAAAAAAAAAAAAAGCATCTCATAAGAGTTGGGGCCTAAGTTCAACAGCATGGGCCAGGAAAATCATAGGCCTGGCATCGGTTACCAAATAGCCCGAAATAGGTCCAACACTGTTGCAGTCATTGATGGAAATGTTAAGGCTAAAGCCTTGTTTGGGAATATACTAAAGTTAGTTATTTGGCTATTTTAGCATGGTTAAAATTCTTGTGTTTGGGATGATAGCAATTTATTTTTTTTTTTAGTTGATTTGACGGTTGTGAAAGAAAAAGTGAAATTATTATGGATTGGATATAACATTTTGCCTGATTGGCTATTTTAACATATTTTATCTTTATTGGCTATTTTAGCCAAATAGCCTCTGGTCAAATAGGGCCTTAGTTTGGTTGGAAAATTTTAAAAGTGATTTAGAAAGAGAAAGAGAAAAAGTTTGTGAAATTAGAAAAAATGTAAATATATTTCATTTACATTTCACATATTCTTTCCTTTCCCTATTTCAAATTCCTTTTTAAATTTTCCAACCAAACACAACTTAAAAAAATCAAACTATTCGGGCTTAACTTGTATACGGCTCGTTAAAAATTCATTCAATATCGACTCATTATGTAAACCATTAAAACTTGTTAAGTTTTTAAGTCATGTTTAAATAATTTACTACTCAACTAGATGAGTTTATACACATTATAAAAAAAATAAATTATTCAACTTCAATTCGTGTTCAACTTGTTAAAATTCATATAAAATCGACATATTAAATAAATAAGTTAAATTTAAATACCATTTTTAAATTATTAAACTATTAAGTCAAACTTAAACAATTTACAACTCATACTTGAATTGTGAAAACCCAACATCGAATTACAGCCAATAAAATGCATCATGGCAAACGGCAACATGGATATGCATTCAAACAATTATTAAGTTGAGTTCGAAATATTATTTAATGATATATATATATATATATAAATTTAAATCTCAATTTAAAAAAATTTGAAAGGTTTGTAAAGCTCATCGCATGTCCGTTTAGGTAATTGAAATTAGTCATTTTATAAGATCCTATACTTATATTATTTATTAAAAAAATTAGATCAATTTGATGTTGGAGATAATTTTGGCAATAATTAATTAAAGCAAATAAAATAAATAAAGTAAACAACAAAAATTAAATCGTACAAAATTTTCGTAGATTGAATATGAGATTGTGATTGAGACTACGGTTTGAATACTGTGTCTTTAAGACATAATTTCATTTTCTCTTATAGTGCTCGAGAACAACAGACGTCCTGTTTCTAGCATACAACGATCACCACAAGCAAAGATAACACTCTCTTTGATTGTACAACGAATCAAAGTTTATGCTTTGCACTCAAAACTCATAGATGAACAGTGTTTGAAAGAAAGAAAGGAATTTTGAAAATTCAGAATGACAAAATATGGAATGGAGACAGTCTTTATATAGGCTTGTTGGCACTTATTCGGTTTGAATAGAAGAGGCATGAAGGAGAAGATGACCCTTTGGATCACACTCTTAAAAATAAAGAGATACCATGAAGGGTGAAGGGTTACACCTTTTCATTCGAATATAGTCCATTTCCATTCACCATTTTTTTTAACAATCCCCTACATGAATGCAATTGATGAAACGAGAAATGCAACAACATGCAAACTATGTGAGTACAAAATCTGGAAATATCCTACATAGGATAGGTAAATTTTGGCCTTAAACCTTCTCATGTAAAAGAATATCGGATTTACTAACTGATCAATGAACATAATGTCTTGAACTGTTTTGCCATTAATGTAAATTGAGACAATAGCCTGTCACACAATTTTATTTCCGTACATAACTTGATTTTATCAGTTGTGTCCATTTTGGCCAGGGACAATTCCTAGATTCATGAGTGCTTTAGAGAATTTAGCCTTTTCAATTCTTGTAGAACTAACCCAGTTCACAATCATATAGGTGATTTTCATTAAGAGTATCCTGGTATATCCCACTTGAATTTTCAAGCTATGAGTCTTATTAAAAGCAAAGCTTAACCTATTTATTGTTGTAGGTAATCACTATCTCATCCTAGAAATGGGTAGGAGTTTTACTCCTCAGTGATTCTAATGAGTCATTCTTAATTCGGTTGTCCCTTTAAAGCTAGATCTTGTGATCTCCAGTCAACTAGGTTTACGATTACTCTTAAGTGATAGGCTTTAATTTCATTTCCTTCGATGATCGCAACACTTGCTCTCTGGTCAAACCCTTTGTCAACCGATCCGCTATATTTTCTTTTGACCTTATAAACTCAATCGAAATTATTCCATTAGAGAGCAGTTACCTAATGGTGTTATGTCTATGACGAATGTGACGAGACTCACCATTATACATATGATTTTTTTCTTGCTTTGTCTAAAGCAATAAATTCATATTCGTCAGCGTCAGATATCCAATTAGCATCGCAATACCCTTCTAGGACCACTGGATATCTAGTATAGTACACCCTATAGTCACGAGTGTATCTTAGGTATCAAAGAATCCTAATTATTGCTGGTCCTTTCCTAGGTTGGTAGTGTATTTACTCAATTTACTTATTGCATGCACTATATCTGGACGTGTGCAACTCATGAGATGCATGTGAGAACCTGGATTTTTAGATAACTAATTAGTTTGATTAATACTAATATTAAGTCAGTTAACAGTGATTATTAAATTATCGAATTATAATGTTAATAACATCATGGTTAATACCAATATTAGATTCCTTTAAATAAAATTATTTATCTTTTTGTAAAATAAAAATAAATAAATAAATAAATAAATAAATAAATAAAATAAAATAAAATAAAATAAAATACAAAAAAAAAAGAAAAAAGAAAAAAAGAGAAATCAAAATTTATGTTGGGCAGAGCAATTTGGCCCAAGCATGCCAATGCATGCCTTTGCTTGTTGCCACACTCCATGCCTACATGCATAGATGGCAATTCCAAGCCTTTGATTAAGGCAGCCACGACATGCAGCAAACTGTAAGCTATCATCTAAGCTTAGATGATAGTTCCTAAGCAAACAAGAGAAGTAAAGTAAAAATAATAATAATAATAATAATAATAACAAATTAGGCCCTCAAACTCCTATAATTAGGAGCACTATTCAGCCTCATTACACACACATGTAACTGAGCAAAACAAAGAGAAAGAGAGGGAGAGAAAGCAAGAGGGAAAGGAGGGAAGAAAGGGGAAGAAAGGCCCAACACTTGGGATTTTTTTTTTTACTTCATTGAGGTAAAAATACTCAACCCCTATCCTCCCTTAGATGTTTTTCCTAACCTAATCTATACATTAAAAATATGCAAGAGTGTGTATTGATAATACACAAATGCTCAATGCATGTCACATTTGGATAAATTGATAATCTTATGATTATATGATTTCTGTCCTTCTTACAAGTATGGATTAGATGGTTTAGCTACTGATTTTGCTCTTTACGTGTTCAAGTATTATTCATTGTTAATCAATCTTGCATGCTTTTAAAATTGTGTTTACTCTTCATAAATATTATTTTCTGTTATCACTAATAAAAGTAAATATGAAGGGTTAGAGTTTCACATGGGAATAATAGTAAGAAACATTTTTTTGTCTTGCATGTGATTAATGGTGGATACAAAGTGTGTTTTTCGCAAACTAATGAACTTCCAGCAAAACAGAATTTTAATCCGTATTAAATAAACCCTAAACAAACTCGTGAGAACACTTTCATAAAATCTGAGACTACTGGAGTTAGTTTAACATGTTTCCACGGTGCTAGAATATTGAAGAAAATTATTTGACAACGTTTCATGGCCTGAATATAATTTTAACTTCATTGCTGTTTGGAGGCAGCAGCAATGCTGACTTTACCAGGTCACCGTTTATTTCACAAAATTAATTTTCAAGTGATTCAAATTGGAAAAGTTATATTTTTAAGTTATCTTTCAAACGCCGCTGGTTTCATAATTTTTTGTTAAGTATTGAGAGAGAAACACCAATTTTTCCAAAATGTGACAGAATCTGTCCAGTTTTCTTATAAAAATTATTTGACCATCTTCGGCTGGTTTTCAGCCTTCACACTCTTCTGGAAATATGTTCTAAACTCAAAACTTTAGCAAACCGTTCTGACCATGCCTCTTTTCGACACCGTTTGAGGCCCCTTTTTATTTTTCAAACCCGGATCATCTGTGCTGGAGGTTAATATAACCCACTGTCTCAGAAAACCAGTTTTCTTCCAAAATTTATTTCTCTATTTCAATATCGTTTTTAGCCCTGGTATTCTTCTCATAATATTTTCCTAACTCGATGAACTAGTACCAGTTAAAATATTATAATGGTTGAACTTTGTTTGGTATGGGTTTCATATTTTTTTGTTTGACCATACAGTGCTGAAAGAACAAGTGTGTGAATTCTTAAGAAATTTTGTGATGATTTCTAAGTCATTCTATCAAATTTATTTTGGTTGTCATATATGATGGTGTTGTGCTATATAAACATTAGGTCACTATGGTTCTCAAACTAAAACTCACACATGCATAAAAATGTGAATTCGACGAAGTAATGAAACACGAAATTAAATCGATGATACATTAAAAATTTAAAAGTGATGGGGTGAGCTCGGTTTAGAAGCTTGCGCCAGTGAATTGTGAACCCTAACATGGCACGGGAAGGTATTTCGGCTCTTATCGGTGTAGGCGATATAAGGTTGGTGGTGCGGGTGTCACAACATAGACCGTTCCCTTGGGGCAGACCGTGATGTCACGACTCGGGTACGTAACCCTGGGGCGTGGGTATCATTGGTATTTACAGCAAGTAACATTTGAATATTTGACCAAGGGGGAGTCAGAATTGCCCGTGGCCATTGCTTAGCGGTTTAGTGGAAATAGTGCTCCCTAGGAGTTACTGAAATTAATCCAATAAACTAAATCTATGAGAATTTAAAAAGAAAAGTGTGCATTTTCCTTATGATGAATTACTGTTTCCGTTTGCCATTTATTTATTTATTTATTATCTACTGTTATTATTTTAATTAATGACATTCCTGTTATGCTTATTAAATGCTACCTGTTATTCTGTTACTACGCATTATTCATTAATTGTGGGTATTATTATCGGGGTAGGTATTTCCGGGTTGTAGTATATTATTGAGCTCGTCGCTCATTGACATTCTCGTTGCCCTGGCGTTTTATGCTAGGTACCGAAGAAAATGAAGGAAACACCGAGGCCTTGCAAGGCGACATTCAGCCTTGGTTAGCTTGAAGAGTCCCCAAGTTCCATGAACCATTTTCTAAGCTTTCCTAGTTTTTCTCTAGTTTTCTTTTATATTTGTGTAAATTTTTTTTTTGTACCGAGGCTAAGTTTTAAGTTTTATTAGAATCGTAATTTGAAAACTTTAAATTTCTGGGTTGTTAATTAATGGATGTTAGTGATGTTTGGTGGCAACGTTGACTTTAATTTCTAAATCTTATTATGATGTCCAAAAAAAATTTGGTGCGTCACAATGCATTAGACTTCTAATTATTAGGGAGTATTCCAATTGTGATATGCTTTCACCTTTATTTTTCATTGAATGAAGGTTAGCATCGATAGGTGTCTTTACATGACGGTTGTCGTGCTTATTAAATTTCTCAAGAATTTTGTCAACATAGTCAGTTTGAAACAAAACATATCCTTTAGATGTTTTAGTTATTTTTATTCCTAAAATCGCATATCTTACTCCCATATCTTTCATGTCAAACTTAGTATTCAACATTTTCTTAGTTGAATTGATCATTCCACTATTGCTACCAATAATTAACATATTATCTACATATATGCAAACAATGACATAACCTTTCTCAGTGTTTTTAATGTAAACACATTTGTTACACTCATTGATTTTAAATCCATTTATCATCATGACGTTGTCAAATTTTTCATGCTATTATTTTGGTGCTTGTTTCAAACCATACAATGATTTTACTAATTTGCACACTTTCTTCTCTTTGCCCGGAATAACAAAACCTTCTAGCTGTTTCATGTAGATTTCTTCATTCAGATCACCATTCAAGAATGTAGTCTTTACATCCATTTGACGTATCTCTAGATTGTTTAAAGCATCAATTACAATTAACATTCTAGTGGATGTAATTCATGTTATGGGTGAATACGTATCAAAGTTATTCACTCTTGCAGTTTGCCTATAACCCTTGACCACAAAGTCTTGCTTTGTACTTATTAATTGATCCATTCGGTTTCATTTTCCTTTTCAATATTCATTTATATCCAAGAGGTTTGAATGTCTATTTTATGGGCTCATTTCCTTCCACTATAATTCCCCGGTTAATTGTATCTACGATCTGGACCCTAATCTCATGTAGATCTTTGAAATTAAAAAGAGGGAGAACTATTATCTTCTATAATAGCTTATTATATAGATTCCTTACAACAATTTGAACTTGATCTTTTTCTGAAGGCTTGTTTGTTATCCTGGCTACTTTTGCCTTCCATATATTAAAAAAGGCTACAAAACTTTCCTTAGGCTCTTGACGAGTCACCTCCAATTCCCGGGTGATAACCTCTATCTATGTATTATATGAATATTGAACAACAAATGCCTCAATCATTTCCTCCCAATTCTATTTTATCTTATCTTCTAACGTAGCGTACCAAGTAGCAGCAACTCTAGATATGGTTATTCCAAACAAGGAAAGCTTCTGAGCTCGGGTTAGTCCTACGGGTTTGAGGATGTCCAAAAAGAGATGGATATGGGCAATTGAATCTTTGATTCTATCAAATTTGTCTATGTGCGGCATCTTGAACCTGTCCGGGAGTCTTACTATAGCCTTAGTGTATTCGTATTAAATGTCAGGGATAGAATTAATTCCTTGTGATTTCTTGAACATCTTCTCGAGCTTGGAAATTTTTGATAGGGCTGGGTCAAATTCATTCAGATCAAGAGGGAAAAGCCCTCCAACGAGCGGTGCCAGAGCCCTAGGAGATTGGACATGGACTGGGTCTTCCTATTGCTCAAACTCTTGAAAGTCTTCGGCCAGCGGAGGTTAATCATGAATTAGACAAGTGGGTGGAATGGGTTAGGTAGCAGATGCCCCAGATGGGTGTTGCAACCTGACAATGGTTTCAGCTTGAGCAGCAATGTGTGGTTAAGAGCATCTACAGTCCATTGAAGAGCGGTCAACATCTCTACCAGGTCGATAGGGGTTTGTGCCATCACCGACTTTGAAGAAGTGGGTTGATGTGGATTACGGGATGGGGAATAAGAATTCTATACTGGTTGTGATTGTTGGACTTTTCTCGTTCTGACCACTGGTTGAAGTGACACTAACACTATCTGTCCTTGGATCAAATCACTAATCTTACAAAGCCTACTGGTACGAGTCTAGAGAACTTGGGGGATGTTAGGTTTCTTGGAAGCTATGATGACAAGATTGCCTAGCAAAAAAAAAAAAAAAATTAAAAAAAAAAAATAATAAATAAATAAAGAAAAGAAAAGTAAAAGAAAAACCCTAATTAGATAGTACCTTAGCTAAATCTTACCATTCAGACAAGATCATTGCAGAAACCCTCCCTACTTTGGCAGAATCACTGTACCCTACTAAAAACACTATACTCAAACCCCATAACTAGCATGCCTAAACCACTATTCTGAAGTCAAGAACCCCAGCATTGATCAAAGTATATAGCACATAATAGGCAGAGAGAGAACCAACACCCCTATGGTGGGTTCAGGTTACCTTCTCCTAGTTTGGAATAGATCTAGGGTTTCTCTATTCAAACAAAAGCATCACAATGTCCTAAAAATGGGAGAGTATCCTGTCCTAGGTTGGAAGGCACTATAGCTCACTATATGCAATGGGTAAGATTGGTCAAAATAGGTACCTCAGCAAGATTCATCGATATACATCTCACACCTTCCATTGAGCATTAAAAGGGGGATCAAGCGGTACATTAGGAATTCGGATCCAATGGTTGTGTTTCCACCATGACAGAGCTCATGACCGGCAAGTCATCCAGGATATCAGGTAGAAAACACAAGGATTTAAAGTGCACCAATGCAAATGCAATGCAATGAACATATATATAGAAACAAATCTCATATTTAGAATTCTCGAGTCATGTTCATTTAGTCTCCCCAGCAGAATTCCTACAAACTGTGGGATCTCCCAGATTGGTGGGTTCGAGCACGCCCAACAGTTCGAACCCTTGGTCTAATTCCACTAGTGCAATGTAGAACATATGAGAGTCCAAATTTGGTAAATCTATAGAAAATCCACTAAACACAAGAAATGCTAAAAAAGGACTACATCACTAGACTTAGAGTCACCACCTAATCTTTTGGGAAAACTAAAAAGCCCATGACTCATGCCAAAGGCCACTGTCCATCATAACCAAAGTGTCTCGGCTCAGGAACTTAGGTATAAGGGGGGAAAGGTCATGAATTGAGCACTCCCGCTCACCCAATTAAAGATATGAGATTTATTACCAATATATGCTTATGTTTTGATTATTAATGCTAAAAATTACTATATGAAGGAAACAACTATAAATTAGATCGCTTACTTTGGAATTTTTTTGATTTCATGCATTTTTAGAAAAGAGTTTGAAAATATACGAGTCAAAGAAAAGATGAGTCCACATGCATGGAAACTAATATTATCCCAAATTACGCGAAATAACCTCCATCCCATCCAAAGAGATATATCAAGTAAGCATGTATCCACATGGTAAATAAAAAAACATACACAATAGGGATGCAAATAAGGGAAAAAAACAGGCTCACCTAGTACTCCTCGACACCAAGCCAAGCAAACAAGCGTTAGGAAAACATGCATGATCCTAGATGCAAGGGAACTAATGCAAAACATAAAAAATGCCATTAAAGACTTGGCTACTAAATATGACGTATGAATCATCTCAAAACATGGGATAGTGCACATAATCACATAAGAAGTAATGAAATGAGAGATAAAATGAGCCAAGTCTTATGCATCAAAAATGGATGCAAAACATGGAGAATGATAAAGGAAACATGATGCCAAGATAAGGAAAGCTCTAAATAAAAGAGATAGAGAAGAAAGAAATAAATATACAAGTATTTATACTAAGAAGAAGCAAAATGACAAGAATAATGGAAGCTAACTACTAATAACACTACCTAATGAAAACACATAAGAAGCTACCAAACAATACTACATCATGGAAGCAATCAAGTGATAAAGGAAATGAAAATAAGCTCTATGGACCATTCTCACCATGGAAGAGATGAAATGATGGTCTTTCTTAATCACCAATAGATATGGAAAATCACATGATGACCAAGGAAGCAAAATAAGAAAAGATAACTACCATACTCATTATGGAAGAAGGGATAAGATGATAGAAGATTAATAATGATCATAGAAGAAACAAATATGTAATGGAAACTAAACAAGGAGTAAATGAAATAAATGAGTAAGAATCTACATCAACTTTTATGAAAAAAGAGCAAATAGACGCTCCAATTCATGTTAGAAATGAGAGAGTAGATTGCAAAGTAATTTCTAGGTGGAAACCAAGCTTGGTTTCCAGGAAAATAGAGAGAAAACAAGAGAAAGCAAAAGAAAATGAGATTGAAATACACTCTAATCACCAATTTAAACCCATAGATCACCCAATTAATCCCACAAGACAATCCTAAAAGCTCATTAGAATGTAAGCAATGATTGAATTATGAAAATTAAACTTGTTTGGATGATGAAAAAATTAGTGTGAAAGTGATAGAAAACGAAAGAAAATGAAAGTAAACAAAACAATTATCAAAACAAGCTATAGGGTAGGACTAGAACCTTCTATACAAGTCCAAAACTAATTTAAATTACCAAAGAAAATAAGAAAATGGAGTGTTTGGGAGTGAGAATTCAAGTAATCCAAGCAATCCTATGGAGGGGTGGCTAATCCCTTTCACTATCCACAAGGCCCAATCACATGATAATCAATACATAATCTCAGAATTATATTGTTTGGCAAGAGAGAAAAGAAAAGAAATTGGGAAAGAAAGTGATGAGAACATTGGTGGACTTACTTCAATTGAAGAAGATAAGCCTCTTAATTAGCAATCCTTTTTTGCAAGCACCCTCAAATCTTCTAAGCTTGATCTTCAATCTCTAGCAACTTGAGCTTCAATCTATGGTATTCAATGGTATATGTATAGGTGTATGTATATGTAGAGAGAGAAAATTTGAAGATTTGCAAGCTTAAAGAATTTTGGGTGTTTCTAGGCTGAATAAAAATTATTCTCCCATTTCTTTCTTGAAGGAGAGGTGTTTATATAGACACTAAGGTTGCTAGGTCTGCAATTTGCGCTAGAATTGTGGAGATGGCGCCTCTATATGCATGGGGGGACCATCTCTCCGAAACTGCTCTATTTCTTGACAAAATTGTTTGGCTAGCCAAAAGATGTCTGGCCATCTATTTTATGTCCAACTAGCCAGAATATGGCCGCCCAGACATAGAAGTTGTACATCTGGGCTTCTTTTTGTACAACTGAGGCAATTTTGTAGGGAAAACAAGATTTTTCAAGAGAATTTTCCTCTTTTCCATTCATTCCTACTTTGTCCTTACTTTGTTACTGAAAGTCACAACATTTTGATTTTGAAAGATGAGCTTGAACATTATAAAAATGATTGGATTTACACATGACTAAAAACATTTTGGAAAGGCTTTTTTAAAGGTTTGAAAAGATTTGGCTAAAACGGTGAAAAGGTTGGGATCGACTTCTAGATAAAGCTCTTTGTTGAAGGGATTGAAGTGTTTGCGCGTTCCAGTCATTCATCATCGGATGCTTAAAGAAAAGGAGCCCAACTCTTAGGGGCGGTCAAAATAGGGTGTCTACACACCTACTCTGTTTGACTGTCCTGCTCTTCTAAAACCACCATCGACGACGGTGGAAGTGCGCTAAGGTGACTGCACTATTTGTTTGGGTTTTTAGTATTTTTTAATATTTGGTACAATAAAAAATGAAAGTCAATAGAAAACATTTGCGATAGTCAACGTAAAATAAGACTATGAGTGTTGAAATATGACCTCACAACTAGATCATATCTCACTCAAAGATTCAGAGAACAAAGTCGAATAGCACGTGAACTAGATGTGTCCAACACCTGCATAGACAAAGAAGAATACCTAAATCGATGGCTACCCACTAGAAGGGCACTCCAAGGATTTAGTTAGTAACTTCATCCCACAAAGATAATCACTTAAAGAATTCACTCACAAGTAAAAACTTACCTTAAACCCATGGGGGTGCGTGCCTTATATAACAAACTGTGCCCTTCTTACCCTAGAAGTCTTACTTCATAGGACTCTTACCCATTTTGAGGTTAACACTTATCTAGGACTCTTCTCTCCTTATTGGAATGGGATTAACTCTCACAAAAGTCCCAACTTATCCAAACAAAGAGTTTGTCATCATCTTAGAATCTGGCCCTTCTCTATATATCTCGAATCTTGGTGTGACCTGATCACACCTTAACTAAACACTGCTACCCACGTGGCACATCTACTAACAACCAAGCTAGGTGGACAACTCTAAAATTATGTCTCCCACAAAGCCTAAAATTATGTCCCCACAAAGCTTAATATTTTTTTATTTTATTTTTAAAAGGTCAGAAACGTTTTTCAAACTAAAGTTTTACAAATGCCACCACATTATTACCGCCACTATCACCTCTATTAAAAAATATTTTTATCCAAATAAACAGAGCATAAAGTGTGAAACACACTAATCGTTTGACATGTGTGTACAAACAATTGTAATAAAATTTGCTTGATAAAGTTATTCTTTTTTATTCTAATTTAAAGACAAAATTTTCTTTTTTTTTTAATTCTTAATTGATTTATTGGATGTTTAACAAGGAATCAAGTTGTTGGTTTTTTTTTTTGTTAGATTTGAAATCACGTTATTGTCAAAAAAGGTTTTCTTTACAAGTCACATTAACAAATAGTGTGTCATGTCCTTTTAATACTCGAGGAGGTAGCTAAAGGATAGCATGTCTCTATCAAGGAAATCGGCTACAGTTGCTTTTTAAATTTCAAATTCAAACTTGGATCTCTCATTTTGTGACATTAATCAAATGGAAAACGATATTTATTACAGATGTATTTAAATTTTTTTTTTATCTCTAGATAAATACAACAAATATTGTGCTGACATATAAGATTCCTCACAACTAAAAATAAGGGCGGAATCAAAAATTTTGTCCGGGAGGGGTCAATATATATACATAAAAAAAACATTGAATTAGTTTTGGTATATTACTAATTGAATATAATTTTTTATATAAGCAATGCAAAAGAAATATTTCACGAGAAAAATAAATAAATTTAATAAATAATTTTTTCAATTTTGAACTATTAGATATTGTTGGCTTTTTGGCTTTTAAAGGTTATTATTGTAATTGCGAGTGTGCCAGCAAGGATCAATCAGTCCTTACAGAAAATTAATTGCCGACCAATTATTAGACGATTGTGTTTTAGTTCTTTCAGCCTCAATGAAGATGACTTTTACTGGTGGCTTGATTTAGGAGAATTAAGCAATATAACAATCAAATGAAGAACAGTTGAAGTATTTCATTAAAATGAAAACTTACAATGATCCAAACTCAGCCTCATAGAGGTTTACAGCAACAATCTACTTGAAACTACTCCTATGAACGAAGTGCAGTGCAGGAATTTAAAGTACAGGAAATGTAAGACTGGAAATGTAAAATTGGAAAGGAAAATAAGTATAATAAGACTGATTTTTTAGATCTGAGTCTGGGGGCTTTTTCTGGGGCCTTCTCTACTATTTATACTTCTCAAGAATGACCATCGAACTGCGTTTCCAACCGTCGAACTGCTCCTCCATGATCGCTGATCATGTTGCCTTGTAATTAGCCCACTATGCCATCACTTACAGTTAGACTTCCCTCCTAAATTTGAATTTAAATGTGAGTAATCGTTGAAGCCAGATCACCTTGCCTCTCTTTGTTGATCCACTGCTACTCAGATCTTGTAATAACCAATACTAACTGCCACGTGTACGATCAGGATCGAGGACTTGACTAGCTTTCCTGTATTACCCTTATTCTGCCACGCGTCGAATTGTAATTGGCTTGTACAAAATATGTAGCCAACAGATATACAATTGGTTAAATCAGTGTTTTATATAATTTTATTGATTGATATAATCTAATAAATAAAAAGTAAAGAATGCTTAAGATCTTTGAAAAATGCTTAAATTTACATTCAATACGTTGAATGTTATATCTTAGTTGATTTGTTTAGAAATCAATCAATTAAGACTCAATCCTTGCCATGTCATTATGAATAATTTAAGAGTAAAGTTTTAGGTTCTCTAACATTACTCATAAAAAAGTATACATACCATTTGATTTGTAAAATTCAAAAAATAAGTGCCATGTACCTCGCGTTTTAATAAAATTGACTCGATAAAATTAATACTATTATTTAAAATATGAAATAATTAGAGATAATTTTAGTAGACATTGTAAAATACTAATGAAATAAAAAGTTAGTAAAACAATTCTTATAAAAATAAAAAAATTCTAATTATAAATATAAATTACTAATAAATTGTCAAAAATCAGAGGGGGCGGGGACCCCTACACAGTTCCGCCCCTAAACGGTAATCGATATTTGTCATGGAGAACCATGTTAAAATAAAAAAAAAAAGTAGTGAAATTCATTTGGTGATTTATAATAGATCATGTAATAAAGAAAAAATGTATAATGTACACTATTAAAAAGAGGTATATTGTAAGAAAGTTATGAATGTAATGTGTGTCATGTCAATTTGTCATAAAAATTACGAATGATAAATTTGTAGTGTGCACAACTAAAGTAAAAATTTTGCGTTGAGAAAAATTATATCATTTTATGATTTCTATTACAAAATTTATGAAGGTATTATGAAGGATATGCTGTATAAAAAGTTTATTTAAAAAATAAACATATTCATATTTAATTAAATTGATCTACAGAATGAGAAATTATGGGACTAAATCATACAACTTGAAAAACAAAAATATTCAACAAAATAAAATACTAAAATAAAATAGTAAAAGAAAGCAAACCGAAGCTTGTGCGATACGACAGTCTCCTTAAAATAGATTCACCGTCTCACCATCGGTGCTGAAAGTATGTCGGCATCTTTTTCTCAGAATAAGACAGTTAGAAACCGCTAAGTCAGAAACACCTTTTGGTTAGCAACGGCGAATTGACAATGACAACACTCTCTCACACAGGAAGGAGGTATGTCGGCATCTGTTTCCCAGAATACGACGATTAGAAACTGCTAAGTCAGAAGCACATTTTGGTTAGCTCCGATGAATTGACAATGGCAGCACTCTCTTACACAGGAAGATTATTATAGGAGCAGACTGACTGTATAATTTGAAAGCCAAACCAAAGTAATTGGTTTCCTTTTATACACAATGAGGGGGGGGGGGAGGAGGAGAGTCTTCCAACAGTAAATGCTGACTTCAATTCTGCAAAAATTGAAGAAGTAATGCACCAAAACTGATGGAAAATAAAACACCATCTTAAGTGTAGAAGTTATACACAATATACACGTGTGTATATCAACAGCCACCAGATAGACCTTGCCCAAAAGAATAGGTTGGTGGACCACCAATTCGACCCAACCCAAACCTAACCCATTCCAGCAAGCCTCAAGCCCAAGCCCACGCCCCAAGTCCCAAGATCCATGACCCATGGATCCCAGACTCGGTACGGTTTGGGCGAGCAGGCGACGCGCATGCATACGTGTGGCAATTTTTGTATAACCAACTTGGATCACAGTTTTGGCCCGAGCTCATCATTGAAGCATCCATAATTCCCTTCCTTCAAAAAATTTGGATTCCCTAAAGGGCTCATGCCCTTATCAAAAGCTTGAGATTTAAATACTTGTCAATGCTTTCCTCTACAATCAATGTGGGATAGGTGGTTATACATCATTCCTAATACTTCATTCATGAGGCCAACTTTATGAGACAATTTCTTATTCAATTCTCAATAGTTTTTTGTCATTCTTTTTGTAGTATAAAGATCTTGTTACAAAGAATATAAACTCATTTGATCTCACCTCAACCGGTGGTTAGGATCTACTTTAATTTCACATTAAAGTCACCATAAAACTATTTTTTCCAACAATCCCCTATATGAATAAAAATTAACCGAACAAAGAAAACCGGACAGTGTTTAACAACAAAGACTCAAACAGAGACCACACAGACTAACCCTGCATCAGAAAAGGTAGCTGTTAGCCTTGAAACTTTCCTAATGAAAATCTATCGAATTTACTGGCTAATCAGTGAACATGATGTCTTGAACTGTTTTGCCGTTTGTGTAAACTGAGACAATAGATCTCACACAAGAGTTAGTCCAACCATTGTTCTTGTTCTCACTAGTTGTTCGGTTTGGCGCTAGAACACTAGCTTGGTTTAGTGAGTGTTTTTAAAGAATTCGGCCTTGTTAATTCTTAAAGAAGCGGCTCCACTTGACACTTACATAGGTGACCTATATAAGGTATCTCACTATACCACGATTGACTATTCACATCACTTGGGTCATTAAAAACATTAGCTTATCCTTCCACCTCCACAAGGTATCAATGCATAAAGGAATGGATAAGAGGATTTACCTCTTCAGTGACTCACCTGTTATACACAGTTAGGTTGTCCCTTTGAACCTAGATCTTGTGATCTCCAGTCAACTAGGTTGGGTTTTCCGTTCTAGTAACATTAACTAAAGGCCTTAACCTCATTTCTCTTGATGACGTTTCTATTAACTCTCGAGTTAACCCTTTGATTAACGGATCTACAATGTTGTCCTTAGACTTTACATAGTGTGATGACTCTGACCTCCGTATTATTTTTGAATATTATTTCATTGAGCACATTTGCATGATTATGTACTTAATTGATGCATATCTGTTTGTTTGTGAATTATCTATTTAACTACCAACTTAGAATTCGAAATTGAAGGCCTAAATGGATTCAGAAACTGAAATTGATTAATTCAATAGGTTAGTTGAAATATTTAAAACCATCTGGTAAGTTTAGTTAAAATTTGATTCTGATCAAAATAATTAGAATAAATGAATTATAATTGATTAAACTTAAGCCAATGATTAGTTTTAATCCCATTTGATTAGTTAAGCCTAATCAAATTATACATATATGTTAATCAAGCTTAGAGGCTCATTTACATCAACTCTTGAGTTGAAAATTAGAGATAGAGAGAGAGAGCTCAACACTTGTAGAGAGAGCGAGAGAGAAAGAAGAGGAATTCAAGGGAATTCAAGAGGGTTTGAAGAGGTTAAGCTAATCTAAAGCCAAATTCAAGCTGTAGGTAAGATCTTTACCCTTAATTCATGTAGGAAGATGAATTCACCTAGTTATAGGATCATTTGCATGAATTTGAAGGAAAAGAGTTAGAATCACCATGAATGTAGTGAGTTTGAGTGAATTGTGTACATGCATTCATGGTTTTCAATATTAAACTTAGTTTTCTACAAATTCATACATGCATGGAATTTACACAAGTTATTTCTTGAGATTCTCCATGATTTTACACTCAACATCTTACATAAACATGTTTTATAAAGAAAAGAGTTGAGTTTCCTACATGCATGACAAGAATATAGTGTTTTGGACTTTGTTTTGAAGAATTGAAAAAGAATTAGGGTTCATGGCTTCATAATTTCCAAGTACTCATGCTTTATAAAGTGTTTCTAAGCTTTTGAGACTAACCATGCAAACTTTGAACATGAAAAGTGTTTTTGAACTTCAAACTCAAATCTGGAAAACTCAGAATTCGCCCAGTTCGCTTGAGCGAAGGATCCTTGGCTCGAGCTAACGTTGCAGGCATCCAGTTTTTTACAGAATTTTGGTTGTTGGCTTGAGTGACCAAGTGCGCCCTCGAGTGAACTCACGTTTCTTCATCACTTGGCTTGAGCAACCATCGAGTGCACATTTTGAGCATCCAGTACTTTTGTAGTCAAGCCACACCGCTCAAGCGACCAAGTGTGTGCTCGAGCGAAGACCCAATTTTCAACAAATTTTAACTAACACTTATAAGTGCATATTTGCATCCTCATGCCCTTTTAGGAATTCTTTTGCATCATTTAAACATCTTTAATCATATAACAAGCTAGAAACACAAGTAAGATAATCAAATTAAGATACGGTATCTGTTCCGAACGTGTTCTTTAATGTGTATCTGTGTTATGTGTTTGTGTAGGTGGTCAACCGAGGTTTAACATCAGTACCAGCCCACTGTGAGTAGTATCTTTGTAAATATATATTGTTGAACTGTAGATTTACTGCAAGAAGGTTATTTTTGAATGGTATTTTGATACAAATGAATGATTGTCTATTTTGAAATGTAATTGTGGCATCCTTAGTGTAGCCCTTGCCTGGGGGTACCAATACCATGATCCTTTGCTATAAGGCCCTCGGTCGGGGGAAACAATACTGTGGCCCTTCGTTAATAAGGCCCTTGCTTGGGGGAAACAATGCAAGGCCCTTGTTATATGAGTACAGAGATCTGTGATGTTGACCCAAGTGGTCCTTTTGCTAGACCTATATGGTCCCTTCGTTAGACCCATGTGGTCCCTTTGCTAAGCCTTCAGGCCCTTTGTACACTATTGAACGTACCACATATGATTATGGTTTGTGAACTTTGATACGACAAATATTCAGTTATGATTTGCTTCAAAACCATGTGATATGAATTTGTATTACAATAGACACCATTCATTTAACCTCTTTATACTGGTATTACTCACTAGGCTTTAGCTCACCCCTTCCCCTATATATATGTAGGCGAGCAATTGAAGCGTCAAGCTTAGAGCAACCTCAGGATTCCGCCTTTTTGCCAAGCCGAGTTGGAGTGCCTCTGTGATAGGGCGATCTTGGTCTTATGTTGAGCCAAGTTGTGTTAACCTTGTGAACTAAGTTCTTTCGTTTAGTTTGCTTTTGTTTTTGGGACTTGGTGTGTTTGGATATTTTGTATAAGTGTTAAGGGATGGTTAAAGTTTTAATTACTTAGGAAATCTCATGTATGTACCGCTCGATGGACATGGTTTTATTTTTGTTATTGCTTCTGTAGTGCCCCATCATTCTCTTTAATTATCAGTTTTGGCTTCGAGGCTGGAGGTAATCTGGGATTACTGGCCGGTCACGGCAGAAACCTGTAGGGGCGGGTTCGGATCGTGACAGTTTTGGTATCAGAGCACAAGTTATACCTCACTCACTTGTCCATTGAGCAATAAGGTGTCTAGAAAAGACTTAAGAATTGCATTCATTTGCATTTGAATATTAGAATGAGATAACTTTTGCAAATGTGTATATGTATATGTGTGCATACATGTACTTATTATGATACAAGTTTCATATAGATAATGGTGAGAACAAGAGAGGATGAATTAGAGCAATCTACCTCTAATCAACTTGATCGGATGGAAAGAATGATGCATGTTTTGGCTGAAAGCTGAAGACAACAATAGTGGCAGTAATAACAACCACCACCCCCATCTCCGATGCCTATACCATTGGTACCAGATCACCAAATAGATGGATGAACCATTGCCCTCACCAGAGAGTTCAAAAAGATGAAGCCGCCCTTGTTTCATGGGGAGAATTGATCCACTAAAGGCAGAGGCCTGGGTGTTTTGGATTGAAAAACTATTTGAGGTGTTTTCGTGCACAGAGACACAAAAGTTTCTATTAGCTGCCTTTACTTTAGAAGATAAAGCGATGAGATGGGGGATGTTAGTACGAGATACTAACAAGGGAATTAGTTGGGTTAATTTCCTAGAGATTTTCTATGAAAAATATTTCCCACAATGTGTATGGGATAGAAAAGTAACAGAGTTTGAACAGCTAAAGCAAGGGAATAAGTAAGTAGCAGAGTATGAAGCCCGGTTTACTGAATTAGCACAGTTTACACCACATATGGTCGATACAAACTACAAAAAGCCAAAAATTTGGAAGAGGTCACCGCGATGTAATTCTTGATAGAATTAATGTTTTGAAACTACCTATATATGTTGATGTTTTAGATAGGGCTCTCATGTCAGAGGCAAACCTGGCTGCACGTAACCAGAATTTTGAATAGAAGGGTAAAACACAGAATTTGAATGTGAAGAAAGGGGCAACCTCAGTAATGACTAAGAAAGCAAAGTCGGGAAATTCAAGTAACTCTAACCAGAGTGGTAATTCAACACCCATTTGTCCATATTGTGGGAGAAGCATTAGGGTGTGTTATCGAATTACGAGGCTTGTTTCTGTGTGGAAAGAACAGGACACATAGTGAGGAATGTCCACAAC
>JAPPVO010000036.1:150748464-150802135 GCA_030407325.1 Camellia japonica | reverse complement strand
TTATCCTAATCTTACTGGGAGTCCAAGATTAGCAATAATCCTGAGTCCATAGAAGTTAGGCTTCTATTGGGATTAGGTTTATGTTGGCTATAAAAGAGAGGCACCCCCATGAGTCTAAGGTATGCTTTTATGCTCAAGCTTATGAGTTTAGCTATTGATTATCTTTGAGAGATATGGAGTACTGACTTGATCGTTGGAGTACCCCCGGGTGGACGAGCCACCGCCGGAGACTCTTCTTTCTGTTGCAGGTCAGACAGGTGCCATCTATTCTGCCGGTGTTCTCCAGTTGAGTACTAAGTTGGCAGTGTGGTCGGAAAATCACCCACACAATTTGGCGCCGTCTGTGGGAAAGAAAGAAGAATAGATGGCCAATGACAGACAGAAGGATCAGACTGGAGACAACGCTCCTGCTGGGAATGGGAGACCTATCAACCTCGACATTGAAGGGGATAATCGTAACACAGAAACTCATGACCAGAGTCACGGAGTGAAAGACGCCGGCCAGGAAGGTGACGCACCAAAGACAACAGATCGAAGCAGATACAACAACGAAGATGACCTCCAGGTATGGAAGGATAGATACTTGCGGAGGAACGAAGACCCTTCCAGAAGGGATGCAAAGACAGGGGGCATGAGCGCTCCCAAGGAGATAACATTCAAGTATAGAAGAACTCATCCTGAGTGAGCAAATCCTGGATTCCAGATCCTGGATCTCGGATCCGAGAAGACATGATCTCAGCCTAGACAAGTAGGCCCGAGAAGACGAGAGCTCAGCCTAAGTGAGCAGATCCTGGATTTCAGATCCCGGATCCTAGAAGACATGATCTCGGCCTAGATGAGTAGGTCCGAGAAGAGAAGAGCTCAACCTGAGTGAGCAGATCCAAGATTCTAGCAGACAAGATCTCGGCACTTAAGTCTGAAAAGAGAAGAGCACAGTGAGCAAATCTCAGATCCCAGAAGATAAAAAAGAAAACACACAAGGTTGGACTGCAGTTAGCCAGGTTGAAGACCTTTTATAAGGTTCGCAAAGGAGTATGTGGAAGCCATGCAGGGGGCAGAGAGAAGAAGAACATGTTTACCACTTGTTGAAATTTGTAGCAGTTTACAAGTTGGTTAAACCGATATGATGTTTACCACTTGTTGAAATTTGTAGCAATTTACAAGTTGGTTAAACCGATATGATGTTTACCACTTGTTGAAATTTGTAGCAATTTACAAGTTGGTTAAACCGAGATGATGTTTAACACTTGTTGAAATTCTGTGTGAATTTACAAGTTGAAGTTAAACCGATGTGATATTTAAACACTTGTTGAAATTCTGTGTGAATTTACAAGTTGAAGTTAAACCGAGATGATGTTTAACACTTGTTGAAATTCTGTGTGAATTTACAAGTTGAAGTTAAACCGAGGTCATATTTAAACACTTGTTGAAATTCTGTGTGAATTTACAAGTTGAAGTTAAACCGAGATGATGTTTAACACTTGTTGAAATTCTGTGTGAATTTACAAGTTGAAGTTAAACCAAGGTCATGTTTAAACACTTGTTGAAATTCTGTGTGAATTTACAAGTTGAAGTTAAACCGATGTGATATTTAAACACTTGTTGAAATTCTGTGTGAATTTACAAGTTGAAGTTAAACCGAGATGATGTTAACACTTGTTGAAATTCTGTGTGAATTTACAAGTTGAAGTTAAACCGAGTCATGTTTAACACTTGTTAAAATTCTATGTGAATTTACAAGTTGAAGTTAAACCGATGTGATATTTAAACATTGGTTGAAATTCTGTGTGAATTTACAAGTTGAAGTTAAGCCGAGATGATGTTTAACACTTGTTGAAATTCTGTGTGAATTTACAAGTTGAAGTCAAACCGATGTGATATTTAAACACTTGTTGAAATTCTGTGTGAATTTACAAGTTGAAGTTAAACCGATGTGATATTTAAACACTTGTTGAAATTCTGTGTGAATTTACAAGTTGAAGTTAAACCGAGATGATGTTTAACACTTGTTGAAATTCTGTGTGAATTTACAAGTTGAAGTTAAACCGAGGTCATGTTTAACACTTGTTAAAATTCTGTGTGAATTTACAAGTTGAAGTTAAACCGATGTGATATTTAAACACTGGTTGAAATTCTGTGTGAATTTACAAGTTGAAGTTAAGCCGAGATGATGTTTAACACTTGTTGAAATTCTGTGTGAATTTACAAGTTGAAGTCAAACCGATGTGATATTTAAACACTTGTTGAAATTCTGTGTGAATTTACAAGTTGAAGTTAAACCAAGGTCATGTTTAACACTTGTTGAAATTCTGTGTGAATTTACAAGTTGAAGTTAAACCGATGTCATATTTAACACTTGTTGAAATTCTGTGTGAATTTACAAGTTGAATTTAAATCCGATGTGATATTTAACACTTGTTGAAATTCTGTGTGAATTCACAAGTTGAAGTTAAACCGAGGTCGTATCGGAAGAAGATTGGTTTAAACACTTGTTGAAATTCTGTGTGAATTTACAAGTTATAGTTAAACCGAGGTTATGATAAAGGAAGATGGTTTAACACTTGTTGAAATTTTTGAGAAAAATTTACAAGATGAAGTTAAACCGAGGTTATGATAAAGGATGATGGTTAAACACTTGTTGAAATTTTTGAGAAAAATTTACAAGTTAAAGTCAAGCTCAAGCAATATCTGCGTACTTGCCGAGACTACCAGGTTGTCAAAACTTGAAATATGGAAAACTGAAGTCTTGATAGAAGACATTGAGAAAGTGACAAGTCCTAAGCAATACTTGTGAAAATATTTGTTACAATATTTTCAAGTGTTAGGACAAGGCCGAGATGAGCAATATTAGAAGTTATGACAGAGGTATTTTACCCGAAGAGATTGCACAGTCAATGTGTACTTTGAAGACATGCAAATTATTCTAAGTATAGAATCATACAAGAGTAGAAAAAAGAAGACATACATTCAAAGAAGAAATCAGAGAAATGCATTTAAAGAAGAAAGAAGGCATTTCGGCCTGAATATTGAAAAATAAATTATTCAGACTACAAAAAATGGCACGTCAGCCGGATTAAAAGCATACAAAGACGGACAAAGTACAAGGTACAAGGTACAAGGTACAAAGAGTAAAAGAAGGAAACAAAACTACTCGGCATCAATGGCAGGATATAGAAGACAGTTGGGAAGACTTCTCAGCAGCCTTCTCGGCCTTGAGCTCAGCATCAATCTCTCGAAGAGTTTGATCAAGGCTCTTCTCGGCGATTGGCACCTCGTAGTTTGAAGGCAAGGATTGAAAGCAAGAATCTGGAAAAAGACACAGAAAACAAAAACAAGAATGTAATTCGTAATCAAGAATGGTGATGAAGCTATCAGGAAATCAAGACAAAAAGATTGCACAGGTGTGTCAAGCCAAGAACAGTGGCAGAAATCAACAGATGTGTGAACAGTGTGTATTCAAGAAGATGATTTGGAAACAACGGGTAAAACAGCAATGGTGATTAACAATGAAGTAGAGCTTCTTGGAAAGCAACAAGAAATAAAACCAGGAGGAACAGTGGCTTACCAAAAAGAGGGAATCCAGAATGAGAATTGCCGAAGTCTGACGACAATGACAGAATGACGTAAGCTTCACCGGAGGAGAGGAACGAAGACAGTTGCAGAAGCTTGAAAGCTTGGAACAATGACGGATTTAAGCAAAAGAGCTGGAAAGAGAAAAAGCCAGAGGATTGAATGAAAAAAGAGAAAAATAGTCAAGAAGATGACAAAGTTCAAGAATAAAGCTAAGTGCATAGGCACTAAGTAAGTATGTGAAGAACAAGAAAGTAATGACCCAGACACGATGCTAACAACAGAAAGCGGATATGACAAGAACAGTGCCAGGCATTCAAACAATTCAAAACTTGAAGACAGACGAAAATAGAAGGCAACAGATGGCAAGTAAACAGATTCAGAAGAGTTATAAAAGATTGAGCTTAATAGCAAGTAAAGAGTTTTGTGAACCTACCAAGTGAAATGAACGCCGATATGAAAATCGCCGGAGTCAAATAGATGACTGGAAATCGGGAACTCACCAGAGAGTGTGAGTGGAACAGTTGCAAAGCTCTTGGAGTTTACGAATTAATGGAACTAGAACCTCGGCTAGGAGGTGCGATTTCAAGCAGCTTGGAAAGCATGAAACCTGATTCTTGACACCAGTGGAGAGTAAAGTCCAGGGAACTTTGAGGTCGGCGAGTTTGATCTCGGACAGAGGGGCACAGATGAACGAACAGTGTAGGTTCCATCACCTCAGAATGCCGAGGTAATAGAACCTAGGGGGCAGTTGTGGGGATATATTTTCTGAGTACCAACACATGGCAAGGTGACGCCGACGTGTCAGCCGAGGTGCCACGTGTCCTGGTCGCGACGCCGAGGTGATCTCGGCAAGGCCGAGGTTATTTCCAAAGATATCAAAATCCGAGATAAGTGGATAAGGGATAAGAGTCCTAGAATGAAAAGGGAACTCAACCTGGATGAGGGACAAGAGTCCTAGAAAAGACTTCAGTTTGTATTAAGATAAGACTCTTAGAGAGTTTATCCTAATCTTACTGGGAGTCCAAGATTAGCAGTAATCCTGAGTCCATAGAAGTTAGGCTTCTATTGGGATTAGGTTTATGTTGGCTATAAAAGAGAGGCACCCCTATGGGTCTAAGGTATGCTTTTATGCTCAAGCTTATGAGTTTAGCTATTGATTATCTTTGAGAGATATGGAGTACTGACTTGATCGTCGGAGTACCCCTGGGTGGACGAGCCACCGCCGGAGACTCTTCTTTCTGTTGCAGGTCAGACAGGTGCCATCTATTCTGCCGGTGTTCTCCAGTTGAGTACTAAGTTGGCAGTGTGGTCGGAAAATCACCCACACATTTATCTTTACGGAATCTTTCTAAAGTGATTGTTAAACTAATTATTGGTTTATCTTGATGGGTTTTTTTTTTTTGGTCTTTATTCATTAATTAAGATTTTAACTTATTAGTATATTTTCTTTTTAATTCAAGATTTTCCAATTTACTAATTAATTCTATTAAGGAATCTTCTTCTTGTTGGGATTTACTAAGAACATTGACTTGTTTACAGCAAGTGTCATTACACCATAATTCAATCTCATTATCAGTATGATCACTGGGGGAGTAATAAGTAGAAAGATCACTAGATGAAGTGGTATCGCTAGATGAGTGGCTAGAAGGAGCAGGAGATGGATTTGGGGTATTGGTTAGATTAAATATTTCGAAGATTTGTCGTTGATGTTCTTCAGGAATCTATAATTGATTAAGCTTATCCTTAAGTTTTTCTTTACATTTATTAGAATAATGACCCTTTTTTACCACATTTGTAACAAGTGACATCTTGGGTAGATTTTGACTTTTTCTTAAACTTATTAGTTTTCTTGTGATATTTCTTTTTTGGTTTAGCATTGTATTTATTAGGTGATTTAGATGGTGAATATTTATTTTTATATTTAGCAGAGTATTTTTGTGAATATTTTGTTTTACTATGTTTGTGTCGTGAAAGTGCAACAGGAGGTAGACCATATTGCTCACAGAAATTACCTAATTCATATTTAACTTTGTGTTTATCCTTAGCAACTTTTTGACTAAGTTTCATATCTATACACATTTTTAATCCTTCTTTTTGAATAATACTAATTATATCACCATAGGTTAGATTATCATATTCAATAATACTAATAGGTTGACTAAGAACTTCTCTAATTTTATGAGCAAAAAGGTTGGGTAAGCCATTAATGAATTTTTCTTTTCAAAATGACTTAGTACAATCATCTCTAAGCATGACTCAAGAGTTAAAAATATCTTTATACCATCGAAAATCACTTAAAGTAGGACAAGTTAAATTACTAAGTTGATTATGGATGCGAGAATGGACATTAGTAGGTGTTCCAATATAATGTTTGACTATAGTAAATATTGAAGTATTAATACCATTAGGTTTACTTGATCCTATATCTTCATCAAAGATAGGGATGCCATTTTCATCTAATTGGACTACATATTGTATAGATTCCAAATAACTGGAACACCAATAGAAATAATAGAAAGCTTGAAAATAACTTACAATTTACAACTTACAATTGTTTTACTGAAAATAACTTGAAGGCGTAGCTTTACAATTCATTTGCGAAATAGAAAATTACAGAGAAAGATATTTTTTGAGGTTATTAGAACTCTTAATTCTAACTCTAAGTTACAATTGACTGGAGAGGCTCTTTTATAGGCAAAGAGGATGATTGTGAGGCTTGTGAACGGGAATCTGACTGAAAAGTAGCACATGGAGGCACATGGGTGCTGTCTGCTAGTTTTGATGATTGACTGAAAGATGATTGTTGCTTTTGACTATTCTGGACTTGTCTTTCAGATGAATAGTGAATAGTGAATAGTGACTTTTCTACTATTCATTTACTTTCGGTGGAGAATGTGACTGCACAGTTGATTGATGGGGAATTGATATATATATATATATATATCAGCAGCTTTTCTCAAAAGAAGAGTAGTGATTGAAGCTGACATATATAAGGAATCCAATGACTGTTTAAGCATATGGGTCTTGAGCATCTTGAAATTGTGGACCATATGGAACTTGACTGGTAGATGCTTTAGAGGAGGCTGAATCGTCTAAAGTTTCTTCTTCAATTTGTGACTTGGCTTGGGCCATCAGTAATTTGGCCATTTGGATTAATTCATCACTGGAAGTGGACTTGGGCTTTGCTTTGGGCTTTTACTTGGATGACTTGGATTTGGAGGGCCTAGAGCTGGCTGTTGGGCTCTCAAGTCTGACTGTTGAAAGAGGGCTTCCTTGTGTGACTGAAGCAGTTAGGTTCTGCTTAGAGGACTTGACCATTGCAGGAGTTGGAGCATGAATGTTGACTGGAAATTCTTGCTGGACTTGATCAATTATGCGTTGGGATTTAAATGCATCCCACCATTTAACAAAATGTTGTCTGGTGACTAAATTTTTAGAAATAGCATACTGCCATTTAAATATCCAAGAAACCTTGTATTTGGACATAAAATGGAGACCAGGGAAATTGACTTTTGTGTGGATTGAGTTTGTAAACAGTAGAGAAATAATTGACTTGTTCCAATATGTTGGAAGAGATAATATCAGGGATGGCACCGTGTTGAGTCCACCATCGTAAAAACCCGGTAGGAATTTCTGACTTGAATTTGTGATTAAATTGAAAAAACCAAGAATAACTGAATGACTCATTTTGATGCAAAAGGACTTTAAACCAAGCATCAATGTAATCATAATAGCTATATTGGACTGTATGGCCAGGTAAATCACGAAGTTGAAAAGGGAGACCCTATTCATCAAGAGAAACAATATTATGAATATATAGATAATGATAAATGATTTTACTGGTGTAAACACGATCATAGATGGGTTTAATGACTATTGAGTGATGATGAAAAAGGTCTTTATAGAAGGTAATTGACTTTTCAGGATGGAAATGAATAAAATGCCATCCTGGAGGGAAATATGATTTGACTAGATCAAGAACATTATGAATATTCTTGTGGACTAGTTCTTTGAAAAATAGATTAACTGATTGGGATTTAATATAATCAGTTCGGGCTATTCTGACTGGATTAGGAGGATTAGGAGTTAGTGATTGAGAAGAAGCAAATGGGTCAGAAGCAAGTGCAGAAGCATAACTTGGTTTACGGATATTACCAAGAATTTGATAACGGTTGACTAAGTCAATTGGAGAGGCAACAACAGGTTGACTAGTTGGACCCATAGCAAGTTTAGAAGAAGGCTTTTGACTTGACATTTGTAGGTAATCAAACAGGAGTTGATTAGCATTCACTGAGGATATCTAACTTGTTCAAATGATAATTAAGACAATTGGTATAATGGGCAAGTAGATTGTGGCTACTGGTAATTTGGTGAAATTAAATATATTGTGCACGACAAGTAGTCTTTTGAGCAGACTTAAGGCAAGCAATACGAAAAGCAGTTTGGTATATGAGGTGTTTGTAATGGGTGACTTTTAATTTATGATAAGAAATAAAAGAACTAGGCATCCCTATCCCTCTGTAAAAATTCACGGGTAAGGAAATCAGGAATAGAATTTTGACTACCAGGTATATATGCAATGTCAAAATAAAAAATACTTAAAATAGATTGCTAACGAGCAAAAATATGTTTACTAGCAATATTTTGAACATATTTTTCCAAAACATATTTAGCACTTTTACAATTAACATGTAATAAAAATTTTCGATTTAAAAAATGTCATCTTGAAATTTACTAATACATAATACAATAGATAAATTTTCTTTTTTAATAGTACTATAATTTTGCTGGGTTTTATTCTAAATACCAGAATGAAAACGAACAATTTGTTCAGATGACTGAGGAGTGATTTTCTGAAAGAGGATGCCACCGTAACCAACCATCAGTTTGAATAATTTTGAAAGAATGTTCAGTAGGAATACCAAGACAAGGCAAAGTCTTGTCATATTTTTTGACTCGTTGAACAATAGCAGTATGAGTGGAAGACCATGGAGGAGGATTATCTTTCAATCGATCAAAAAGAGGTTGACAAGTTTTTCTAAGGTCTTGGTAGAATTCAACAATATAATTAAGGGATCCTAAGAACCTTTGTAACTAGGTTTTGGTTAGAAGCAAATTCAATAAAACGACTAATAGGAAAAATAGTACTTCGGTGAATGTCATATCCTAAAAATCTGATTTTGGTTTGGAATAGCTTAATTTTAGGTGCAGAGATAACTAGACCATTATATTTAATAATCTGAAAGAAAGAGTGGAGATGTTTCCAATGTTCTTCGATTGATTTGGAAAAGATAAGAATGTCATCTATGCAGACTATTGAAAAATGACTAAAAGGATTAAATATTTCATTCATGATATTTTGAAATTCATTAGGAGCATTTTTTAATTCAAAAGGCATGACATTCCATTCGTAATGACCAAAAGGTGTAATAAAAGTAGTTTTATAATGATCTTTGGGATGAATTTGTATTTGCCAAAATTCACTTTTAAGATCAAATTTACTAAAAATAACAGCTTGGCTAAGTTTTTTAATTAAATCTTTTTTATTAGGGATTGAATAACGAATCCATTCTAACACTTTGTTTAATGGTTTATAATTAATGACTAAGCGGGTAACGCCACATTCTAGTTCAGCATTTTTATTAATATAAAAAGTAGGATAAGACCAAGGTGATTTACTTTTACTAATAATATGATTTTGGGGTAATTCATTAATTTTTTTTTACACATTTTTGATAATTCATTATTTATTTGAATGGGTCGAGATTTAGTAGGAATTTGTCTTTCATTAAATTTTTAATATAAGGAAGTGTGACTTGCCAAAATGCACTGGGTAAAGTAGAACAGATTGTTGTTTCTAACTGTATTTTGAATTGTTCAATTTTAGATATAAGAATATGATTAGTTAATTGAGTTTCAATTCTTTTATATTTTACGTCTTCTTTGAGAAATTTAAATTGTTTGGTTAATCGATTAATAGATTAGGATATAGAACATTCTTTTAATTGATTTAATTCTTTTATTTCAGGAGGAGATAAGAATTTAAATGTGACGGTGTGACCTAAAGCTTGCGTTGTAATCCCATGATTAGTAGCAGAGAATAAATATAATAAAAAGATAAATGGAGTTCCTAAAATGACTTTGTCTGTTATATTTCGGACTAAAACAAATAATGTTTTAAAACAAACATTATTTTGACAAATGTGTACTTTGGGTAATTTATATTTAATATGCATTTGACTTCCATTAGCAGAACTTAATTGTTCATTAGTTTTATGATAGTATTTTGTGGGGATTAAACCTTCTTGAATACAATTTCAATCAGCGTCTGTGTCAATTAGGAATAACTTCGATTTCAAAATCATTAATAACTAATTTTACTTTTGAATGCCATTTTTGAATATTAATTCAATTGATTATGTTGAGGTGATTATTATCATGATTATCATTATCACTATTATGTTTAGTAGATTGATTATTAAAGATGACCTGGTCAGGATGACTAGAACTAGATTCATCTGAAGAAGTGTCATTAGCATTTTGGAAGTCATTCAGACTTTTATTAAGTTTTAAAATGGTTAATTCATCTTTTAATGATTTGTCTTTTATTTTTAATTCTTTAATGGTTATTTTAATTTGGTTAATCTCATTTTGTAGATCATGTAAGGTTACTTCTTTATGTTTATCTTTACGGAATCTTTCTAAAGTGGTTGTTAAACTAATTATTGGTTTATCTTGATGGGATTTTTTTTTGTCTTTATTCATTAATAAAGATTTTAACTTATTAGTATATTTTCTTTTTAATTCAGGATTTTCCAATTTACTAATTAATTCTATTAAGGAATCTTCTTCTTGTTGGGATTTTCTAAGAACATTGACTTATTTACAGCAAGTGTCATTACACCATAATTCAATCTCATTATCAGTATGATCACTAGGGGAGTAATAAGTAGAAGTATCACTAGATGAGCGGCTAGAATGAGCAGGAGATGGATTTGGGGTATTGGTTAGTTTAAATATTTCGAAGATTTGTCGTTGATGTTCTTCAGGAATCTGTAATTGATTAAGCTTATCCTTAAATTTTTTCTTACATTTATTAGAATAATGACCCTTTTACCACATTTGTAACAAGTGACATCTTGGGTAGATTTTGACTTTTTCTTAAACTTATTAGTTTTCTTGTGATATTTCTTTTTTGGTTTAGCATATTATTTATCAGGTGATTTATTATTTTTATATTTAGCATAGTATTTTTGTGAATATTTTGTTTTACTGTGTTTGCGTCGTGAAAGTGCAACAGGAGGTAGACCATATTGCTCACAGAAATTACCTAATTCATATCTAGTTTTGTGTTTGTCGTTTGCAGCTTTTTGACTAAGTTTCATATCTATACACATTTTTAATCCTTCTTTTTGAATAGTATTAATTACATCACCATAGGTTAGATTATCATATTCAATAATACTAGTAGGTTGACTAAGAACTTCTCTAATTTTATGAGTAAAAAGGTTGGGTAAGCCATTAATGAATTTTTCTTTTCAAAATGACTTAGTACAATCATCTCTAAGCATGGCTCGAGAGGTAAAAATATCTTTATACCATCGAAAATCACTTACAGTAGGACAAGTTAAATTACTAAGTTGATCATGGATGCGAGAATGGACATTAGTAGGTGTTCCAATAAAATGTTTGACTATAGTAAATATTAAAGTATTAATACCATCAGGTTTACTTGATCCTATATCTTCATCAAAGATAGAGATGTCATTTTCATCTAATTGGACTTCATATTGTATAGATTCACGTAGGTCTAAAGTGATATATTTTTCCCACCAAGATTTGAGCATACTAGAAAATCCAAAGGTAAGTAAGGAGACTATTTTAGGTTGAATGTAATCAGGATAGTTACTAAGATAACTATTTGCGACCATATACATATGATTTAATTTTTGAAGAATTTGGTTTTCACTAAGACCATCAATATTCCATTTATATAATTTTTTAGCAGAAATGAAAATTGATTATTAATATTAGTTTTTTCAAATTAAGGATCTGGGAGTGTAGCTTTAGTATACCAATTTTTGGTAAGAGTAGTAGGATTAACTTTGGGATGTGTGATTCGATTAAGATTAGTAGATTAAAACTATTGGGCTAATTGACTAATTTCATTATTAAATGTGTCAGAGTCACTATTAAATTCAACAGGTGGTTGTTGTGTTAAGACAGTAATTCCTTTTTTTTAGATGTGGTAGATATCTTCGTAAATAATTGTTCAATAGCTTCAACAGTATTAGTATCTTGGGTAACTAGGCTTAACCATTTCCTAGTGCTAGGAAGATTAATAAGAGGTTTGTCTAAATGTTTACTAGTGGAGGTACGACTAGTTGAGTAATCCTAAAAAGAAGTTTCTATCTTATCTAATTGTTTACTAATAGTTTTTAAACATTGATGTGTATAATTATTTTGTTCAATTACTTTTTTGATTTCAGACTCATCACCAGGAAGTTTAAATGGAGAAGCATGTACTACGGTACCTTTATGTTCAATGAGAATAGTTTCTAAAGGAGGATGACTAGATGAAACAGTAGTATTTGAGGAAGTTTTTCATTTAGTTTTTGTAATAGTATTTACTTTTTGATAATAATTTTCCAGATAATCAAAGAAGTGTTTTTCAGTATTTACTTCATTCATAAACTTGTACCATTTCTTGGTAATCTTAGATTGTTGGTGTTCATCATAATTGGTTCTATAAGTTTGTCGTTTTAACTTATTTGCTTTGGATTTAAATTCAGTATGAAGTTTATTAAGATCTGGAGTAAAGGGTTTACTAAGAGTTAATAATTGTGGATTAACAGGAGGAACAACTTCAAAATCAGTTTGGGTAGGTGACTCTTGAGATGTAGTATTTTCTTCATGAAGATGTGTATGGGTTGAATATACTGGTTTACTAATTTGAGATGTAGAGGAATTGTCTATGCCTCTTAGTTTACTTCTGAAGATTGGCAGAGATGTAGTTTCTTATCTTTGCGGGTAAATAAAGGTTTATTAAAAATTTCATCATCTTCAGTATCAGTAGGGATAGTAGACGTACTATGGCGAGAAGATTGACTATGAGTAAAAAAATTAAATAAATAGAACATCAATAAAATTATATAAATTTATTTTAATTTTTAGTTGAGATTTTTTAATTTTATTTTAATTTGAACTTTTAATTTTATTTTTAATAAATAAATTGAATAAATTGAACTTTTAAAGGGAGACTATAATCCATTGGACTATAAATTTAATTTAATTTTTAGTTGAGATTTTTAAATTTTAGTTTACTTTACTAAGTATAGTTAAAATAATATAAATAAAAAATTGAGGGCAAAAAATAAAAAATATCATTTTAACCTTCCAATCCGGAGGAGTTATCCCACCCTTTTTATTCCACGCTCCCCATGGGACACAATAATCTCACAAAAAAGAAATTGATAGCCCTGTTGGACTATTAACCCAACTCATATTTTTAAATCAAACGTTGAACTATCACATATAATGAATATGGAGTTCTATTCCACACTCTAATCCCCCAAACAAACACCCCTTAGAGCACATCATGTCCAAGACCACCAAATAACGTCTGGTTGGATGGGTTTGTGGTTGTGAAACTTTACAAATTTATGACTAGTTTGAAAATCACAAACTTCTCTATTAACCAAAAAAATTCCACCACTAACCATCCCTTCCACTATCACTTGAAATAATTAAATTTTACTATGTTAATATTAACATTTTATTATTTTAATAAATTTCTTATTAAATATTTTTATTGGTAAGGGTAACAATGTAGTGACGTTGGTTGCTATATTTTATTATTTAAATGCTAAACTTGTACAGTAAAATTTTACAACTTTTTTATTTAAAGAATTTTGCAGTTAATGTGAATCTTATTTGATAATTTTTGACAAAAAAATTATAAAAATATTAATTTTATATAAAAAAAATATGTATCTTACAGATTATAAAACAAAATATAGTCCTTTTATAAACACTTTACAGACGGCGTGGTGCCAATTTTGGTGAAAAAAAAGAAATAAGATTGAAGAGGAGTCAGCCCCAACAACGCCGCCCACCCTCCAACAAACAATTGCTCGAAGAAATGAGAAAATCAAAATGACGATTGAAGAGGAATCTGCCAGCAACAGGCCACTAAGATCTGGTCACAATCACCATTACAACCCACCTCTGTTATTACTGTTAGTATCTCCTTCCTCTTCAAAATCTTAACACTCCATTTGGATTGAGAGATGAAAAAAAATGATGAAGAAATTATTAGAATTTCTTATCTAAAAATAAAATAAATGGTTGTGATTTCCCATCTTCTTATTTGGATAGACTACAATTAAAAGAGTAATTTTAGTGTCTCACCAAATCTCACAACTTTTGGTGAGAAACAAAACTTAAGTTTGGTGAGAAACAAAACTAAAGTTTGGTATAATTTGGCTTTCTCACCATTTCTCACTAGGAAAATTCTATTATACACACCCTTAAAAGGGATATATCATATGCATCTTTAGTTATATCATTTGTTTTAGTTATGATTCATGTAGTGTTTGGTTATGATTTTTTTTTATAGTTATAACTCAAAATGTATAGAGTTATGTTATTTTCTTCTTTAGTTATAAGATGCATACGGTACACCCATTCATTCTCACTATTATTCATATCATTAATCATCTAAATAAGTGATGAGAAACCTCATTCTCCATTTCTTTTCTTTTCTCACCAAACACCTAAATCGGAGAGTAAAATACATCACTGTGTATATTATATTTGACACAAATTCCACTTTCAATACAAAATCTCAATCTTTCCCACCCTACTTTCATAAATTTTAACCATTGTTAACACTAGGAATGTTTTTCAAACTTTAAATCTTCAACCCTCAAACCTTTTACCTTAATAATATTCCAAGACTTGAATCACCAAGTACACAATTAAGATAACCTTATTTGCTAGACTCTTTCTGAAATATTATTCATTCCAAGAGTTATTAGAAGTGCATAGACGCTGACTTTGCATTTGCTAATCTTCTTCTTTGAATTAGGTTTGTTGTAAAAAGTGATGGGTCTCTGTTTTGGGGGGCTTTGAATCTGGGTTTGGATTTTGGTGGGTGGAGATGGTTGATGTTGAATAACTAGAGACGATAGAGAATAGAAGAAGAAAGAAGAGGAAAATTCCTATGTTTAATGTAAATTTGAATTAATCTAATAAATTAAAATTTTTATAAATATGTTGGCTTTTTTGGCTTTCGAAGGTTAATAATGTAAATTTAAGCGTGTCAGCAAGAATCAATTAGTTTTTACAGAATTTATAATTTCCGACCAAGTATCAAGTGATTGTGTTGAAGTTCTTTCAGCCTCAATGAAGAGGACTTTTACTGATGGTTTGTTTAGGAGAAAATTATGAGTAGTAACAAGTAAATATAATTCAGAAATCAAATTTCATTAAGTAAATGAAAACTTACAATGAAGTTATAATGACCCAGCATCGACGAGGTTCACAGCAACAAACTACTGAAAAATTACTCCTAGGAATTGAAGTGCTGGAAATATAAAGAACTGAAAATGTAAAACTGGAAACAAAATGAAGTAAATAAACTGGTTTCTGGATCTGGAGTCTGGTCTGTCTCTTATCTCTGGCGCCTTCTCTGCTATTTATACTCTTCAATGATAACAGTCGAAGTAGGCTTCCAACCGTCGAATAGTCTTCCTATGATTGCTGAACATGTTCTTTCACAGTCAGTTCCACTACGCCACTCTTGCAAATAGGTTTCCCTCCTGATTTTGAATTTTAAATTTATGAGTAACCGTTAGGCCACATCATCTTGTATCTCTCGATTATTCCAGTGCTACGCAGATCCGATACTACCAATACGAACTGCCACGTGTCTGTCTTTGATTGGAGACTTGCATTAATTTCCCCCATTGCCCTTTAGGTGCCACGTGTCACTCTAAGATTGGCTTTTACAAATTATACAGCCACATTACCCCCCGCACTAATATACCCATACTTGGTGATATTAGTGGACTAGTGCATTCTACCCACGTTCTAGGACGTGCATGGACTATATATTCTGGAAGTGTAACCTCTTTTCGAACAATGAAGCAGTGAACTTATTAAATCCTGGCTTTGTACTTCCATTCTTTGAGTAGACGAAAAGACTGGTACATCCCCAATGGCCAATCACAACTTCTCTTACATTGATCGAGCATACGAAAAGTCATTGGAAGATGATTATAAGCCTCAAAAGAACCTTAATGCATTTATTGGTTACATCTATCCATCTCCATTTATACAAGTCATGGAAGCTTTTGCAAATTACCAACATTTAGACCAAGAATCTGCCAACTACAAACCTTTGGACCAAGCGTTTGTAGAAATGGATCTTGGAAGCTCCTCTTCTGCCCCACTACTCTCCATATGGGACAAAACCGCTTCTTCTTCTCCAAGTCCACTGGCTGGGAAAGTTGGTCAAAACCTGATGAACCCAATTAAGGGAGCAGATTCATCATCTGCTCCTCCTTCTGCTTGGAGCTCAGTGGTTTACCCCTATGTACCTATTGATCACCAAGGTAGTCTGGAGGATAACTTGCTTGTGGCGTGGTACACGTCTTCCATGCAGCGAAGATAGTGTGAAAAACTCCTCATCCAGACGAAGCACATGGATATAATCCGTCATTCTTGGCTAAGAAGGCAAAACTTTGCTCTTCTGACTGGCTCGAATGCGTGAATGACCCCTAGTTCCCCTCTTCATTCAGGATAGATCCCTCTGCACCTCCTTTCCCTCAGAATCCTCATTGAATGGAGGAATTGAAAGTTACTCTTTTCGAGAATCAATTTTTTCCTTCCTACCAACCTCTAGCTCTTCTAACTGCATTTGAGCGATACAAAGCTCAACTTCTACTTGCTGCATTCTCTCACTTGCCTTTCAATGTTCTTGGAGATAAGATTCATCTCAAGAACTTCCAATGGGCTTATGATGTTATGACTCGGGGTCATGTTCTCAACCCTATTGCCCAGGCAGAGCTTCAAGCTTTTTCGGATCA
Organism: Camellia japonica; assembly: GCA_030407325.1. Taxonomy (NCBI): domain Eukaryota; kingdom Viridiplantae; phylum Streptophyta; class Magnoliopsida; order Ericales; family Theaceae; genus Camellia; species Camellia japonica. The sequence continues at coordinate 150,785,471 of JAPPVO010000036.1, read as the reverse complement.
ACTTCCACTCTTTCTTCATTGGTACAAAATTTCTTTGGCTACCAGTGACTCTTTGGATGAAATCACAACCAATCGAATTCAGACTCAGTACGGAGCAGAGAACCTATTGAGAATATGATGACTTCAAGAATAAGGATTCAGCGTACTGGAATGATTTAAATATGGACGAATGAAAACAAAGCTTGAAAGAGATAGAGTTCGAGGTGAAAGATGAACAGGTTTTTCACCAAATAAGAGCATACCAGCTGCAACAACCTAGCTTTGATAGGATAGAAAATAGAATAAAGAAAGAACATAAGTTCATTGAACACTACTGGGTTAAATTTAATGAACTTGTTACTTTTTCTATTCCCTATTATTATGAAATTGAATTCGTAGCCAAGTGGGCCTTTTTAATGTAATTTCGTATATATCAATAAAACTAAGGGTTTTCTTCCCCTATTTGGCATAATCTGGTTTTATGTTCCAATTGTATGCTTGATTGTATGGTTGATGTGACCTTGCTCCCTATTGTGTTCACAAAAACTTCGAATCAACCAATTTTGCTTTGAAGCCTAACTTAAGTATTTTCAAGTGTGGAATTTTCTCTTAAGAAAAACAATCTTTGTCCTAAGTTTTACATTCCAATTACATGGTTAACATAATCTGTATAACCAACAGCTTCGAATTAACAATTTTTGCTTCGAAATGCAGTCTACGTGCTTCGAAGTATGGAATTTTCCCGTAGGAATTACGTTGCTTACTCTCAAAGAGTGAGTCCTTTTAGGTTCCTTCACTACTTGGCCAAGTATTGGTTTGTAGTGCTTACTTTCAGAATCCACAACTTTAAACAAGATAGGCATTCTAAAGATTCTTTCAAGGACATTATCATATAAAGATGGTCTAGGAGTATGCTTATAGAACCTTTGAAAAGAACAAGCCTTAACGATTTTCCTTTTTTGAGGCATAAGCTTCAAAGATCTTGGGAGAAAACTGGCTTCGAAGCCAACTACAGGTTTTTGAAGCCCAGCTGAGCATTTAAAAGTATACTTCCCTCCCACAACTTACTCCTGAAAGAGACTCTCTATGATGTGGTTTTAAAACCCCGTATGTTCTGAAATTAGTGTTTTAATTCCACATAAGTCAAAAACCATCAAATGGTTTATTTCGGGTCTAACTGACCCGTTGAGTTGAATTGGTAATCTTTTGGACAAAAAGGTTAAAAACCCTCTTCTTTCGCTCTTTGCCTATTCACTTGCCCAAAATTTCCATTCTCACCCTTACTGCTTTTGCCTGTAACTTTCAACTCCTCATCCACCTTCCTCTTTCAACTCCTCGATAATGGCTTCTTCGTCTCTAAAAGTGCCAGTTGTTGAGCGTGTAAGCCCCTCTATGACTTGAGGAGACTCATCAATGAAGAATGTAAGAAATATAAAGCTGGTGAATGGTGTGCTATTGATGGACGATCCTCTTCCTCGTCACCATGCTCAAGGAGAGTATGTGCTTGGACCCATTTTCAGGGAGGCCTCTGCTCATCTCCTTGCCTTATACCCTCATCTGGAGGACCACTGCCTACTCTACGAGGGTGGCCTTGACTGGGAGAGCTGGAGGTTGAACTGACCCCATCGCTGCTGGCCCATAATGAGACCTGAATGGGAAGAATGGTATGATCGAGTTGTCCCCGCAAGGACGTTGTACCTTTAGGAACTCTGCCTCCTTGATGCCTTTCGACTATCCAGGTTTTCTATCCCTGAAGACCTTTTCCTCATACCTGCTGCGCTCTGTTTTTGGAATCCATCTTTCAATTTTTTCCAATTTTGATGTGGCATGGTGGCCCCTTACCATTCTTGATATATGCTATCTCTTAAGGTTATCCCCCATCGGCACCCTTTTGGTCCTGATTATCCTGACCTTAATGTGTCTTTTCCATCCCTCCTTTGAATTCCTCCTTTAGTGATTTTGCACATTCTGAAAACCCAAGAGAGGGCCTTGTGTCAGACAGAGAGTTCTTCTCTTTTCTTCTATATTGGCTTTGCAAATTTTTGTTCTGTACGTCTTTTCAAAGGATTATGCCTGAGTTTGCTCCCCTTGCTAAGGCCCTTGTTTTGGGGAAGAAAATGGCCTTAGCTCCATACATTTAGGCCATGTGTATGGAGCCTGCTCCCAATTTTGTGAAAAACCTTTGGATGCCAACCAAGGGGGGCCACTCTGAATATTGCAACTTTGGCTCTTTGCTTATTTCACTGCTTTACACTCTAGGTGCCTGAGATTTTTGGTATCAGACCCTACTTCTTATGGAGTAAAATATGCCAGAGTTTCACTTTACCCTTCCACTTTTGCTTATTACTTTACTTTCTTCCACTAACTCTCAGCTTCCCCTTCTTCTCAAACCTTAATTTGTCCCTTCGAAGCCAATGTTGGCCCAGCCTGGTTCAGGACTTTCTTGGTTGACAGAAATTGTTCCCAACCTCAGCATAAGGACATGTGGGCTTCTATTTTAACTCTAAGAGAGCTCTTTATTGGCATTTTACACCCTCGAGCTTACAAATGCATATCAGAAGCCTACTGCCCTGCTCAATTTGCTAGGCAATTTGGCTTACTCAGGGGATCCTATCCCTCTCTGTAGTCAAACAAATCCCAAGCTTGCCACTAGAGAGTTGAGAGTGCAAAGAACCAGGCTGGAGGAGGCAACCTCCAAATTGATTCAAGACTTGATCGAATTTTAATTCACTCCCTTCATCCCACAAGGCACTTTACTGAAGAGGTACCAGAACTGGTGGACAGCAAATATGGAGGTGCACTTGGCCATTCCCCCTCAGGATCTATTTGTGGGACTAGACTTGCCTTCTCAGGCCAAGCTTAAGGGGATTGGGCTCATCACTCCTTCTACTACTCCTACTATCGTAGCTTCTACTATCGTAGCTCCTACTCTTGCTGCCACAGAGACTGCTCATGCTGCCTCTCCTCCTCCTCCTAGAGTCACCAGGGCTGCTTCGAAGAGAGGCATGTACTTCTATCTTTCCTTTCTCTTCTCTTTATAATGCCTTGCTCATCTACTTATAGCTTCTTTTTGATGAAGGAGGTTCGCAAGTAGACTCTCCTCAGAGGGCTCAGCCCTAAGCATTCTTAAAGACAAGCAACAACAGCAACAGAAGAAAAAGAAACTTGTGCTTGATCCTGAAGATGAGGAGGTACGGTACTGAAGTTCCTACAGAAAAGGAACAAGAAACACTAATAAGAGAGGAAGAAAATAACAGTCTCTCCTTTTGATTTCATTGATGACCCTACTCATCAGGCAGTCGCCATGGCAGTAGAGAGGGAGCAATCTAAGAAATTGGTGGTTTTCCAGAGATTTGAGAAAAGGAGGCAGCAGCAGATATTAAGGAATGAAGTTGCTGCTGCTGATACACTTCAAAGGAACGTTACATGGAGGCAACAAACTGCTGATCATTATGCTCTTCGCAGTTCTCCAACCATTACTACCACCACTTCCTAGGCTGGTAATTTCCTTTAGTTTCTCTAGTAATTTCCTTTCCCAAGTTTTCAGCAATAAAACTTACCATTGCTTCTTATTTTCTATCTTGCAACAATAGTTACTTCACCTCCTTCTTCTTCGACAATGGCTTCTTCTGTCTTGTCTGAAGTTGAAAGGCCATTAAAGGCAGCCTCGAAAAGGAGGAAGAAGATCAACACCGAAGTTCCCATAAGTGTAGAGCCCATCCATACAGTATTTCCACTTCTTAGCTCTACACTTTCCATAACTTTTTTGAGGCAAGGCATCCCTATCTTTTTATGCCTGGGCTTAACTCCATATCTATCTCATCTAACGTTTACCTCAGCCCAATTTACTCCCCCAACAGTCCTGGCTGCTCCTTCATTACCTAAGAAGGCCCCAGTTGTCACCTCATCAGTGATAGCTAGTGCTCCCAGAGAAGATACTGGTAGCTTACCAATTTCTTGTCCACCCCCACCATCCAGCTCTAGTCCCTCTTCCCTTGATTTGTTGGTGGCCAGGACTATAGACACTGCTAGGGACACTTCAACCCCTTTTCTAATCCCCATGCAGCTATCTCTTCCAGACCTTTCTGCACCTTCAATATCAGTGAAAGAGATAGACAGTTTTGAAGCTCGGCTGGCTAGCCTTTTTGACACACCTTTAACCACTCCAACATACAATAGTGAAGTTGAGCCATTGGCCCTTGCTGACTCCCTCTTGGAAATTTTTGAGAGCGCTTCAACCACCAGCAGAGTTTCTTTGCCTCCAGTGGATTTAGGCACCTGTTTAGAATTGCTGATATTATTTTCAAGGATCCCATTCGAAGCCATACAAAAACCCATACTTAAGAATGGTTTCCTCCAATGCTGCAAAGTCATTGAGCAATTCAATATGGCTATTTCGAGCCACTTATCCCAGGCAACAGCTACCATAGATTTCTATGTCAACATCTACCACATTGCTAAAGCTGCAGAAGAGAAACTATTGAAAGACAAGAAGTTTGTTCACATACATACCGAGTATCTGAAATTGAAGGGACAACATTCCTCTGCTTCCAGTTTCGAATACAACTCTTGGAGAAAAAGACCAATTAGAAGAGGGAGTTAGCAGCAGTTAATTAGACTTGGATCGACTGTACAAAGCTGCAAATTACCAATCAAGGGCACTGACCGTAGGCAAGACATGGCTACAGCCCATTCAGTTGTTCATCACCTAGGAGTAGAGAATCAATTATAGGGAAACAACTGAAGTAAGGTATTATTGATTTTTGGGCCAATTGTAGACGTCCCCGAACGCCCCGGGAGGTTTAAGTCCCGTTCTGTTCATATTGGGTTCACTACAGTTCGGACTCAAAATTGTCACGGTTCTAATCTGAACCAAAGAGTCCAACTCTGGCAAATCGTTTTGAAGAAAAACAGATTTTTGAAAAGTAGTGCCAAACATGGACTGCTTTGCCAGATTACAGAGTCGCCACCTAAATATTTTTATGGGGGAATTTAGGAAACCCTGACTCGGTGCCGAAGGCCACGTGTCCGTCATCACCAAATGTCTTGGCTCGGGAGCTTGGGTACGATCGGGGAAGGTCAGCTATGAGCACCCCCTTTCGCCCGGTCCGAAGACCGGCCTCTACTAACCGTGATATCCGATTTTGAAAACATTACATGCTCTTATTCCGGTTATTAGCCTAGATTTACTATGTTATGCGCACAGCAAACAAGTATAGACTAGTTGCCTAATTCGGAAATAATCATTGCATATCCGTTTTGTCTCGAAAACGTGGGTTTTGCTACTCGCAAGTAGGCTAAAATACGGATTTCAATGAGTTATTCCAACTCAAGCAATCCAACCTCCACCCACAGGCATTCAAACAGTTTATCTCACATAAGCACTTAGCCGCATGGTAAGCATACTGTCATGGCAACATTCACACGCATGCGAAGTGCTAAAGCATAAAAACTTACATCGTACTCCGTGCCAAAAACAATAACCCAGTTAGCAAACATGCATGACCTAGTTCATGTTAAGTGACTAATGCAACACAGGCATAAATGCTTTCTAGAGTAGGCTCGGCTAACCCTAAGCATGGCATGTGAAATGTTACAACTATCACGTATTCAAATTGGAATTGAAAATACGATGCAGTTTGTATGATATACCGAGCCCGGTGCATGTAAACAAATGCATGGATGCACGCATGCATTGCATAAGGTATGCTAATTTAGATGTGCCCTAATCTACCAACATAAGCGGGTAAATAAAAGGAAGAAAGAAAAGAAATGGGTTGGAAGACATACCCACACCCACGCACACTTATTACAACTTGCCCTCACTCGGAGGGACCGAATAATAATACAGATTAACTAACTACGCAAGCTAATTAAAATATTACAAATCAACTAAATTAATTAAATGAAATAAAATAATTAATCTAATTAAACAGTAAATCGCCTCGGGATGAGGACCGGATGCAACACGCGCTCGGGACTGGCTCGGAACCGCACTGCCATGCACGGATTGCCTCTGTTTCCTCTGCTCTCCTCCTCAGAAAATTACCAAAGTCCCAGGAGTACTCTCAGGGCACTGGGGATCACCACCGGCTGGGGTAGGACACCACCGGCTGAAGGAGGAGGCCACCGGCACTGGATTTATCCATCGGCTGAAAATTGACTGCCGGTCGGCACTAAACACTGCCGGCCGGCACAAAATACCTGCAGAACCTGCAACTCACAGCAGCAGAGGGCAAAACTTGCATGGCAATGCAATTCAATATATTTATGCACTACACACACCCTTTTCATGTTTTTGACTCAAAGGGGCATGTGCCTCGATTCCCGGACCACCAATCACGCACTTCCATGCATGATGGCCCAAGGAACCAAAGACGCAACTTTGATTTCAAATGCATGCAATGCAAACAAGCAAACAAGGGTGCTCAAACCTCCATCATACTTCACTTCAAGAGGCCAAACATGTACAATACAAATGCAACCCTAAACATGTCAACTAGGCATGCAACATGGACTATGCAATACGTTCATGCAAAGGTTCAAGCAAGCATACAAGGTAAGCATGCAAACCAATGGAAGGATGGTCTTATACATGAATTAGGCAACTCAAATAGTCCTAAAATCAGTGGCCAAAGCCTAGAAATGGAGATTAAAACACACACACACATGCAAGTGTTATGGTCCAAACTTAAGGCATAAACATGGTAACCCCCAACACACTTGGAGATACCAAATGAGGCAATAAAGCACACATTGTAAAGCTCTGAAAATCATGCAAAACATGATGCCAAATCATGCAATAAAACAAGCCAAACAAAGCATGCAAATGGTCTAAGGCTTAAGGCAAGCCAATGAGGCTTTGAACCATACTTAGCACAACCACACATGGCAATACTTAAACACTTAAAAACCAGTTTTTAACACATAAAACTAAGTCTAAAGGACACCTAGATGGCATCTAGATGACATGAATCCAAAGACATGCATTAAAGCCAAAACATGGAGCATTTAACACATACTCTTAAAGCATTAAAGAGGCCACTAGGCAAGCATACAAGCACACCAAAAGGACTGAAATAGCATGCTAGATGATTCCAAATCATCAAAAACAATGTAAGCAACACATACTACACATGCATGCTCAAAGGCTAGCAAGCCTAAAATGCAAAGGGGCTATATAATGCATGCAAGATCAACCCAAATGACTATGGACAGAGCTAGAACATGTCAATATAAGCACAAAATCTTCACAAATGCAAGCCTAAACATGCTAGAATCTAAGGCATACAACCTAGGCATGTTAGAGGATCAAAAGGCATTACAAGGCAACTATGCTAAGCATGCATAAGGGACCTAAACCAACTTAGAAACATGTTATACTATGGCAATATGAACATGAAAAACAAACCAAACATGCTCAACACACAATCAAACATGGTGCTCCTTTGGAGGCCAAAACTTGCCCTTTTCAAGGACATCAAGGAGAGGGGGGTGGCCCTCTCCTTTTGGAGACTTCAAGGCACCATCCCCACCACTGAAATCCCTCAAGATTTCAGTGGTGGAGAGGCCCAAGCACCAAAGTCTCGGATCTCTCACAAAATAGCACAAAAAGGGCCTTTTCAAGGCCTAGGGGTGGCCAAACTTACTCAAACCACCAAACACTCTTAATAAACAATAAAGAGGCTTAAAAAACAGAACTTTTATGTGTTAAACACTAAGCACAAAAACAGTTCTAAACTAGGTAAAAACAAGGTGCAAAAATGGGGTAAAAAGAGAGTTAGTGTCTTACCCTTGGAGCCTCTTCAACAAAGATGATGTATTGGCTTCCTTGAGCACCAAACCAGCTCAAAGCTCCAAAACAAACCTCTGGACCTTCAAGAACCCAAGGAAGGTGAAACACTAGGTGTTGGTGAACAAAAGTATGACACAAACACCTAGTGTACAAAACAAGAGGGAAAAAGAGAGATAAGAGGTGTATCTATCCTAACCCTAAAACCAGAGCTGGTCTGTCTAAAATGGCTAAAATTTTCTAACCCTAAGCCAAGAAGAGGAGTGGTCCTCTTATAGGCAAGCAAAGCTTGCAAAGCTTACAAGCTAAGCTAACTAAGAGGGTCATCCCTCCATACACGTGTATGGAGGGGAACCAAAACTATACAGCTGTCTGAAAATATCTCATAAAGCAACTGCACAGTGTCCGGCCGGGCAAAGAGTGTCATTTTGACAAAACTTAGTGCCGGTCGGCACAAAAGAGTGCCGGTCGGCACAATAAAGTGCCGATGGCAACACCAGCCAGCCGGTGGCCTCTAGCCACAGCCGGTGGTATGTGGGGATGCCTCACAAAGCATTCCCTGCCCTTCCAAGGCAAAACACAAGTGTTTGGTGCAAAACCAAACACAAAACGGTCGAGTTCGGAAGTCCTGAGGCAAGGCGCGCGAGCCGAGAACTCCGGGAACTCCAAACGAACACAAACATGGATAATCACCGAGTGTTCCAGCGGTGACGTCCAGGTCTTGAGGACGGTCAAAAATGGGGTGTCTACAGTTGCCCCTCTTTGACAGAACTCGAAAGTCATAACAATGACGGGAGTGAATGTCAAAGCCCAGAGACGACCCATTTTTGACAAGGCCGAAGACTTGGACAAACATACAAAGCGCAAATGGTTGAACTCGCAAGCTGCCTACGTATCCCTTTGCAAGGAATCAAACCAGCGTAGTTCAGACACAGGCATACAAGCCGCAGATAAGGTATGCGCCCGTAGGCGGGGGCAAGATGCAACTGACGATGCAAAAGGCCGAGCATAACTTATGATCATGCAAAGAAAGCTGTAATGAAGCACACATGCGACAGTTTTAAGCTAGCATACGCCAATCTACACTACAATGCAGAAAGGATGTAAGAGAATTATGCAATTCTCGATACGTCTCACTCGGAGGATACAATACCTGTGCGGCTCGTCCGGTTGCACCGGCTTCAAATGAGCCGTACATACAATATCGTGCCTGCAAAGAAAGCAAACTTAACAGGTGCAATATTGTTAGCAACATGCATGACAATGCAAAATGAATGCAAAATGATATGCAATATATACAAAACTATGTATGCATAATGCAAATGATAATGCAATGCAATTGAAACTATGCAATGCAAACTACATGCAGGGCAATTGAATCATGATTCAATCATGAGCGGTTCGAAACCACACGAATGTCAAATAGATTGATGGGGGTAACAAGTCCGTCTCCCATAGAACGATGTCTGATCTATGAGTACTTCGCACGGACACAAGAACAAGTATTGGGTGGAATGACATAAGTGGGGAAACGACCCGCTGATGAGGGAATAATGATCCTAATGCCGGACGCAATAATTACACTACAATGCAATGGAAATGGATACAATGGATATGGCACGCGGGCCAAACCGAGTCTTGCCTAGGAAAAGCATGTACGCATACGAACCGCGTCTAACACAGAAAATGTGCCGCAACCCTCAAACCAAGCTCATCAAGGAATAGGCGCCACACAAAACTATGCTTCGACGTGAAAAGTAGGGGCACATACCAGACCAAGCTCAACCTGGAAAGGCGCAAGCCATAGATGGAAGTGATGCAATGGATGCATGCAGCTACGATGGAATGGAAATGCATGACATGTGCACTATGGATATGGACGCGGGCCAAACCGAATCTTGCCTAGGAAAGGCATGTACGCATACAAACCGCGTCTAACACAGAAATGTGCCGCAACCCTCAAACCAAGCTCATCAAGGAATAGGCGCGTACACAGAAACGTGCTTCGACGTGAAAAGTAGGGGCACATACCAGACCAAGCTCAACCTGGAAAGGCGCAAGCCATGGATGGAAGTGATGCAATGGATGCATGCGGCTACGATGGAATGGAAATGCATGACATATGCACTATACTACAATGATATGCATGACATGTGCATGTGTTTTTTTTGGTTTTTGTTGTTTTTTTTTTTTTTTTTGTTGAAATGCATGACATATGCAATATATATGACGATGGATGACAAATGCATGTTGTTCTTTAGAATAATGCATGACATATGCAATATACATGATGATGCATGACAAATGCAGGTTGTTTTTTTTTGAATGCTTTTTGAAATGCATGATGATGCATGACAAATGCAGGTTGTTTTTTAGAATGATGCATGACATATGCAATATACATGAAATGACTATGCTCGCAGTTTTCCCTATCTTACCAACAGGGCGATATACTAGGTTGGTTCAGTATCCAGAATCGAGGCGTAGACACACCGCCTCAACCTATGGGGCTTCCATACAGATTTCAAGCCGAGGGTACACCCCCTGGGTATTTAAACCAGACTTTAGTCTCGGAAATTCCGAACCTTTGCGTTCTAGGCATAAGCCGTTCAAACTCTAGTTTTCACCGTCCCGGTTGGTCTTCTAGGAACTCACCGCAAACACAGGCAGGTGGCTTTACAGACCACCGAAAGTCGTTCGGGCACGACAAACACCAAAGGAATTGCACCTTCAGAGGATTTAAGGTCTCCTAGACCGGGATGCAAAATGTATGCATTTGAAATGCACATGATGCATGATTTTTGAAATGCGCGCCAACGCACGGCTTTTGAGATGCATAACAATGCAATTGGACGGGTTTAAGGTCTCGCCAGACCGTGCGTGTTTTCGGTCCCGCCGGACCATGCGTGCACAGGACGGTGTAACGCGCAAGGTAGCGCGATTGAATGCATGCAAAATGCAATGAGATGCGCAAAATAGCGCGATGCGATGCATGCCAAATGCAATGAACGGTGTGCGTCAATGTACCGAAGGTCTTGCACCCTCCAAGGATTTAAGGTCTCCTAGACCGGGCGTGTTTAAGGTCCCGCCGGACCCGGCATGTAAGATGAAATGCTCATGAGGCACGCATACCTGATTTGATGGAAAATGGAGTGCAAAACGAGGCATACGTGCCTCGAGATGCAATGAAATGCGAAATGAGGCACGCGTACCTCATTTGATGGAAAATGAAGTGCAAAACGAGGCATACGTGCCTCGAGATGCAATGAAATGCGAAATGAGGCACGCGTACCTCATTTGATGGAAAATGAAGTGCAAAACGAGGCATACGTGCCTCGAGATGCAATGAAATGCGAAATGAGGCACGCGTACCTCATTTGATGGAAAATGAAGTGCAAAACGAGGCATACGTGCCTCGAGATGCAATGAAATGCGAAATGAGGCACGCGTACCTCATTTGATGGAAAATGAAGTGCAAAACGAGGCATACGTGCCTCGAGATGCAATGAAATGCGAAATGAGGCACGCGTACCTCATTTGATGGAAAATGATGCAAGTCGCAAGGGACGTGCGAGACGGCGCGAGGCGGCGCACCGGAGAGTGTGATGAATGCGTGCAACACACACGGGGGGGGGACTTTTAAATCTTATGAAAGACAAAAGGATACAAAAGGATACAGTCATCGCATGAATTTGAGTGCCATACACAGAAGACACTGTCTGAGGTCAAAACGGAGGCCGGTTGAGCGGCGGAGATGCACTTTCTTGCACTTTCTTGAGCTATGAAGACCCAAAACCCCTCATCTAGCCTAAACAAGGCCTTGGGAACACCACCGGCTGGGCTAGGTGGTCACCGGCTGCCGCCGGCTGCCTAAACTTATTCACCGGCACAATAATGTGCCGACCGGCACAAAATAGTGCCGACCGGCAGAAAATGCCTGATCGGGGGCAGTTTTGCCATTTTGCCTCGGGCTTTATAAAATAGGGCTTCTAAACCCTATTCTTCACTTCCTTTTCCGCCGAAAACACCCTCTCTCTCTCTCTAGAGCTTTGTTCTCTCACTTTTTCGCCGTTTCTTTGCATTCACGCGTGTTTTCTGTCGTTCGATTCGCGAAGTTCATCGCGTTTCGGACATTTCCAACCGATTGAAATCTCATTTCGGTGTCTCCTTCGCTACTTTCGCCTTTTCGGGACTTGTTCCCCTCGATTTTCTCTACATTTCCGTGTATTTTCATCTTCCGACCTTCCCGGCCATTTTCGGCCCGCTCGGGGTTGACTTTTCCAGTTGACTTTTCACATTCTTGCTCGGTTTTCCTTTTCTGGCTATTTTCTCATTTCCATTACCATGGTTGACGACATTCCACATGTCGGGACTCCCCCGGATCACAAGATGGATCCCGGGGTTGAGCTTCTCCCGTTGAGCGAGCGCCCATTTGATCCGGCGACCTACCGGCCGGCTATTCACATTCTACCACCCGATGGACTTCGCCACTTCCGCGATTTCGACCGAGCGCTGGACCCGGAGCTTCTCCTGCGCGAGCCGACCTCGCACCTGTCCTTCAACGCTTCCGAGGTAACATCTCTACTTTGTTTTATTTTCTGCAATATAGAATTTTCTGTTCGACTGCCGTAGCTAACTGCACCCGTTAACTGCTTAATTCTGACATGCCGTATATTGTAGTTGATTGTAGATAACTTCACAACTGATATCTGCTTAGGACCGGCACACATGCACACACTGCACTAGCCTAAATTACCCAAACACACGGCACACATTGCACTTTTGACATGAACTCACCAACACCCGGTGCTTATTTGAATCCGAAAACTCGCACGTATGCTAGACTTGCACTGAATCACACAAACACGCAGTCGCATCACACATTGGTAATTCACTGAAACATACCGGGACCTGGTGTCCGTTTGAACTTTGAAAAACACGTACACATGCTATGTTTACACTGATCCGCATGGGAGTACTGACACATCACAGGCCGTAGCCCACCTACTGGTGCACTGAAACCTGACATTTGCTTGCATCTGAAAAACGTGCACACGTGCACCAAGTTTACACTGGACCACTCAAACACACTGACGCATCACGCGCCATAGTTTACGGTAAGCACACACCGGTACCCGGTTTCTGTTTGAATCTGAAAGACTTGCACGCATGCTAGATTTGTACTGACTTTAACTGTTTCTTCGAAAACTGTACATTTCATATTGCTTTGCAACTATTTGCTTGAAAACAGGGAGATTCCCATGCCATCCGAGGGTATGGGAATGTTGCGGCTCGAGATTGGTATTTGGAGCTCCCCGAGGCGGTTCGACGCATCGTGGACGATGCGGGTTTCAGTTCCTTTTGTAGGGGACTTTCCAGGCTCTCCGCCTGCAGACCTCTCCTTGCCGCCTTGGCAGAGAGGTGGTGGGACACCACCGACTCTTTCCACCTATCTGCAGCGGGAGATATGACGATGACTCCCTACGACTTTTCGGTGCTCACCGGCATCGGGGTAGGGGGTGATCCGATCCCCTTCGACACCGACATGGACGAGTGGATCGCCGCTCAGATCTACTTGCTTGGTGAGGCGCCACCTCTAGCTCGCCCTTGCTTTGTTCGTTATTCCTGGTTTGAGGTGCAGTTCAGAGTGCAGCCTGCGTTGGTGGCGGCGGCTCCGATGACCGAGGCGGCTGTAGAGCAGTACGCACGCGGCTTTTTGATGTTTTTGCTAGGGACGACCCTCTTCGCCGACCGGGCGAACACCGTGCCTCTCTGCCTTCTCAGCGCACTGGTGGACGTCCGAGACATCTTGCGTTTTGATTGGGGTGGTGCGGCTCTGGCCACTCTTTACGGGTACATGAGCTCAGTCTCCCGTGGCAGCGGGCAGTTGCTCGGAGGCTACTGGCGAGCTTGGGAGGTACGCCTTCTTCTTCGCTTTACATTTCTGTTCTGTACTTTCTGTACTCTGCACACTGCACACACTGTAGTCTGCTTTACACTTGCTGTATACTGTACACACGGCACACACATACTCTGCTGTACACTGTTCGCACGGTATACACTGCACAGCACACGGCTTTGCTATTTCTGCTTTTTATTCTGTATTCTGCTTTATCTGATAAATGCACTGGTATTTATCTTGCAGTTGTGGGTTTACGCCTGCTTCCCTAGTGTCGCCCCTGTACCCGATGCAGAGACCCCTCTGGTCGTTCCTTTCTCACGCCGTTTCGACGGGAGGTGCGTGCGGAGGCCCCGGGAGACCTTCAGCTTCTTCCGCCGCTACTTTGACACCATCACCCCTGCCGAGGTATGTTTTACTTGCAGTTCATTTAAGCTCCGCTTTTCCACTGTATATTTGCAATACCAGTAGATAACAAACTGTATTTCAATTTCAGATCACCTGGCAGCCTTGGGCTCCACTGCCAGCCGTGGCGCGGGATCGGTTTGCTGGCGCCGTCGATACCTCGCGTTACCGGATTTTACTGGAGGGCCCGGTCGTCGGGCTTGGTACCTAGGCGAGCGCTTCTTGCGTCAGACCTTAGGGTTACTGAGCAGATAGTCCCGGTACACCCTCCCGAGCATATGCGGGATACGGAGAGGTTCACCGCCGAGCAGATGGCGGACTACACCATCAGCTGGAAGGCAGACGGCTTCAGAGGCGAGGGCGATTACTCAGAGTACGTCCGGACCTTCATCATGCGGCCGCTGAGTGGTGGTCGCCGAGCTGAGGGAGAGAGACCTACGGCGCCGGCAGCCGGAGCAGGAGTAGGAAGAGGAGCGCCGAGGAGGGCTCGAGTTCGCGGCAGGGGCGGGGTTCAGAGGGGACGGGGGGCCGGTTGGCCTGCTCTGCCCACTATGCTGACATACAGAGGGCAGGGTGGGGAGACCTTTCAGATCCCTTTGCTCCTCCCCCGGCTGGTCATGAGTTAGCTGGTATTCCCGACTTGCCTCCGGTATGTATCACTTCATTTCGTATCTTGCATTGTGATTCCATTTCAGTTTATTCGATATTCCACAGAATACTGATGCGTCTGATACTTTTGCAGGCATCCTCCGAGTACACCCGGCAGTCCGTGGAGTTGAATGCCTCCATGATGGGGATGCTGCAGCGGACCTTTGACATCTTGGCTCTTTACAGCATTCCGGTATGTCTTCTCTGACTGTTTCATGCAATCTGATGTACTGCGCAAGACCTGATAACTGCTCACGGCACTCACACACTGTATTCATACACTGCATTCTGCACTGATTCATCTGTTCTCAGTATTCACATACACTGTACTCATACACTGCATTCTGCACTGATTCATCTGTTCTCAGTATTCACATACACTGTACTCATACACTACATTCTGCACTGATTAACTGCTCACGGCATTCACATACACTGTACTCATACACTGCATTCTACACTGATTCACTGCTCAATATACTGATGCATTCGTCTTTTCATGCTGTTTCAGCCTCCCTTCCAGATTCCCCCGGTGGGTGGCGCTCCAGCCGGACCTCCCATTTTTACTTGGGATGGCAGAGCATATCCTCGTACCAGAGGGGGGCGCGTTCATGTCGGGAGTAGCTCGCGGGCTCCAGTTCCAGATGACGAGTCTGAGGAGGAGGCGGAGTCATCCGAGGAGGAGGCCGGGGGCAGCTCGGGCTCGGGCTCGGGCTCGGATAGTGACACTTCTGGTGATGCTCCTGGACTTCTGCCCAGGAAGAGGGCGAGGACAGATCCCCCGGCGCGAGGCCATTGATGATGCTGATGACCCAGACTTTTGCTGTTTTTTTATTTCTTTTCTTATTCTTTTGTTGGTAGATAGAGTATCTTGTACTGCGGCAGGCAGATTTTGTTTCCAAAACTTATGTACTTGAAAAGATGATATGAAATGAAACAAACTTTTTGTCTAAAAAAGTATTTACATTCGTGTATATTTCATACCCTGCACTGCATTGCATCATATTACACCTCAAATGTAAATGATATTGATCTGTTGTCTGAAAATTGAGCATTTGCACTATGATAATCGGATAACCAACCAATCAACAGCAAACAACTCATACAAACCACTACTCAAACTGGACACACAACCCATACTCTGCTGGGGATTAGTCTGCATGCAGCCCATAACACAGCACTCGGTCCATTCTGCACACAGCAAACCCTGAACAAATAACCCAATCTGACAAGACGGGTCACAAAACTGAAACGGTTGAAGTTGAAACTCACTCGGATGTCCCAAATTTCCTTTTCTTTCTCTTGCTTCGCACGAATGTAGAGAATGGCACAGCATCCGAGCACAAACGATTTCTTTGAAATAGGGGTTTCACAACCGGGGTATCGAGCCTACAACTGAACACAACGAGACAGACTCAAACAGAAAAACAAAAGGCACACGACCTAACACAACGAGACACACTCGGAAAAAGACTCAAAGTTAAAGCCGAAGCCGACAAATCAAAAGACACGACACACTGACATGTTTACACAAGAAGAGACCTCGAATCTCGGGGAACCAGTCTCTCTGGGTATTATCCCTCACCCTTTCTGATTTTGTGATACTCAGATCGCTCGGCCCTCCGGCTCTGTTTTTCTCTCAAAACCCTCTTCTCGTTTTTCTCTCTGCTTACACCTCTCTATTCTTTATTCTCTCATTTTTCATCCCTCCCCAGAGTGGTTGATAGGTAAACGAGAGGTTGTGGGTTCACGCCCAACACTGTTAGTTCACGGCTATTTCTTCTGGTGAATAGGGTGCCCTTCTGGCGAGTATGTTGACGGGAGGAAGACAGAAGACAAGACTCAACTGTGCCCCTAGTTCGTCATTTTGACCATTTTTGTTTTCTTCCTAAAACAGTTTTCATCAAAAAAAAAGAGTCGGATCAACACACTTATTCGATTCTTGATTTGAAAATCATGCGAATCAGGCTGTGAGCACTGAAAATTCTCCTTTTGGGTCCAAACATGGTCCGATTTTGAAAAATGAAATAGTTTTCGAGAAAATAAGTCAACTTCAGTGAAAATTTTCAAAAACTATTTTTGCAAACAGTCAACGCTCGACGAGCGCGGAACTTACCCTCGAGATATACAACCTCGGATTGGAGGCAATGGGAAATTGCCCCTGGCTTAAAGGGGGATAAGGCAACGGAAAGTTGCCCCTAGTTTGGGCGGTAACTCAGGGCAACTTATGGCACTGTATGGCAACGGAATGTTGCCCCTTGCTTGGATAATGCCGCGGCACATTGTAAGCCAGTCCTTGTTGATGACGATCGGACCCTCAGTCGCGGAGGAGCCGAAGACGGTTTGAATCAATATATGGACACAGTCACCTGGAAGGTGTTGGTGATTTGGGCTTTAAGAGGAAGTTAATCACGTAGCTCCCGGTTGCTTGTAATTGAGACTCTGGATTCGGAGGAGGCAAACGTGATCAAAACCATGACATGGACTGAGACGCTATGGAAGCGTTGGGGGCTGGACTTCAGGATGAAGTTGCCTACGTATCCCAAACATGGGAATCAAGCCTTACGTAGTTCCGGTTAAGGTACACTCGGGTATTTTAACCTTCACTGTTTAGGCTCTAACTTTTGCCAAGGTGCCCAATGCGGGTTTTCGACCTTGCGAGCTATGTTTTTCTTCTTTTTATTTTCTTATTTTCTTTTCTTTCACATTTTCATTTCTTTTTCTTTGCCATTTTTGGTTCTCTTTCTTTTTTCTTTTTTTTTGTATTTTTTTGTCTTTTGAAATGGAAGCCCTCTGTATCCGGGAGAGCGGTTGTTGGGTTGATTTGCAGGAAAAGTCCATCATGGTTGCTTCTCGAGCTTTGCTTGGTGGGATCTGATCTCCCTGATCTGACTTTGAGGCCTCTTGCTCGAGGGCTGCTTCAAAATGGGCCACACAGGCGTTTCATGGCACTGTTGGATGTTCTGAACGGATTCCGGTTCACAATAGATAAATCGAATTTTGAGGCCGAGAGTGATCCTGGGCTACACAATCTCAAGAACGATTCCACACAAGTCTTCACGAGACTGCGCAAAATATTTTGTTTTTGAAAGTTTTTAAGAAAGCGACAAATCGCTCGTGCTGAAGATAGTGTGGAACCAGTCTGGGTCAGGCCAGGGTCCTTCTCAGTACTCACGCCGATAAGCATAAATTCATTCATAAAAAGCTTAGCATGCGTTTCTTTTTTTTCAAAATGATCAAAATTTTACAAAACCCGAGGAATTACTTCCTCTTTGTTTTTATCACCACAGTGTTCGAAAAGGGTTTTATGAAAAGCTTAGGTCATCATAACGATGTTAAGGCACAAGAGAGCAGGCGGTATTGCTGTCGTTCCATTCACACCTCTGTGGCGGCTAACTCGAATAGCAACAAATATGACACATGATGGCCACGGCTGTTTCATTCAGATTTGTTGGCATAACTGGCTCCCTGACAGAAACAGACTCAAAAAGCAAAAACAACTGTTTATAAGATAAAACGGTGTTTGAGGCAACAACCCCGAAATCACCATGGTACTCTATACAAGAGGGACTGACTCATTACAATTAGACAGACCCTTAAGCAAAAGGAATGTCTCAAAACAATGAGACAGGCTCAAGACAAAACAGAAGACTGACTCGACACCCAAGTCAGAATTTACAGAAATTAATAGGTGCCCAAAAATGCGTGCCAAACGCCACATCCAAAAATGCGCCAAGCATGCCCACAGGCGGTTCACCTTCTGATTACATACTCGCAGTATCTGTGTCCTCAAAATCCAAGAACTCCGTAGTGACTGACTTGGCCGAGGTGGGTGGGAGGATAACCTCGTTGTCAATCAGATCCTGCACCTCGTGACGGAGGCGAAAACAATTGTCAGTGGCATGGCCTGTCTGCTGATGGTACGCACAGTACAGAGAAGCATCATGTGCGGCAGGGAGATTCTTCGGTAGGGGCCGGGGCTCCAAGGGTTTGAGATGCCCCTTTTTGGCCAAAATCAACAGTGCCCTAGACAGAGGCATGTAAAGAGGGTGGAAGACCCTGTGCCCTCGGGGCAGATACTTCGGGGCCTGAGCACTCTTGCTAGATGCATTAGCGAACGGATCGGCGGGAGCGGCCTTGGATTTCTGATCCTTCCCGGGTGCAAGGTTGGGAACGGGAAGAACTGTTTTGGCATGACGGGGCCTATCCCGATTCTCTGATTGACTGGAACTGCCCTCAGGCGGAGTGGGGAAGGCACCCTCCACAGCTTTTGTCACAACTGCAGATACCTGTTGCTTGTTCATCCCCATGGCTTTCAAAGCCTCTACTGCCCACAGCAGCTGTTCGGTAGGGTCGGCATCTGTCTTCATCTTGCCTTTATCTCTGGCCTCGGCCTGATCTAGAGTTTGGTTTGCTGCGTCGTTACCATAACTGGAGGTCATCTCCGGTTGGTTGAGCTCAATCACAATTCGTCCCAGTAGCGGGGGCTCCTGGGGTATGAAGCCTCCGACATATGGTGTGGCTGGCGGCGAAACTGACATTCCATAGGCGAGATCCGTCACGGATCTTTGAAGATCACCTATCATCCCCATTATTCAAATGTAGTAGGCTCGCGAGCCTGATATAGCTGAGGGGCCCAAACCGGGTGCGCGGCCGGCGATCTGGGCGGATGCGGCATGTCAACGTAGTCTCATCATGTAGGGTGATTCCTTGATCCAACGCGGCCGTCATGACCACGATTTCTTCTGAATTCTGCGTCATGCTAAGTCCTGCCGCAGCAAGGAAAGACACTAACTGTTCTGGATCGACCCTCTGAATCTCTGAACTGAAACGGAAAACAAACAGCATTTCAGCCCCAGACAGATCAAGCACGGATGTAGCCGGATAACTGTACTCTACTACTGATCACTATTCCCCAGAATCACTATTCAAAGCTGAACTGATACCCACAGATACAACTGATTCTGACAACTGTTATCGGTGCCCTCGGCCGGATACCCAAACTTGCAAACTGATATATGCGTTCCCTGCAGAGATACACTCTAAAAGCACATACAGGTAAAGAGAGCCAATACACCCCTATGTTGGGGTAGGGTTTCCCTGTCCTATTTTGTCAGGAGCTAGGGTTTCACTACGCACAGCGGTTTCAAACAACCTATATCGGGTAAGCAACCTGTCCTAGTTTGGAATGGTCACTATGGATCCGAATATGCACTAGGTCGAATGGTCAAAAAGGGTGCCCCGGTAAAACCGGGGTTTGTGTTCCCATGCTGTCAGAGCCCATAACCGGTCAGCCTTATGGTCATGCCTTGACAAGACAAGCCTCCGGCAAACCGTTCAGGAATGGCAGATGGCAAACACGGTGTCCTAGGCGCACCAATGCACATGCAATGCAAAGAGACACATAAACGAAATCAAAACAGGATATCACGAGTTCGAGTCAAGCTCTCTAAATCCCCAGCAGAGTCGCCAGAAACTGTAACAGCGCCCCGGGGGACCTCGCTACAGCTCGGACTCTCCTTTTGGTTGCGGTTCTAATCTGAACCAAAGAGTCCAACTCTGGCAAATCGTTTTGAAGAAAAACAGATTTTTGAAAAGTAGTGCCAAACATGGACTGCTTTGCCAGATTACAGAGTCGCCACCTAAATATTTTTTAATGGGGGAATTTAGGAAACCCTGACTCGGTGCCGAAGGCCACGTGTCCGTCATCACCAAATGTCTTGGCTCGGGAGCTTGGGTACGATCGGGGAAGGTCAGCTATGAGCACCCCCTTTCGCCCGGTCCGAAGACCGGCCTCTACTAACCGTGATATCCGATTTTGAAAACATTACATGCTCTTATTCCAATTATTAGCCTAGAATTACTATGTTATGCGCACAGCAAACAAGTATAGACTAGTTGCCTAATTGGAAATAACATTGCATATCCGTTTTGTCTAAAAACGTGGGTTTTGCTACTCGCAAGTAGGCTAAAATACGGATTTCAATGAGTTGTTCCAACTCAAGCAATCCAACCTCCACCCACAGGCATTCAAACAGTTTATCTCATAAGCTTAGCCGCATGGTAAGCATACTGTCATGGCAACATTCACACGCATGCGAATGCTAAAGCATAAAAACTTACATCGTACTCCGTGCCAAAACAATAACGGTTAGCAAACATGCATGACCTAGTTCATGTTAAGTGGCTAATGCAACACAGCATAATGCAATCTAGAGTAGGCTCGGCTAACCCTAAGCATGGCATGTGAAATGTTACAACTATCACGTATTCAATTTGGAATTGAAAATACGATGCAGTTTGTATGATGTACCGAGCCCGGTGCATGTAAACAAATGCATGGATGCACGCATGCATTGCATAAGGTATGCTAATTTAATGTGCCCTAATCTACCACATAAGGGTAAATAAAAGGGAAGAAAGAAATGGGGATTGGAAGACATACACCCACTCACACACACTTATTACAATTTGCCCTCACTCGGAGGGACCGAAAGAATAATACAAATTAACTACGCAAGCTAATTAAATATTACAAATCACTAAATTAATTAAAATTAATTAATCTAATTAAAGCAGTAAATCGCCTCGGGATGAGGGAGGATGCAGCAGCTCGGGACTGGCTCGGAATCGCACTGCCATGCACGGATTGCCTCTGTTTCCTCTGCTCTCCTCCTCAGAAAATTACCAAAGTCCCAGGAGTGCCTCTCAGGGCACTGGGGATCACCACCGGCTGGGGTAGACACCACCGGCTGAAGGAGGACCACCGGCACTAGATATCCATCGGCTGAAATTGACTGCCGGTCGGCACTAAAGTGCCGGCCGGCACAAAATACCTGCAGAACCTGCAACTCACAGCAGCAGAGGGCAAAACATGCATGGCAATAATTCAATATTTATGCACTACACACACCCCTTATCATTTTGACTCAAAGGGCATGTGCCTCGATTCCCGGACCACCAATCGCGCATTTCCATGCATGATGGCCCAAGAACCAAGATGCAACTTTGATTTCAAATGCATGCAATGCAAACAAGCAAACAAGGGTGCCAACCTCCATCATACTTCACTTCAAGAGGCCAAACATGCAATCAATGCAACCCTAACATGTCAACTACATGCAACATGGACTATGCAATACTTCATGCAAAGTTCAAGCAAGCATACAAGTAAGCATGCAAACCAATGAAAGATGGTCTTATACATGATTAGGCAACTCAAATAGGCCTAAAATCAGTGGCCAAAGTGCCTAACATGAGGACTAAAAACACACACACATGCAAGTGTTATGATCCAAACCTTAAGCATGAACATGGCAACTCTCAAGCACACTTAAAGAGACCAAACATAGACAATGAGCATGCATTGTAAAGCTCTGAAATACATGCAAAACATGGTGCCAAACCAAGTCGAAGATAGACCAAACAAAGCATGCAAATGGTCTAAGGCTTAAAGCTAGTCAAAGAGGCTTTGAACCAACTTATGCAAGGCGATTATGGCATGCACTAAACAACTAAAAACAGGTTTTTAGTATGTCAAAACAAAGCCAAAAGGCTACTTAGATGGCATCTAAGAGGCTTGAAATCAAAGGCATGCAAAATGGCCAAAACATGGGCATTCAAGACATGCTTTCAAAGCGTTAAAGAGGCGACTAAGGTGAGCATACAAGCACACCAAAAGGTCTGAAATAGCATGCTAGGTGGTTCCAAACCATCAAAAATGAAGCAAGCATGGCATGCTACACATTCATGCTCTTGAGGCCAACAAGCCAAATGTAAAGGGGCTATATGATGCATGCCAAGATTGACCAAAACAACTTATGGACAGAGCTAAAACATGTCAAAATAAGCATACAAGCTTCATGGATCTAGGCCTAAAACATGCTAGAAAGAAGGCATACAAACCTAGAGCAGTTAAGGCAATACAAGGCATTACAAAGCATCTATGCGAAGCATGCAAGGAGTGCTAAAACCAACTTAAAACAGAGTTTAATCATGGCATAATAGGCATGAAAAACAGCCAAGACATGCTCAAAACACAACCAAACATGGTGCTCCTTTGGAGGCCAAAACTTGCCCTTTTCAAGGACATCAGGAGAGGGGGTGGCCCTCTCCTTTTGGAGACTTCAAGGCACCATCTCCACCACTGAAATCCCTCAAGATTTCAGTGGTGGAGAGGCCCAAGCACCAAAGTCTCGGAGCTCTCACAAAATGGCCTAAAAAGGCCCTTTTCAAGGCCTAAGGGTGGTCAAAACCTACCACCAAAACACTCTTAATAAACAATAAAGAGGTTAAAAATCAGAACTTTTATGTGTTATGGACTAAGCACAAAAACAACTCTAAGCTAGGTAAAAACAAGGTGCAAAAATGGGGTAAATAAAGTAAGTTTTGTTACCTTTGAAGACCACCTTCACAAAGGTTGGAGTTGTTGGTTCCTTGAGCTCCAAACCAGTCAAGAACTTCAAGAACAAGCCCTTAGCACCTCAGTTCCAAGAGGAAGGTGAAACACTAGGTGTTGATGTGCAATAGTAAGGCACAAACACCTAGTGTACAAAACAAGAAAGAAAGAGAGAGATAGGATAGATACACAAAACCTAACCTAAAACCAGAGCTTCTCCCCTCCTAAAATGTCTAACTCTCCAAAAATTCTAACCCTTGAGCCAAGAGAAGAGGCTTCTCTGTATAGGCACAAACTTACAAGTTAAGCAGAAAAGGCTCATCCCTCCATACACGTGTATGGAGGGGAAACAAGCACCAGAAAGCTGTCTGAAAATATCTCCAAAAACAGCTGTAAAGTGGTCGGCAGGGCAAAATGGTCATTTTGCCAAAAAGAGTGCCGACCGGCACAAAATAGTGCCGACCGGCACAATATAGTGCCGATGGCAACACCAGCCAGCCGGTGGCCTCTAGCCACAGCCGGTGGTATGTGGGGATGCCTCACAAAGCATTCCCTGCCCTTCCAAGGCAAAACACAAGTGTTTGGTGCAAAACCAGACACAAAACAGTCAAGTTCGGAGGTCCTGAGGCAGGGCGCGTAGCCGAGAACTCCGGGGACTCCAAACAAACACAAACATGGATGATCACCGAGTGTTCAAGTGGTGACGTCCAAGTCTTGAGGACGGTCAAAAATGGGGTGTCTACACATACCAGCAACAGCTTGCCAAAGCTTACAACAAGAAGGTCAATCCAAGGGATTTTCAAGTCAACGACCTAGTCTTGAGAAAAGTCGTCGGCAATAAGAAGGATCCCAGAGAGGGCAAGCTTGGCCCAAACTGGGAAGGTCCTTACAGAATTACTTCGGTGTTAGGAAATGGGGCATATCGGCTCGAAGATAGTGAAGGCAAAGCATTGCCTAGACCATGGAACACTTGTAATTTAAAGTTTTTCTATCATTAGATGTTTGTTTGATTTTTTGCCGATATGATCAATAAAATCTTAGCAGAATTTTCCAGAACTTATGAAACTATGCATAATGTTGTTTTTTGAATAATGAGAACCCAAGTGGAACTTAGGTTCACATTGGGGGCAGAGAGAAGACAGTAAAGCTTAGCCGAAGTTAAGCCAAGATTATGTTTAACCGTGGTTAATCTGAGATAAAGCTTAACTGAAGTTAAACTGAGATAAATTCCTTACCTTGTTAAAGTTAAGCCGAAATAATTCCTTATCTTTACTTGTTGAAATTTGTAGCAATTTACAAGTTAAAGTTAAGCTGAGATAAATTCCTTATCTTTACTTGTTGAAATTTGTAGCAATTTACAAGTTAAAGTTAAGCCGAAATAATTCCTTATATTTACTTGTTGAAATTTGTAGCAATTTACAAGATGAAGTTAAATTAAGTTTATTGATTTAGCCCCTTGTTAAAACTTGAGAAAAGTTTGCCAGTTAAAATTGTATATGCTTTATACTTGTTGAAATTTATGGAAAATTTACAGGTGATGTCCTAGCCGAGATAAACCTTCGGGTAAACATACCCAAGGTATTTCTCCCCGAGGAGATTGTACAAAGGAGGAGAGACTTGCAAAATATTCTAAGTATAGAATCATGCAGAAGCAGTCATAAGAATACAAAAGTACAAACACTCAGTAGAGGAAAGTTGTATTTAGCATTAGAATGGAAAAAGGCACATCGGCCATATACAGAGTTTACATTGTTCTGAAAACGAAAACGTACATGAAGTACAAAAGACATAGCATCACAGTTGTGTTTCTTCAACTTCAGGAACAGTTTGAGTTTGAACCTCGGCCACTTCTTGGAGAACTACCTCGGCAGACCCTTGAGGAACTACTTCACCAGACTTTTCCGCCTCGATCTCAGCGTCAATCTCTGCAAGTGTCTCATCAAGAGCTTTCTCAGTTGGAGGAACGTTGGACGGTGCCTGTTCAGGAGCAGCCTCCTTGATAACCACTTCATCCTCCTCATCATGAGTCAAGTCTAGGACTTGATCATCCTGAGGAAGGGACTTGGTCTCAGTGGCATCCTTGGGCTTCCTGACCAAGGCCTCATCATCATCCTTTTCCTCTTCTTCGGATTCAGACTCTGAATCATCTTCAGCTTGACTTGGAGGAGGAGGCTGAGGGAATGGCAGAGGAATCTGATCGGCGTTCCTCAGAGGCGAGTCAGCCGGGGTGTCAAGTTTCTTCAGAACGGCCATCCAACCAAGGGAGAAGCCCCTGTTGCATGACTGCCTGACTTGAAGCTTATAGTCCTCAGCAACATCGGCCATGCCTTGAGCATAGGCCTTTTCATCGGCCTCTTCGATTTCGGCCTTTTTCGTGGCCAGGGCTTCTTGAAGCTCCTTCTCGGCCTGGGCCCTCCTATCCTCAGCTTCCTTCAACTGGGCTTGAAGAACTTTGTTTATAGCCTCAGCAGCGCCGATCTTCTCCTCGGCAGAAGTTTGGGCTTTGGTAGCAGCCTCGGCTTGGTCTTCCAATTTCTTCATTTTTGCTTCGAGACCTTTATTGGACCTTTTGAGGCCGGAGACCTCCCTCTTAGCCTCGGCAAGCCTCTCCCGGTTTTCAAACGACTGAATAGAGAAGGAGTGAGCATGCTGGATGGCCTGAAGGCAAAAAAAAAAAAAACAAAAAAAACAAAAAACAAAACAAAACAGTGTTAGAAAATATTCTAAGTAAGAAACAGAAAGGAAGCAAAAAGTTCCAAGTAGGAACATTTACCTGAACAGAATGTTGAAGCATGAGACAGTAGTTCCCATACTCACTGATCTCGGCGTTCCGATTAAGATCACCCGGGAGTAAGAGGGCAGTGCTGAGTGCAACGCCGATATTAATATCCTCGGCGCTGTCACTCTCAAAGATTGGCTTGTCCTCCAGAGTAATTTTTGGCTCCCAGGGGACCAAGGGCTTTTTTGACTTAGAAGTTGTGCCAGAGGACAACCTCGGCTTCTTTGATTTTGAAGAGGAGGATGGCTGTGCTTCAGCAGATCTTTTTAAGGGAACAGAAGCAGTCTCCTGGCTCCCAGCCAACTGTGAAATTGGCACTGTGTCTTCAGTCTCAATTTGAGCGGCTGTGGCCTTTGGCTGAGCTTTCTGGGTTCTTTTTGGTTTTGGTGGGGGCATGGTGTGCGTCGGCTGAGCATCGACGTCGGTAGGAAGGTCGGCCAGAAGATCTTGAGCCACGGGCTTTTGGCGAACCATCTCAGCAGTTTTGACTAGTCGTCGCCGACGTTTTCGTTTAGGAATAGGGATCAAGTAAGGTGCCGAAGTGGATGGCAAATCTGCTGGGTCATACGTTGATCCTTGGTCAGCTCGTGATGTGGACGCAGTCTGGGTTGTAACAGAAGATGGAGAGAGGCTTTTCTTCTTCCGTTTGGGGACGTCGGGCAAAACGGACTTATACGTTGGGATAAAGTTCAGCACCAGTGGAGCCTTTCATTTGTCAATTGGCAGATCAAGTAACTTCTTCAAATCCTTGCCCAGAAAATAGGATTGGCGAAAGTTCTTTGGTGGTTTGCGAACATCTGCAAGAAGAACAAGAAGTCAAAAACAGACAAAGTTCTGAAGACTTAAAAAGTAACAAGAAAGTGATTGACAGTAGGCTCTTACCCTTGCCCTCTTTAACAGTTCGAGGAAGAGGGAATAAATGGGCATCTTCATCTGGGGCAAATTCCCAATTTCCAGAGGCAATAAGGTAGTCGTCTCCAGCCCCCTTGTTGGAGTCTGGGAGGTCGGCTATAATTTTGAATTCGGTGGACCTCGGCTTGAGGTAATAAACAAAGCCTTTTTCTTTTAAGTCCAGGGCGCACATGGTATAACAAAATTGGATATCGGCAAGGGTAATCCTAACATTCTCCTGCCTAGCCAGGACTATGATACCATTAATCACTCTATAGGAGTTGATGGTAAGTTGCATGGGGTTCAATTTGTAATAATGAAGAACTTCACGGAAGAGGGGATCGAGTGGAAGTCGGAGTCCACATTCCACAAAAGCTACAACAGGGAAAGGCATCGTATGGTCTGTAGGCATGATGGAATCGTCATCCCCAGCTAGCCTAAGGTAAACATCATCCGGAATGGAGAACTCTTGCCTAAAATATTCAAGCTTGGTTGGGGTATTTACCCTACGTCTCCATATACCCATGACTTCGGTATGAATGTACTTAACTACACAAAGAGGGTACTTTTCAAGGGTTATTGGGACCTCGGCTTAAACCTAGGTATATATTGGTAAGGAGTATTTCAGTTTTTCCTACGAATTGAAGGTCCTACAGACAAATCCCAAACCTAAATCTACGAAGAACGAGTATGAAGGGCAAAAATCTGGAAAACAGAAAAGCAAGAGCGAAGTTTCAGAATCAAGAACAGAGGTAGGGCTATCAAAAGCATAAAGAATACATGGAGTATACGGTCAAGAACAGTGACAAGAGTGCAAGAAAGTGGTGAACAGTGTATGGGCAGAAATCAAATTCACTCGAAAACTTTCAGATATATGACTCACAAGATTTGAAAGAAAAATGGGAGCAAATAATATCAACGGAAATGAAAGCGAAGGGGACAGTAGCTTACCAGAGAAATAGAGCCGGAATGAATTTCGCCGAAGTCTGACGGCAGTTACAGATGTGACGAAATGATGACAGCTTCACGAGAGAGGAGAATGAGAGACAGTCACAGAGCTTGGAGCTTGAAGCAATGGCGGTTTCGAAGAAGAAAGTTTAGAGAGAGAGAAAGTAAGGAAATCAAATGCGAAAGTGAAGAGCCAAAAGAGAGAGGCAAAAGTTTTGTCAAAATTTGAAACGGCGGCAAAACAGAAGCATTTAATGCGCCTGGGGTAACGCGGACGTCAGACGGCGCAGACAGATGAAAGACGGCCTGCGAGCGCGTCACAGGCACGAGCCAATGGAAACGGAACACGTAGGTGAACTGGTTAAAAAGTGACGCATGACAGCTCATACGCGTGAAAGAGTTCACTGGAATTCTTGTTCTCCGAAGAGAGCATGTCGGGCTAAAAGTAAATGATCTCGGCTGGGAAGTTCTTGAGCCGATGTTCAACAAGAGTACCAATGTAGGTTCCATCACCTCAGAATGCCGAGGTAATAGAACCTAGGGGGCAGTTGTGGGGATATATTTTCTGAGTACCAACACGTGGCCAAGGTGACACCGAAGTGTCAGCCGAGATGTCACGTGTCCTGGTCTAGATACCAGGATGATCTTGGCAGGGCCGAGGTTATCTGCGAGAATACAAGAATACGGGATAAACGGATAAGGGACAGGAGTCCTAGAATAAAGAAAGACTACAAGATGGATACAGGTAATACTCTCAGGGAGTCTATCCTTATCTCTTGAAGAGTCCAAGGTAAATCCGGAATTAGAGTCCATGGAAGTGAGACTTCTAGTGGGACGGGGATGGAGTAAAACTATAAAAGGAGGGCACCCCCGGCGGGTCTAAGGTACGCAATTTTAAACCTTGAGCAGTAATTTAAGCACTTGAATTATCTTTAAGAGATACTGACTTGTTCGTCGGAGTGCCTCCGGGTGGAAGAACCACCGCCGGAGCCTTTTTCTTCTGTGCAGGATAACAGGGTGCCATCTGTTCTGCCTGTGTTCTACAGCTGAATTACTAAGGAGGGTAGTGTGATCGGAAAATCACTCACACATTTATTATGTAAAGTCAACAAAAAAATAATATTTTAGTCATTAAATTCAATGCAGATGTATATAAAATGTCTAAAAGACATTTTTTCATTGAGTCTAAAATGTCACTAAATTCAATCGAACTTTTTCTTCCTTTATTATTAAGGTGAAACTCTACAAGTGTGTACAAAACGCTTTAAAATCTCATATAAATCCCTCCTTTCTACCAAATTGAAAAAACTGATAAAACTATATTGTAACTTACGATTTGTGTTGATTCCTCAACCGTCAAATTCAAAAGTAAGATTTGGTGTTAAACTGTTTCTCAATACTGACCGAACCATTTACACTCCTATATACTCCACAGTTCAAAGAATTTCAAGTCTTGGGTCAAAAAATCTACCAACGATACAAATTTAAGGAAATTAAAAGATGAAAAAGAAAGGACTGATGGTACTACTAGAACTTCTTCTTTTTTTTCTTTTTTTTTTTTGGTTGAAATGAATAGCTAACGACAACTATAGAACTAGGACTACTAAACAAGTCGAATAATAAATTATTTTACATTTAATAAAATTTAAAATGCATTAATTGAAAAAGGAAATTACTAGAATCAAAGATGTCTCATTTTATTTATTTATTTTTATTGGTATATCTCACTTGAGGGAGATTACTAGGAATCCAACTTGGGACTAGAGGAATATGTCTAGACGGTTATAAGAGAAATATGCCTACCCTTCAATTTGATGTCTAATATAGGGAAAAGGAAGGGGGTGGTGGGTTGATATAAGTATCAATCTTTTATTTGTTTATTATTATTGTTATTATTATTATCATTATGTATGCATATCATAAATTAGAAGTTTAAGGTGTATTAAATTTAAAATTTAAACTAATTATGATAGATATTTAAAACAATTAAGATTGAGAAACATGACAGTTATACACAGGATAATGTTAAATATATAAAAGGAAAAATTAGTCTAAGATCCCTCTCTCATTTTTAGTAACGAAGGAGATCTACAATATTATTTTACGGTGTTAAAGGTCTCTCAACCCAACACCCATGTATCACAAAGAAATTTGATATATCTCACAGCTTTAAACCCTCACCTCTCTCTCTCTCTCTCTCTCTCTCTCTCTCTCTCTCTCCTCAGACTTACGCCTCTTCTCTTCTCTCTCCTTGCTGCTTTTCTCTTTCTCTCTTGTCGATCCAACTCGATCAGTCCAACAAGCCCTGTGTCAAGAACTCGTCTCTTAGGTCGCCAATTTTGCTTGTTTGTTTGTTTGTTTGTTTGTTTTTTTTTTTTTTTTTTTTTGTTCTTCTACAAATCCATTCGAACCGAGCTTGATGACCTCCACCGCGTTGCTATGGCCTTCGCCTCTGATCAAGACAGTGACTTGAATCCTCTGTTGAAGCAATGTCACTTCTTTTAGTCAATCTATACTGCAATGCAGAGGACTAGGTTTGCTTACAAATTAATTGAGAAAATTTTGAAATTTGGACATACCTAGGTCTTGATTTTGAGTTTTTATGTGTGTTTAGATATGTATCTTTGCATTTTATGGTGTTAAAAGGTTAATTGTTCGTTCTATTACTTTAAAGCAATTGAATTTGGCTTCTGTTTATTTGTTTAATCTTATTATTCTGAGAAATTTAATCTAATTATTCGAAGGGTGTTGTGGACATTTCCACGCCTCATCTTCGTCTCCGTAAAACGCCATTGCTGTAAAGCTCTCTCTCTCTCTCTATCACTCTTTGGGCCACTGTAATGGTGAATATACAGGTATTCCAAATGGAGAACCGTGAATTTCTCTAGAGAGTGGGAAGACTGAATTGTAGACATCAAGAATTTCTCTAGGTTCAAACCAAAGAAAATTGAACAACACAAAGAAAATTCAACAACACAGATAAAATTACCCAGAGAAAATTGAATGCTTTGAATTTTCTCTGATTTGAACTCAGAGAAATTCTTTGGGAAGTCTAGAATTTCTCTGAAAATAATTTCTCTAGATTGAAATTTCTCTAGATCAATGCTAAGAGACTTTAGACGTCATAAAAATATTCAATGTCCTTTATATTATAAAATCTTAATATTAGAGATCCTAAAAAAAAACCTATATTAAATTCATGAGAAAACTGCTTTTGAATTGTATTTTTATATTAGTATAGATGTGGCATATTAAATGAATAATTGCAAACTAGAGGAACAAAATGGCAATTTCTTTCAGAAGTTGGCATTAACAAGGATGGGTGACTTACATATGTTTGAAACTTGTTGGGGGCATCAGTGAGAACAGCTTCATATATAATGCATCTTGAAAGGGTTGTCTATTTGGGTAAATTACGAACACATAAAAATATGAATCGTCCTTTTTGGTCCTAAAAATTATATTTTGTCCGTTTAAATTTTTGGTTGTATAATAAATGACCCATTTTATTAATAAATTATTGAATCAATTAATAATTTTTAATAATGATAAAATATATTTCAAATAACAATTTAGATAATTTTATTGTTAGATAGGAAAATTGTTAGGGATTTCATTTTTTCTGTTAATTTTGTTAAATAAAATTTTTGGCAATGGAGTGTTTTTAGTTTTAAAACTAAAAGAGATACTCTATATTTTAAACAAATCTCAAGAGGTGTATTTGTAAATCCTGTTTAGCTCAAGTAATATTTCTCACAATGTAAGTGTGATTCTATTTACTCACCTCACTTTGTCTCAATACACATTATTTGCATCGTTCAAATATTAACTTTGAACCAAAATAACAATGTTGGGATATCTAAAATATTCAAATATTATACTTTTGTTTGGGAGTTCTCCGAACGACACAAATAATATATACTCCATTAAGATAAAATATGGTGAGCAAATAGAATTACCCACAATGTAGGAAATGAGAAAGTTCAAAGTATATCCCATTATAATTGGATTCATTACATCCAAAATTTCAGCAGAGAAGCAGACAAACTTTTAAGAGAATAACATTTGGGAAAAAAAAATAAAAAATCATTTATAAAAATTCATGAGTTTGGGTCCTACTGCTTCAGAGTTGGGTATGTTTGGTTTGAATTTCTAGAGTGATTTTGAGAAAAAAATTTTAGAAAATTTGTTTGGTTTGTAGATTTTTCAAAACAATTTTCAAAATCACTTTCTCTTTCTTATCTATCAATCAATCACTTTTTCTCTCTCCTCTCTCCTTCTCAATCACTTTTTCTCTCACACACATCTACTCAATTATAACAAAACATCAAATCATTACAAACTCCCAAACTCCAAAATTACTTTCAAAATACATAACCAAACAAACCAAGAAAATTTCTAAACTCTCTCCCCAAAATAATTTTCAAAAACTACTCTCCTAAAAACAACCAAACAAGCCCTGTTTTTTTGGTTTGAAATTTTGGAACTAAGAGTCCACACTTATTTATTTTTTTTTTTTATTTACCTTTGTGTGATCAAATCATAATGTTTGTGGCAACCTAATAAAATAAGACATACCAAACACCCCATCATGTGGTAGCCTAGTGTTGCAATGCTTGGAGTTGGAGCACAAGGGAGGACTGAGCATCAAATTTTTGCCATGCCTACCATCTGTTTGTTAAAATGTTTATATAGCATGTTGGGTTGCTTTGGTGTAGTTTTTGGGATTTTTGCCTTTGTTGTTGGGTGTTTTGTTGGGGTCGTGGTGCATATGATTGTTGTTATGTTATGTTTCATTTTCTTCCAATAAAAAGTTGTTCTCTTGGCTAATCAAATAAAACAAAAAGAAAGATTATGCAAGACTGGTCTGAGTAATTTATGTGATTGTAATTACTCCTATTTATGGTTGTTATGAACTTTAGATTGCATTAATATTTGTATGTGAAAATCTAGGTTGTCAATTTGATGCCTTGGTTAAAATGTGAATATGATTGGAATTCCAAGTATTCTTAATGACTCCAAGTCCAACTGAAAGGTACTAACTATAGAAAAGTCCAACTGAAGACTTTATGTGCTATAAGAGCTCTTGAATCTTCATTTATAAATTGAATAAATAGTGGAAAACAGATGAATTCCTAGACTTAAGACATTGGACCCTTAATGGAAGGCCTCAAAATAGCTTTCTTATTTTCCTCTTTATTTTCCATCTTAATAATCTCCAACACAATCGACACCATAACCAAAACCCACCCTATTACAGGCACCAATACCATTGTTTCATCTGGTGGAAGCTTTTAGATGGGTTTTTTCATTCCTGGCAATTCCTGGAATACATACTAGGGAATATAGTACAAGAAAATATCTGTCAAGACTGTTGTATGGCTTGCCAATAGAGAAATCCCACTTGTCAATTCGTCAAGCATCTTAATGGTAATCAACCCAAGAATTCTCGCCCTTGTCAATGGTACTGGTAGTGTTATTTGGTCTCCCAATGTGACAGGACCTGTTGCACAACTTATGGAGTCAGGAAATCTTGTTGTAAAGATGCGAATGATAACATTTTGTGGCAAAGTTTTGATTATCCATGTGATACTCTTTTATCAGGCATGTAGCTTGGAAACAACTTTGTAATGGGAATAGAGCGCCACCTCTCGTCCTGGAAGAGCAGCAATGATCTAGCTTGAAGTAAGTGTACATACTGGTGTGATCCTCAAGGATACCCACAAAATATATTGTTCAGTGATTCTAATGAGGTGTTTCGAACTAGACCATGGTATGGTCTTGGATTCAGTAGGAATCCAAACCTTAAACTGAATTCCATCTACACATATGAATTAGCTTACACCAAGGAGGAGGTGTATTATGGTTATTAACTCCTTGGCTCAGTTGTATCACTTGTAACTCTGAGTCAGAATGGTGTTGCACAGCGCTGGACATAGGTTGATCAAACCCAGGAATGGGTCATTTACCTGATTGCACCAACAGATACTTGTGATACCTATAAAACGTGTGGCCCGAATGGTAACTGTAATGTTGCAAACTCGCTGGCATGTGGTTGTTTGAGTATATTTATGCCCCATAACCAAACAGAATGGAGAAGTTGAGATTGGTCTAATGGGTGTGTTCGGAGGACAACGTTGGATTGCCATAATAAAGATGACTTTCTCAAGTATTTGCACTATGAAATGCCAGACACATGGTACTCCTGGTTTGACAAGAGCATGACCTTAAGGGAATGTGAGATGAAGTGCTTGAACCACTGCTCATGTATGGCTTACACAAGTTTAGACATATGCGGAGGTGGAAGTGGCTGCTTGCTTTGGTTTGATGAGTTGATTGATATGAGACAGTACAGTGATAATAGGCAAGACATCTGCCCATTAAAGTAGAGAGAAGTCTGCCCTCTCAAACAAGGCTTTCAAAGGGAACTCGGTCAGCACCACGTTTGTGTGAGCATGAAAGTAGTGTGCCAATTTCCTTGAGGCTATCATTAGTGCCAAGGCGAGTTTCTCCAGTGGCAAGTATCTCGACTCCGCCGGGAGCAAGGTTTTGCTTACGTAGAAGATCAGCTGATGTTGGACGCCTTCTGCCCGAACAAGCACCGCACTTACGACATGGTGAGAAACGGCCAGAGAAAGATAGAGTTCCTTGCTTTGCTTTGGCGTAAACAAGAGTGGAGCGGAAGATAGATACGCCTTTAGCTCGGCTAAGGCTCTGTCGTATTCTTTGTCCCAGGAAAACTTGGACTTCAAGGCTCGGAAAAAAGGGCGGCAATGATCTGATGACCGGCTTATAAATCGATTAAGCGCGGCTACCATCCCGGCAAGATGTTGCACGTCCTTTACTGAGTTGGGCTGCTTCAATTCTTGTATGGCCTTGATTTAGGAGGGATCTGCCTCGATGCCATAGTTGGTGACCAGAAAGCCCAAGAATTTCCCCAACCCCATGCCAAAGGCACACTTCGACGCATTCAGACACAACTTGTGCTGTTTGAGAATGGCGAACACCTCCGCCAAGTCGGCCAAGTGGTTGGCCTTGCATTTGCTTTTCACAACCATGTCGTTGATATAGGCCTCCATTGTGCGACCAAGCAAGGGAGCGAACATCTTCGTAACCATCCTCTGAAAGGTTACCCTTGCGTTCTTCAATCCAAAGGGCATAACTCTATAGCAGAACAATCCTCTTGGAGTCATGAAAGAAGTGATTTCTCAGTCGGGCTCATACATGGCAATCTAGTGGTAGCCGCGATAAGCATCCAGGAAACTGAGCCGATTGTGCCCGGTCCTTAAGTCCACCAGTTGGTCAATTCTGGGCAAGGGAAACTATCCTTGGGACAAGCTCGGTTGACCGTTTTGTAGTCGATGCAAACCTGCCATTTCCCATTCTTCTTTGGTACCATGACCATGTTAGAAACCCACTGAGGGTAGTGTATCTCCTGGATAGCCCTTGCTTTAAGCAAGTTCTTAATTTCCTCTGCCACTACTTCAGCGTGATGAAACACGGATCTCCAGGCTCTTTAGATGACAAGCCGGGCATCTGGGAAGACATTGAGCTGGTGGCAAATAAAGTTTAGGTCGACACCAGGCATGTTATAAGGCGTCCATGAAAATACTTTGATATTTGCCACCAAGAACTCAACCATCTCCAACCGTTCTTAGGCGGTCAAGTTGGATCCCAATAGAAAGAACTTCTCCAGATCATTCTCGTTGACCCGTACCTCCACCAAGGCTTCAACAACCTTCTCCTTGGCCCTGGTACCCACATCATCCAGGACACTTTAATCTTCCGGTCCTTCGATCATTTCCACAAAGCCTTTGGCAGCTCGGCTCCCATTTACGGCCCCGAAGCACTGATTAGCCATGACTTGATCGCCTCTTATTTCTTCAATTATCCCCGTAGCAGAGGAAAACCTCATGACTTGGTAGTAGGTTGAAGCCACTGCTTGCATGGCGTGAAGCCATCCTCTGCCTAAGATCAAATTGTACGTGGAGGGCACCTTCAACACCTAGAACTCTACTTGCTTGACCACGGACCCGGCTTTGACTGGTAAAATGATCTTTCCCATGGACCACTGCGATTGCGAGTTGAAACCAACCAGTGGTGAGGTCACTGGGGCCAAGTCTTTATCACTTAGCTTGAGTTGCTTGAAGGTGTCGTAGTACATTATTTCGACCGAGCTGCCTTGGTCGATCAAAATGTGCCTAACTTCAAAGTCCCTAATGTGAAGGGTGACCACCACGGTGTCATTGTGCTGTGTTTGAATATGCTCAATATCTCAGCTTGAAAAGCTGAGCACATCTTTCACCTCGGTTTTGCTCTTTTTGACCATGGGCTGGATTGACAGGACTTCCCTCATATGTTCTGTTTTTTTTATCATCCCTCGGAGCTCGCATACCCGCGCTGGCTCGACATTACCATGGATCACATTGACTATGCCTTGAGGGCGTGCTTCCAGGGCAACCAAACCATTTGGCTCAGCTGGAGCATGGAGTGCGGCCTTGATGCCTCCGTCAATGTAACGGTCCAAGTGGCTCAGCTAAAGTGTGGGACGCGGCCTTGACGCCTCCGTCAATGTAACAGTCCAAGTGGCCAACGGCCACCAGCTCCTCTAAATGTTGTTTTAGAGGCAAATAGTCCTCAATACGGTGCCTCGCTCGTCATGAAAGGTCAGCGATATAATGGATTGAAGCCCTTCTGTGCATCGCCCAACTTAGACGGAAATCGGACATACGTCTTGTCACAGATTTCACTAAGGATGCAGTAGATTGGGATCTTGAAAACCATAGTGATGCCTGTTCGGGCATTCAATTTTCTCTTCGTATTTTTCGCGGCGTCATGGGGCTAGTCAGCTCGATCATTGTGACGATCTGACTCTCTTTCATGGTTACTAGGACAGTTTGCCTTTTGTCCGATTGCGTGAACCTTTCGAGCCACTCTTTTTCCTTCGTAGTGGCAGCGGCAGCATCATCCTCTACTCATATATGCTCGACGATTCGCATTAGTAGCTCCATGGTCGTTCGTTGGTTCATGGTGAGCGAGTCTCTCAGTCTATGTTCGACAGCGAGACTACTCTTGTATTGGGTGATTGCCAAGTTAGTCGGGCAATCAAGGATTTCATTGAAGGTTTCCCAATACTTGGTGTTGTACACTTTGAGTGAGTCGCGCGGTTCCATCTTCCCGCTGAAAAGGTGGTCGACTTCTTTCGGCGTTTTGGTGTTGGTTTTGAATCGAGTCACGAACGCTTCCGCCAACTATTGCCACCTTTTGA
>JAPPVO010000036.1:150719922-150748364 GCA_030407325.1 Camellia japonica | reverse complement strand
TCGGTGAGCCTTAACTGGCCTTTCTCTGCCTTGCCTCAGCAAAGGAAAACATTGGTACTCTGAACTGAATCTCTGACCTGACAAAGTCTATTAGCAAAAATCTGGTTGTACTGGGGGATATTGAAGCCTTCTGAAGCTACAGTTCCAAGACCACCTAGCAAAAGAGAAAATAGGCAGCATCTCAGCCCAATTTCACTGGAACAGATACGAGCATAGCTGAATGACTATACTCTCTACTGAATTCTTCCAAAATTCTGCCTGTAAACTGATACCCTCAGGTAAAACTAATTCTCCTCAAATTACTGATGCCCTCAGGCCTGATACCCAAACTTGAAAACTGATATGTGCATTCCTATAGAGGTACACTCTAAAAGCACATAGTAAGCAAATGAGAGCCAAAACACCCCTATGTTGGGGTAGGGTTTCCTGTCTTAGTTTCGTCAAGAACTAGGGTTTCACTATGCACACAGTGGTTTCAAACAACCTATAATCGGGTAAGTAACCTATCCTAGTTTCGAATAGTTACTATGGATTCCGATATGCACTAGGTCGAATGGTCAAAAAAGGGTGCCTCGGTAAAAATTGGGGTTTGTGTTCCCGTCGTGGCAGAGCCTGCAACCGGTCAGCCATATGGCACGCTTTTCAAAGCAAGCCTCTGGCAAACCGTTCAGGAATAGCATACGGCAAACACGGTGTCCTAGGCGCACCGATGAACATGTAATGCAAAGAAACACATAAGTGCAGACAAAACAAGATATCATGAGTTTGAGTCAAGTTCTCTAAATCCCCAGCAGAGTCGCCAGAAACTGTAGACGCGCCCGAACGTCCCGGGCTCCGCGTACGAAATGGCGCGAAATCCTGTTTTGTTCATTAGCTTACTACAGTTTGGACTCAATGTCACGGTTCTGAATCTAATCTCGCAAAGTGCAATGCAAGACGATAAATCACCAAAGAGTCAAATCCGGCAAATCATTTTGGAAAATTGATTTTTATACAGAAATGCCAAGCATGGACTGCTTTGCCAGATACAGAGTCGCCACCTAAATATTTTGTTTTGGGGAAAATTTAGGAAACCTTGACTCGTGCCTAAGGCCACGTGTCCGTCATCACCAAAGTTGCCTCGGCTCGGGAACTTGGGTACGAGAAGGGAAGGTCATGCAATGAGCACCCTGCTCGCCCGATCAAAGATCGGCCTTTACTAACATGATATCTTGTTTTTGAAAACACATGTGCTCTTATTCCGATTAATTAGCTAATCTTACAACGTGATGCGCACAGCATACAAGTATAGACTAGATCGCCTAATTTGGAGCAAAACATTGCATATCCGTTTGTTTGAAAATGGTTTGAAGTTTGCTACTTGTAGGTAGACTAAATCGAGGATTTCAATGAATTGTTCCAATTCAAGTAATCCAACCTTCACCCACAGGCATGCAGGCAGTTTATATCAACTAAGCAATTAGCCTCATGGCAAGCATGCTTTCATGGTAATCAATAACACACATGCAGTATGCTAAAGCGTAAACACTCACAGTGTACTCCGAGCCAAAACAAAGAACTGGTTATAAATCATGCATGATCCTAGTTCATGTTAAGATGGCTAATGCAACACATGCGAAAATGTATCTAAAATAGGCTCGGCTATTCTAAGATGGCATATGAAAAGCAACTTGATAACATGTTGTTGAACACGTATTCAAGTAACGTATTGAAAGTACAATGCAGTTTGTATGATGCGCCGAGCCCGGTGCATGCAAGACAGATGAATGGATGCACGCATGCAAAGCAAAAGGTATGCTAAACAAAATATGCCCTAAAACTAATCATCGAAAGCAGATAAGTAAAAGGGAAAAAGACGTGGGGTTGGAAGACATTCACACACTCACGCACACTTATTACAAAATTCGCCCTCTCGACGGAGGGTCTGAATGAATACGCTAAGCTAGCTAACTAATCTAATAATCTAATTAGACTAATTATTACACAACCGAAATGAATAATAAGCAATCTACTTACTAATTATTACAACACTTAATTAATTAACAAATTAACTAATTAAATTACAAATTGAAGCTAACTAACAAGTAAAGCACTAAATCAGGCTACCTCAGCTCTGCCTTGAACAAGGAAGGATGCATGCTCTCGATTCTCGTCCCGAAAGCTCTCCAGTTGCTCTCTTGAGGCTCTGTCTGCAAGGTATCCTTGAGAACTTAGTTGCTGGATCTTACCAAAATAGTGTTGAGGAGTGCACCAATGGCCTGCTGGCCATGAGGAGCTGCTGCCGACCCCCCTACCGGCCAAGAGTGCACACTGCCGACCACAAATGAAGATCTACCGGCCAACAACAAAAGGGTGCCGGCCACTGGTGTGCTATGACACCAAGCTGCAGCGGAACACAAAATAGAGAAAATGGAGGGTCTCCCAAGGGTATGTACGCACTATGCCACTCCATATCACCTCAAGACATCAAGGGAGAGGCATAATCGGATCCAAGACCATCAATCACGCATCTCGATACATGATGGCCAAAGATCCAACTTGTGCAAATTTCAATATAAAATGAATGCACAAAACACATAAATGCCTAGAACTCTATCCTGCATCATCAAGAGCATCGGCGACCGAGAATTGAGGCACGTTTCATCACTTCAAGTATGAAACGTCCCTCGTTTCTCGTGTTTGGCTTAACACCCAAGCCAAAAAAAATGCAACACAAGCATGGCATACACAATGCGACTCAAGCATGCAAACATGCAATGCAATCATGAATAACCTAACAAGGCTAATGGCATGCACAACTAGCATACACAATGTAAATGGTGGCATACGCAATGCAATGAATCAACATGCAAACAACATGGCATACTCAATGCTATGAACTACATGGCATGCACAATGTTTAATGGACTTAAACCAAAATGGATAGACCTCAATCATGCCCAAATCAGTGGCCAATAACACCAAAATAAGGGCACAAAAAGGGCAAGGCAAGCATGCACAATGCAATGGCCAATCAGCTAGGCCTAAAGAGCACAACTCTCAAGAGTGCTCAAGGAGTGATAAACATGGAAGTGTGACAACACTAAATGCACTAAAATTAGGTATGAAATGATGCCGAATCATTCAAACAACACAAGCATAGCATGCGAAGGTCCTTAAAGCATGAAGCTAGTAAAGAGGACTACAAAAGGGGGGGGCATGCAATATATGGCACAAGTGGATGAACCAAATATGGACAGAGCTGAAATAAATCAAAACAAAGACCTAAACATGCTAAGATGGAGGCTCAAAGACCTAGGCACGCAAGCATACGAGCTAGGCCATAAACAAGGCAACAATGCACAATACTCAAAGGCATTTAAAACATGAAAGAAGTGGGAGTATAGTCATGCTATAAGCTCTAAAATGAAGTATTAAATTATGCCAAATCATCTAAATTGCTCAAAGATAGCATGCATGAGTAATCAAAAACACAAAGCTAGTAAGGCCAATTGCACTACAGCTATACAAAGCATGAAGCATACAAAAAAGGCAACCCAAAACAGCCCTAAAACATGTTCAAGTGATACTAAAACATGTATAGAAGGAAGCCAAAACAAGCTAGCATGAAGGGCATAAGGCACAATGCATAAAAGGCAAATATGGTGGATTACACTACACCTATTAGGACCAAGCATGGGGTGACTTAAGCAACAAAAATCAGAGTTATATCATGGCATAATAACCCCAAAAACACATTGAAATGATA
Organism: Camellia japonica; assembly: GCA_030407325.1. Lineage (NCBI taxonomy): Eukaryota > Viridiplantae > Streptophyta > Magnoliopsida > Ericales > Theaceae > Camellia > Camellia japonica. The sequence goes on along the minus strand of JAPPVO010000036.1, from coordinate 150,744,616 downwards.
GCTCGCAAGCTTAGGCATGAAGGCATACGCAATGATTCATGTTAAGGCATAAAGGGGAAAACCCTCCAACGCATTGAATAAGTGATAAATGCAAGTGCATGACCATGAAACATGCACTAAAATCACATATAAAATGATGCCAAATCATTCAAATAGTCCAAGTAAAGCATGTTAGTGGACTTGACACAGAAAGCTAACAAGCTAGAATGCACTATATCTATACAAAGCAAGTCATGCATGGCCAAAACAACCAAAATCAGAGCTTAAGCATGCTAAAACGTGGACAAAAGCTTCTTGAAGTTAAGCCAAAAGCATGCTGGAATGACATGTTAAAGCATATGACACACTAGGCTAATTCATGGAATTACACTACAAGTGTATGGAGCATGCAAGGGGCTATCAAACCCACCCAAAACAGAGTCATGACATGCTAAAACAACACCAAAAACCTACTGAAATGGAGACAAAACAAACTAGAATGACATGTTACTTCATGAAGCATACAAGACTAGTTTGTGTGATTTACACTACAAGTGTATTACGCATGCACGGAGTGACAAAATGAAGTAAAAATAGAGGCATGCCACAGAAAAATAACCCCAAATACAAGCTAAGATATGGCCAACATAAGCTTAACAAACATGCTCACACATGAGGCTAATGAAGCAAGTATTGAAAACACAAGGAGAGGGGATGACCCTCTCCTATTTGGGACCTCAAAACACCCTTCCCACCACTGAAATTCCTCTGAGTTTCAGTGGTGAGAAGGCCAAAACAAGGTGGTCCCAAAGGCTCACAAAAAAGGGACAAAAGCAAGGCCAAACAAGGCCTAAGAGGAGGTAAACAAACCCCAACAAAAAAGTGACCTTAAACAAACTTTTTTAGCACCAAAATTTAGAACTTTTTGTAGTAGGAAATTAAGCTCAAAACAGCATGCAAAAGGGTCTAAAAGCTTAAGCAAAAATAGAGGGATTTAAAGGTTAGAAACTCACCCTTGATGACCACCTTCAAGGCTGCAACTCCAGCACCCTTTTTTATCCAAAACCAGTCCAAAAGTTTCAAAAACAACCTCAAGGGACCTCAGCTCCAAGAGTATGGTGTTTGAGTGTGTGTTTGTGTGCAATAGTGAGACAAAATGACACTATTAAGCACAAAACAAGAGCAAAGAAGGAAGAATAGATACAAATGTATATCTATCTCTCAAGCCTCAATTTTCTGAACCTTTAAAATGAAGGAGGAGCCTCTCCTTATATAGAAGAGAGCAATGCAAAGCTTGTTAAACAAGCTTGAAAAGGGTTTCATCCCTCCATACTATGGAGGAGGGATGAGTGAAAACCAGCTGGCTCAAAAGATCTGGAGTGAAATCTACTGAGACAAAGTGTTCTGCCGGCCATCAGCTGTGGCCAGCAGTGTCTCATTGATGGCCGGTAGGCTTTATCAATGGCAGGCAGAGACAAATGCATGGCCGGTAGTGCCAAAAAGTGGCCGGTAGTGCACTATACCAAGCATGCTGAAAGGACCAACACATGGTCCAAACAAGGGGCAGAAAGGATACAGGGTTTGGAAAGCTCAAACCTGTGACGTTCTGCTGCGAAAGTCGAGTGCTCGACGAGCAATCGAACTTGTGGCTGGATGTACCTGTAAGCACAACCAAGTCTTGAGGACGGTCAAAAATTGGGTGTCTACAGGCTTGTCCTCAGAATCAAACTCTGCCTCGAACTCTGCCTCTAGAGGTGCTCCATCATGTGGTATATCGTCTGCCATCTGGAATATGGGTGAAAAGTTGATGAAAAGTAAAGAAAATGAAGAAAGTAGGGTAAACTTGGAAAAAGTCAAACCCTAGGAGAGAGAAAATGGGAGAAAAGTCAAAACCGAGAAAAGTGCACAGAACTCGAGAGAAACTCGAGGGGAACAAGCCTCAAGTGGTGAAAATGAAGAAAAGAGCACCGAAATCAAATTTCAATCAGTTGAAAACGAAGGAAACAAAGAGGATTTAGTGAATCAACTTTACGTGGGACATTAGAAAACGTGTAGGAAGCGTAGATCTAGAGAGAAGAAAGGTCTAGAGAGAGAGAGGGTGAAATTTTGGACAAGAGGGTATGTGGAAATGAGGCCCTATGGCCTTTACTTAAAGACCCGTGGTGAAAAGACCAAAAAGGGCCCGATCTGCCATCGGTGGCCTACCGGCCACCACTGGTGGCCAACAGGCCCCATTGGTGGCCAATAATCTTCAAGGGTGGCCGACAGGTGGCCGGCATCATCCTCTGGCGACCATCCAGTGCCCAGTGCTCCTACATTGAATCTTGATGCTGTTTTTGTCCCTATTTCTTGAGAGGTGCAAGGAAAGGTCACTATTGAGTTCAAATTCTCTCTGTGGAAGCTCGAAGCCGTGTTTTCAGTAATTGTCGTTCGTCACTTGTTGAATGAGGTGTATCCTTTTTGCATATCGCAACTTTTCCGAGAGGTAACTCGAAAAGTTGCTACTGAACTTGTTTCAATATAATACGTTTTCATTCTTGCAAAGACTATGCATCTCCTCATTATGTATGTAGAATGTGCATTTCACATATGCTGTTGTGCAGAATGCGTATTTCAATCACGCATAAAATATGCATTTGGTACTTGGCGTTGAATATTCCTTCATGTAGCATTTTACTTTGATTGTTTTCTTTACATATAACATGCATTCTTACTGTATCGCATTTGTTGAGTTTTATACATGCACGATATTGTATATATGGTTCACTCAGAGGAGTTCCAGGGAAGATCATTTGTGCCCTTCAAAATGCATTTATTCACTTTCTCCTCTCTCGTGAGACACATTTGGATTTATTCGCTTTCTCCTCTCGCGTGAGATGCGTTTGGACGTATTCGCTTTCTCCTCTCGCGTGAGACGCATTTGTACATATTCACTTTCTCCTCTCACGTGAGACGCGTTTGGACGTATTCACTTTCTCCTCTCGCGTGAGATGCGTTTGGACGTATTCGCTTTCACCTCTCGCGTGAGACGCGTTTGGAAGTATTCGCTTTCTCATCTTGTGTGAGACGCGTTTGGACGCGTGAGATGCGTTTGGACTTATTCACTTTCTCCTCTAGCGTGAGACGTGTTTGGATTTATTCACTTTATCCTCTCGCGTGAGATGTGTTTGGATTTGTTCACCTTTCTCCTATCGCGCGAGATGTGTTAGGATTGTTTACTTTGGTTAAAAAACATTTGGGTGCACCCGGTGTTTACATCGCTTTCTATCCTCTTGCGTGCAACGCGTTATGATCTCGGTTGAAACTTTGGGTGAGCCCGATGGTTATGTTGCTTTTCGCCTTTCCTGCCCATCGCGTAGTTAAGCTTGCATAATTTTCTTACATCCTTTCTGCATGAAATGTGGTTTGGCTTATGATTCTCATTCGTGGCATGTTCATTTACTTATTTATTTTCATGATTGGAATTGTCCTCCCCTTATTTCAGTTTGTTTGAATGTGGCATTTTCATTGCATTGCATTTGCAGTTAAATGTTTCATTACAGCCTCATTGCATGATCATAAGTTGTGTTCTTGCATCGTGCATATCACTTGCATCTTGCCCCAGAACTATGCTGGTTTGATTCCTTGCAAAGGGATACGTAGGCAGCCTGCGGGTGTGACCATTTGTTTTCTATCTTTGCTTGTTTGTCCAAGTTTTTGGCCTTGTCAAAAATGGGTCATCTCTAGGCTTTGACATTCACTCCCGTCATTTCATGACTTTCGAGTTCTGTCAAAGAGGGATAACTGTAGACACCCCATTTTTGACCGACCTCAAGACTTAGATGTCATCACTTGTGTACTTGATGATTACGATTGCATTTTTTTGCTTTGAGTGCCCGAAGTCCTCGGTGGAACGCCCTGTCTTTGAGCCTTTAAAGCTTGTCCATTTTGTTCTTTGTTTTGGACCAAAAGCTTGGTGTTTCGAGTCTGGAACTTGTGGTGACCTGTCGGCCACCACCATAGGCTTTCGGCCATGGCTCATGGTTGTCGGTCATTAGTGTGGCTGGTCGGCCATCTGTGGCGGCCGGTCAGCTACCAGTGGTGGCCGACGACCACTAGTGTCTTTTTCCAAATATTTGTTGGCAGCTATGCCAACTATTGGCACATTGAGCTGCATCTCCCTACACGTATATGGTAGGATGTTTCTAAGCTCAAGGCTTTTTTTTATATATATGGGGGTTCCTCCCCCGTTTTTGAGGGTTAGCAATTTTGGAACAAAATTCTTTCTCTCTTTCTAGCAATTTTGTGCATAATTGCTTGGATACATTCCACTTTTGTCTATCAATCCTTAACAAAAGTTTCTAGTCTTTGGGCTGAGGTAGCTTAGGACTTGTTTTGAGCTCTAGGAGGAGGTTTTGGCTTGCATTGTTGGCCAAATTGTGTCTTGGCTTCAAAAGGTATAACACTTGCTTTGAGCTCTAGGAGGAGGTTTTGGCTTGCATTGTTGGCCAAATTGTGTCTTGGCTTCAAAAGGTATAACACTTGCTTTGTTAGCTTGTTTTAGATACTTGCTTTGCCATCTTCTTCTATTGTTTTTGGGCTGTTTTGGGGCTGGTTTTGAACTATAAAAAAACTCTATTTTTTGTGGCATAAAGTGTTAGTTTGAGACCATTTTCAGTTAAGAGATGGTTCGCCCTTCTTGCTTTTTTGTTTGTAAAGTTTTTGTACCTTTGTTCACTACTTTCAAACCAACTTTTTTTTGGGCCTTTTAACCACTGAATTTAAGAGGTTTTTCAGTGGCAAAAAACTCATTTTGAAGTCCAAAATTTGGAGGGGTTAGCCTCCCCTCCTTGTGTCTTGTTTGCATGCCTAGTTAGCCCCATGTATTAGCTTAATGTTTTAACTTTTTATGGCTCAAGTCTAGCATGTTTTGAACTCTGTTTTGAGCTATTTTTCCACTGCTTTGGCTATTTGGTACTTTTGAGTCTTGTATTACATAGTTTTAGTGAAAGTCCTTTCACTAGCTTGGTGTTTTAAGGCTTTAACCACCATTGGTTTGAGTTGATTGCACGTTTTAGTGCTTTTTCTCACCTAATTTCAGCACTTATAATCTCTACAATCTCCCTCATTTCTTCACTTTTTCATTTTCTTTGAGGGTTATTTCAACCTTAGGGTTGTTTAAGTTTGAGATTGAGGCTCATGCTTAATGGTTTAATCCTCCTTAGAGGGTTCATTACCAACGGCATGAAGCTTCTCTCATACCTTAAACTATCCCTTAGTTGACACTTTTTTTTATCTTAGAAAACACTCACCAATGGACAAATTGATTAATGAATGATTTGGTAACTAAAATGTGTAAACAAAATTGGCAAGTAAAAGTGACAAGAAGCATTCCTTTGTGTTGCATTGATGTGTTCAAATCGGACATTAATTTGAACACAAGGAAAATGGGACATTCATACTCAAAAGTGATGAAATGTGCCATTTTCCTAGGTCTCCATTGCCTTTGATCATGCATGATAGGGTGATGGTCATTTTGGTCTCATTTTGCATTTATTAAACTTGCACAATTGGTTTCACAAGCCATCATGCAATGAAATTGCTTGATTGATGGTTTATGAACTAGATTTTGTCCCTCATTTGATTTCCCTATGAAAAAGAAAGGCAAAGTGTGCAAACAACCCTTGAGGAATACATTGTTTTGCTCTGTTTGCTCTCTGCTGCAGCAAAGAAGCCCAGGTTATCAGTGGCCGACAGCCACCACCAGTAGTCGATCGGCCACTAGTGGCAGTTGACTGACCACCATTGGTAGCCAACGGGCCCTTGTCGGCCATCAGTGAAATTTGCACAGTGCGTTGGTAAGGTGGAGCATAGGTGTTCTGGAAGTGGGCAGAATTGTTGGTGTTCAATGTGCAAACAAAGGCATTCAGCAGCAAGGCAGTGGCTTTTCGGGTGGAAATCAAGCATGCATGCGCCTCCATCGCTTCCTAAGATTAGCTAATTAGTTTAATTAGAAATAGATCAAATATGTGTTGTAATTAATTAGTTGTAACTAATTAAGTGTTGTAAATAATTAGTTAGTTTAACTAGTTATTCAATTTTGTTTTGTAATTAGTTAACTAGAATAGTTAATTAATTTGGTTTGTAATAATTAGTTTGCTAGTATAGCTAGTTAATTAGATTCAAGTTTTGTAATAATTAGTTAGCTTAGTTAGCCTAGTTAGCTAGTTAGCTTTTATTCATTCGGACCCTCATTCGCGAAGGCGTAATGTTGTAATAAGTGTGCGTGCATGTGTGTATGTCTTTCAACCCCACGTCTTTCTCCTTTTTATTTAATCGCTTTTGATGGTTAGCTTAGGAACATTTTTCAAATTAGCATACCTTATGCTTCCATCCATTCATTTGTATTGCATATACCGAGACTCGGCGCATTATTCAAACTGCATTGTTATTTCAAATAATTCTTCGAATACGTGTTTAACGCATGTTATCAAATCGATTCATATGCCATGCTTAGTAGCCGAGCCTATTAATTGCATTATCGTATGTGTTGTATTAAGCATCTTGTATAGTTAGGAATCATGCATATTCACTTTGTTTGGTTTTCAGTTTAAGAATTCACTTTTCAGAAAATTCTACTTTTTCGCTTTTTGTATTTTTTTTGTTTTCAGTGATTTTTTAAAAAATGTTTTAAGCAATTTTTTTAACTTTTAGACACACCTAACATAAATACACTTAAAAAGTATAATATTTGTGAAAAAAAATCTTTAAAAAATTTATTAAATACCAAAAATAGAAAAAAAAAATGAAAATTCAATACATCTTTTGTATTTTTGTGTATTTATTAATTTTTTAAAATATTTTTTTCACAAATATTTTACTATTTAGATACATCTAAGTAAGGTGCATCTAAAAAAGTTTTAAAAAAATACTTAAAATTTAAAAAATATTCACTAAAAATTTAAAAAAAATTAAAAAAATACGAAAAACAAAAAACTCAATTTTTATAAAATTAAATTTAGAAAATTAAAACCAAACATTCTAATTTATATTTGTAATTTATCTTAAAATTGTTTTAAAAGTATATTGTTTCATTTACAATGTAAAAGAGTAAAATAACCTTAAAAAAATAAATTTGTTTCAACAGCGCTACATCTATCAAATTTGTTTAGTTCCACGAGTCTCTTTCTAAGTAGAGACTCATTCAGGTAGATTTGAACTAAACAAATTCAGTGAACGAATCATTATTCAATTTCTTTTTCTAAATGCAAGTAATAGAGATCGAAGAGATTACTTTTCGGGGCCCGGGGGGGGAAGGGGGGGGGGGATTGTAATAGTAAAAGTAAAACTGCGCCGTTTATGGTGCAATAGGGAGAACAGTAGCGGGAGACACAATGGTATTTTGAGAAGATAGTAAAAAAGTGATTTTTTTGGCTTTTTTATTTTTATTTTTTTAGTTTTTTTTTAATAAAAAAAATAGAGAGGTGATGTTACAAAAAAATTAAAAAAAAAAAAAAAAAAGTTAAAAAGCCAATCTTTTCAAATTACCCCTGAGACGCAACCGAGTTAATACAAAAACCAATGTTGCGTCATAATAAAAGGATTTACATATAACAAAAGATAATCTGGAAACATTAACCAAAAGCCAAAACAATACACGTCTGTCACGTAAAACTTGTAAGGATGAAAAAGAAAGAACCGATGGTACTACTAGAGATTATTATTATGTTTTTTTTATTATTATTTTATTTATTTTATGCATAGAATTATTTTAAATGTACAAAATTCATGACAAAAACTTCTTTTGAATTGTGTTTTTATATCGACTATTATTTTAAAAATCCGAAGTAATCTAAATGTTTTCTACATTTTCAGATTTTGAAAATATTGTTGGAATAATCTTCTGTGTAAAAAAAATAAAATGAATACTGAAACAAAATAAATAAAGTACTTACTAGAAGTTCTGGGTCCGGAAAGCTAGAATAGGAAATCCACCGAACATAAAAAGCAATATCTAGTAGAGTGTATGACACTCTATCCATAAGACAGATTCGCCGCCTCACAGGTGCTCACAGTTTATCTACATCTATCTCCAAAGATACAATAATCAACAACACATATTGTAGTAGCACTACAAACAATCTATCAGGAAATGAGTTCTGCAATTCTCTGAAAATTCTATAAACTAATATGAAGAATAAATGCAGGAAGAAAAGAAAAACGGAAAAGAATTAGATGAAATGAATTTGCTGGAAGGTCCGGTATTTATAGGCATGGAGGTGTTTGTTCAGAAGGGCAGAAGTCCTCTGAACAGGTGTGAAAATGTGAATCACCGGAAAAGGAAGAGAGACGACCAGAGAAGGCACTAGTTCCGAGAAAAATTCGAATTTTCCACAAGAATTTGAAAATATTCAAATGAATTTTATCCAAAAAATTAAAGTTAGGACCCGACCCACAACCCATACAACGTACTCGTGCTCAGCTCAGCCGGACAGTTGTAGTGGTGCACATGGTGGTTTTGGGCAAATCCCACTTTGTCCATAAATCCCCTCCTTACAAAACTTGGAGTGTCCCTTGAAGCCCAACCCAAGTATGTCCACCTAGAGCTTATATACTCATACAAGCTCTCTTAATGTTTTAATATGGGACAACCAACATAAGGTAACTCACATTTGACTTTTCAACTTCCTATTTCACGAACCCGAAAACGACGTCAACTTTTTATTAACTCATAAATGATTTTGACGAACCGTCTTCACCGTGTGACTTGCCATGAGACAAGAAACACGTCACCTCTTGGACTAACCCCAAAAGACGTGTGAGTCTCACTTAAATTTGGGCTCAAAGTTGGCCCAAATAAGCCTATAAAACCAATTAACTTGTTAGGTTTTAGTTTTTTGAAAACACTTTACAAAAAATTTTATTTTCTTATTTTTCGTATTTTTTGTTTTTACTAATTTTTTTTTTAATATTTTAAGCAATTTTTTAATTTTTAGACACACTTAACATAAATACACTTAAAAAGTATAATTTTTGTGGAAAAAATTTTAAAATATTAAAAAGTACACAAAATATGAAAAATATACTTGCTATTTAGTGAGTTTTCACAAATATTTTACTTTTTAGATACATTTAAGTAAGGTGCATCTAAAAAAGTAAAAAAAAAAAATGCTTAAAATTTTAAAAATACTCACTAAAAAAAACACAAAAAATAAAAAAACTCAATTTTTAAAAAATTTAATTCAAAAAATTGAATCCAACACACTTAATATTTCCAACAAATACGCTCAATAAATTTACAAATTATTAATATTTTGTAATGCCACCGGTTCAATCTCGTTTTTGTTCTGGCCTTTTATGAGCAGTTGCATATCTCTTTCCATCTATCTACTAAAAAAAATAATTTGGTAGAACTCTATTTTCTTTTTTTTCTTTTTTTTTTCCAATTACAATTATAAATATGCGCCTACTAACAGCTGTTGGCCAACATCCATTTTCAATTTCAAAGCAGGCAATGTTTCTAAGGGCAACAACATATAAAAATGCGCCCACTTGCCAAAATCTTTTTCAAAGCACGAAACGTTTCTACCGGCAACATCTTTTTAAAAAAAAATTAAAAAATTTCAAGATGTATTGAGAAAGACTTCTTCAATTGGCCAGTGTTTTCTCATGGCAAAACAACAAAATACATGCGTGGTTTTACACCAAGTTATAATTCTCATTTCTTGAATTAAACCGTAATCTGACATATAGCTTCTATTTCTTGATTGATCATATTAGTGTTCTATTTAATTTACTGGAGTGAGATAGAATAAAATTAAATGGAATTTTGATTCTTTAAAATCTCTAATGAAATTATTATTCCTTATGAATGATACTTCCATTTGTAAAATATTACATGTTCAATTTGATTCAATGGAATGAGATGAAATAGAATGAAATAATCAATTGTGTGCTTTTTTTAATTGTAGAATAACACCTAACACCTAATTACTTTTGCTTTTTTAAACAAAATAATCCTACATGTTTTCTTACAGTTAGGACGGTCATCTGTATCAAGTCAAAAAAATTTATGAACAGCTCTACAAAATTTGTATGTTAGATTTGATTCATGATTTGGATATTTCCACATTATTGTGGAAAATGTTATGAAAATTGATTTGGTAATCAAATCGGAAAAGTAATTAGGTGAATAGATAACGGGTTTAATTATGAGTGAGTCAAAATCAAACTTTAATGTCATAATTATGTCATAATTAATTTTATAATATATTTGTAAAAAAAGACAAACAAGTTAGAGGAAGAGAAAGTCAATATACATATATAAAATAAAACGAGTAGACTGAAAGAAAAAAAAGAAGAAGTTATAATATAATTTTTTTTAGCATAAAAACAATAGATGCATAAATGGTTTAGTAGTTAGCTAGCTACAATGCTTTGTCAAAGGTTGGAGGTTTGAATCCTCCAAGTATTACAATATTTTAGAATGCTTCAATCAACCTAACGAGATGATATTTGGTGGTTTTAGAGCATTGCTCTACACCACTTAGGGTTAGACACTTGTCCATTTCTCTTTAAAGGAGATACTTCAACTATTACAATATTTTAGAATGGTTCTATCAACCTAACGAGAAGATATTTGGTGGTTTTGGAGCATTACTCTACACCACTTAGGGTTAGACACTTGTCCATTTGTCTCTTTAAAGGAGATACAAAAATGGTGAGATCTATTATTTTAACCAATCAAACATAATTTGGAGCCGCACATACCTGTGTGGCAAAATATAATTTCTCTAACCTAACAATTCATTAAACAAGCAATTCAAGCTTTAAATGGAGCAACCAAAGTTTTCATATTTTAGAATGCTTCTATCAACCTAACAGTTCATTAAACGAGCAATTCGAACTTTAAATGGGCCAACCAGATTTTATAAGATAAACAATTGTCTAACTTACTTGAAAACCTAATTCTAGCTTTAAATAGGTCAACCACATTTTATAAGATAAACAATTATTTAAGTGAGTTGGAAAACTTAGAATCGATCAAGATGGCACCCTAACAACTATGTACAATTCATTAAATACCGATGTTAAAGGGAGGCATGGCACCCTAATAATTAAGTAGAATTTATTAAATATGGATGTTAAAAGAGTAAACTGTCGATAAATCCAATATAACAATTACGCGAGGTAATAGATCCAGTGAATTTTTTTTTATTGGTGAGAAGTCTATGCTTTGTGAAATAGTTTGGTGAGAAGTACATTTTTCCATTTTGGAGGACATTTTGTTTCCGGTTTTGCCTTTTTTCTATCATGGAAGTTTCTATATAAGACTGGAATTATGGAGTGTAAGAGATCTTTCTGCACGAATAGTCGAATATGAGAGATTGTCGACAATGAGAGATCTTCTTCGACGAATAGTTTATTTTGAGAGATTGTCGAGACTGATATATTGTTTGATGAATAGTTGATCTTCTTCAAAAAGTTCAATATTTTTCTATAAGTACTAGTTTTGTGATTAGATTTTCTATAAGTATTGGTTCGAATTGTTCGCATAGTTTGAACAGATAGGTTGTTATTCCGATAGCTGAGCTATATGTTTTGTCATTGTGATTGAACAGAAAGGTTGGAGCTATATATTCAGAGTTTGATTACTTTTTTGATTAAGCAGATTTGACTTGTTTTGACGAAGAGATTTGTACTATTGATGCGTGTTTTAAGTCTTAGATCTATTGTTTTTTTTGTTTTTTTTTTTTTGTTTTTTGTTTTTTTTGTTTTTTGTTTATTTATTTATTTATTTATAGATTTGTGTTATATGTGTTTGTACGATTGAACAAATAGCTATTTAAACAGATAGTATCTTTTTAAAAGCATATACTTTGTTGTAGTTGTATTATTGTATTCTTTGAACATATAGGTTTTTAATAAAGATTATGTATATCTATTTTTGTTTGAAATTTGTGTTACAGATAGGATTGAACATATAGGTTTTTTTAAATAAATAGGTTGTTATTTCAGATTCTTATTTTTTCACAAAGATAGTTTTTTTGATAGAGTTGTGGTTGTCGTTGTGTTTGAACAGATAGATGTCTTTTTAAGAGCATATATCGTTTTTAGTTGTATTTTGAATAGATATGTAGGTTTTTATTTTTTTTATTATATATATATATATATATATATAAACAGGTAGGTTGCTATTATAGATCTTTCTCATTAGAACAAATAGATTTTTGTAAAGAGTTGATGTGTTGTTATAAATATATATATATATATATATATATAAAAGAAGAAGAGCAACCTAAGAGGGGGTGAATTAGGTTTCTATAAATTAAAACTAATAATACCCCAACAAAAATTACCAACTAATACAACAGATATTAATCAAGCAAAAAAAAAAATAGTGAAGTATTACTAATGGAATGAGTATATCAAATGAGCAACACAATCATAACGGAAAACTAGCAGTAAAAATTAAATCACTAGTACAACAACTAAATGCAGGTGATAATCAAGAATGTTAGATGCATATAGCAATAATATGAATTATAGCAAACATAGTGAATGAAAACAAATATATCAGTTAGCTAAAGCAATAGAGTAAAGTGATTAGAGAAGAGGAAAAACAAGCAAGATTTATAGTGGTTTGGCTTCAACCAAGCCTACATCTACTCCTTAAGCTTCAGTTGAGATTTTTCACTATCTTCTAGCTTCACAGGGGTGCTAGCAACCTCATGTACATGAAGCAATCCTCCACAGATTTCCTAGCTTTACAAGAGAGCTAGTGACCTCTTACAAGATTTGTGATAAGTGTTTTTGCTTTCAAGAAAGCTACAAAGAATAACCTCTCATAGATAGATACAAAAAACTAACTCTCAGATTTTTCTATAAAACCTCTCAAAGGAAAATAGGCATAAGGCTTAGGCTCAGTGTTTGTTTTCTAAAGAAACTGAATCAAACAATAATGGAGAATACTTCAAATAACTCCAGAGATGAGTTTGAGATTGATGATTGAATCAAAGAAATTTTCTTGGCTGAAGTCTCTCTGATTTTTCTAATAACCTCTTTCAGGCAAATAAACTTAAATCTATAAGGCTCAACTACTGATTCTGAAGGAGAAAAAATAACTCAGATGAAGTGATGCTTCAAATACTCAATGTAGACAGATTATGTGATTAATGAAGAATGGAAAAATGTTAAGTACGTTGTTGTGTTGCTGTGTGTCTCTCTGTCTCAGTTGGGCATATCAGAGCTTTGTTATAAACCAGAGCTCTCTGTTTAAACTGACAGAGCCCATCTTATTCTTCCTGCTGAGGACATGGGATGGTGATGGGTATAGATGATATAAAATTCATTGCTCAAATATTCTCTAACATCGATGTGTGTTTTGCCCATTGAATAATGGGTGTCTGGAGCAAACCATTCTTTTATCAGTTCACAGAATCTAACAACCCTGCACATAATGGTCGTGTACCCGAATGTCCACTGTGACCATTTTTCTATTGGAGGTCGTTTGCCCAAATATCCGCCTAGATGTCCATCTGGTTGTCTGGTTGAGTCTCAGTCATAAAGGGTAACTATTGCGGTCATCGAGCATACTGCTGGTTTAACAGCAGGTGCGAAGCAGAGTGAGTTGGAGCTGAACTGGGCAGATTTTGCACTAATCGGTCGACCACTCGATAATCCGCCAGGTCGACCACGCCGGTCAACAACCCAAGGTTGAGTTTGATCTCTTGTTTTGTTGCTCTTTGTTCTTGTGTTCTGCTGCTTGGTTCTTGCTTGTTTTAGCAACAATTTTGGCCTCTAATAAACATAAATAAGACAAAATGAGAGTGAATTATGACGTTAAATTAATTATAAGATTTCAAACAATTTAACTATTCGATTAAATTAAAACATAAATCTAAATAAAGAATGACAATCATCAAGAATTATTATATTTTGAACTCCTTCTTTATCTTAAATGACCTGATTAAAATGAAGGATAAAAATGATATGGATAAATCAATGGCATGTTTTCAATAATGATTTGCTGAAATAATCATTCTAGCATGAATCAAAACATTAAATTAAACATCATCAAAATACATGTTTTTCATGCTATGACTAACAATCTCCCCCATCTTGATAATGACACACAAGGATGTTTTTGATTTGTTTGGAGTGATGAACAACTTTGCCTCAAGGCATGCTCTCTTTAACTTTCTTCCATTGACAAAGTCACATTCATATTCATAAACATCCATTCTCTCCTCCTGTGACATTATCAAAACTAAAATATGGAGCTAATGTTTATGTCACTCTCCCATTGAGGAAAACATCTTACTCTTACATTATCAATAACTAATATGCTCAAAGATCATGTTTGTAAGAATTAAGATACCAAAAATAGAGATTCCAAAACAATCAACTCTTTCTCTCCCCCTGTGACATTATCAACATAATCTAGTAGAATAAGGGAGTTTGGCACTACTCAGCAATGTAGGATGATGAAAAATAGCAAATCTCATTATAACACAAATAATCATCCGTATCAAATAAGTTACCAATGTAGAGAAGAGAAAAATAGTACACAATGATCATGCAATTCACGCTCATACCATTTGTTAATAATGGGCAAAGGAATAAAAACAATTTAAAGGTGCAAACCCATATGGTTAATACCATAAACAAAATGCAATTTGGGGGGATTTTGAAAAAGCATTCAAGTTTAACTTAGTTAAATTCTTTCCATTGTTTCAATAACAGAAGTAATAAGAGATATGATATATGAAGCTTAGAACTGAAATCCTTCTCACTGATGCCTATAGGATACTGTAGACACCCTATTTGGACTGGTCCTAAGACTTGGGCACTTTCTTTTGATTACCCGATAATGAAAACTAGAATGTGTTTCTCATATAATTCTCAATTAGAAAGATGAAATTTGTGTTTCATTTCCAAACCTAAGCCTGCTTTGGCCAAGTGTTTAAATCCTGTTCAAAACTCTCTTTTGAAACTTTCTTCATATTTCAAATATTTTCGTAATGTTCCAAGGCTCATTTTTAAACTTCAAAATGAAATTTTTTTCTCAGGAAATTGAGCAAAGAACAATATGAAAATAGGATAAAAGGATAAGAATTCTTTCAAAAAATTTTTGTTTCATGCAAAGTAGTCAACCCTGGCCATTATTTTAGCCAGCCGTCTTGGCCGATTGGCCAACTTTTTGGCTAGTCAGCTAAGAAAGTGGCCAGCTAGCTAATGTTTCGGCTGGGTAGATCATCTTTTGGTAGGGCAAGCCAAGGTTTTGGCCGGCCAGCTAATTTTCCCAGAAGTAGGGTAGTTTCAAAAAAATTCTTGATGAAAACGTGTAGGTCATGCCATTTCAGATATTTTGATGATACATTCATGCACAAGGTGCATCTAGAACCCCTTCATGATCCTTCTTTGGTCTCAATTGTCAAAAGGAAGATTGTCATTTTTCCAAAAGGTGGCATCTATTTCAAACCATCCATATCACCCCATCACCTTTGTCTTCTACCTTGTCTCCCTCCTCCTTGACTTAGCAATCCTCTATGATTGCTTATAGAGATAGAGAGGATTAGAATGTACTAGAAAAAGAGGAGAAGAGAATTCAATTGAGAGGAAAAAAAAGAGAGAGTTAGAGAGAAAAAGAGAGAAGCTCAAGTTTTTGAGCAAAACTTCCATACACACTGGTATTCCACCTTTCAATATATCAAACCAAGCCCATAAATTATGTTATAGCCATAATTGAGTAGCTTGGATAAAAAAATAGTGAGTGTTGTTGAAATTTAGAGAAAAATAGAGAATTAGAACAACTACTCTCTCAAACAATATATTAAATAGTCCAAAAACACCATTCTAACTTAAATTTCAAAATTTCAAATTGAGAATTGAGAACACACTTCCATATGCTTGAGGGTAATCGAAAGGAAATTTGAAAATCAAGTCCTTTCCTCAGAAGGTAAACTTTGCACACTTTTCATTTTTTTTTTACTTTCTTATTTTTTCTTTCTTGTATTGCTTTTCTTCCTTTAATTTCATGTTATAAATCTGTTGTAAGCTAACTGGAGGTGGTTAGTTAAGACACTTGCATCTTTTTCGTCTATTTTTTTGGTGTCTGAAGTAAAACAGAGTTTCTGCTTGGCCTTATTGCCGGCCAACCATCTTTTTGGCCTGCCAACCTCCTTCTCCTAGACAGAACCCCAGCAGCCTCCCAGTGTCGAATAGAACAGTCTCCAAAGCCTCGCTTAAGCTGCTATTTTTATTGTTTTTATATTAGTTAGAGAGTGTTTGTGAGGATATATTTTGTTGTAATATTTTTCCTCTTTCCTCCCTATTCGGATTTGTAATATTCAAAGTTGTAAAAATTCTCAGCTCCACTTCTTTCTATGTTGTTTTTTATTTTGTTTTCCATAATCTGTAAATATGCATGTTATTTTGTTTATCATCATATCCATGCTTTGCATCCATGCTTCATGCTTTAAGATCCGACTAAATTTGCATTTGTGAGTTTAATTGATTATTATGTGATTTTGTATGCTACCTGTTGTTCTTGAGATGTTTCACATGTCATATATATTAGAAGATAGATATGTAGTTGCATTTTATGAGTGAATTGCATTAGGATCTTGTATATAGGATCATATATATTTTACTAACCTTGTTTTGTAATTATTTGTGAGACATCAGTAAATATGTAAGTTTTTGTGCTTTAGCATCCCGCATGTATGTGATTTTCTTACTATATTTAGCATCCTACCATGTGGTTATGTGCTTATTTGATATAACTCTATGCATGCTAGTAGGTGAAGGTTATGTTATTTAATTTGAAATAAAATTGATTTTCACGATTGCACTATTCAAAACACTTTCAAAAATACATGAAATCGAATTGCTCCAAAATAGATGACATGGTGTATATTTGTTTGTTTCACATAGTAAATTTTAGAATTTATTGTTAATAACCGGAATATGAATACATAAAGTTAATAACATTCATATCATGGTTTAGTAAAGGCTGATCTTTTGATCGGGTGAGCGGGGGTGCTTAATTAATGACCTTCCCCCTTTATACCTGAGGTTCCGAGCCAAGCATCCTTGGTTACGATGAACAATGGTCTTGGAATGAGTCACGGGTTTCCTAATTCTCCCAAAATAAAATATTAGGTGGCGACTCTAAGATCTGATGATGCAGTCCATTTCTGAAAAATGTTTTTGCAATAAAATGGATTTTCTAAAAAGTTGTCAAATCTAGACTCTCATTTACATTTCACATTGCACTAGTGCGACTAGATCCAAGAGACTGAGGGGCCGAACTGTTAATGCTCGCGTGTAATCCTCGGGTTCCATGAAGAAGAGATAAGGCAATCAAATCGAATGAAGATAAACCAATTGAACATGGATACGACAACCAAGTCAAGTAAAAATATACCAATCAAACATGGATGAGACGAGTGAGTTGAAAATAGTTGGGGCGAAACTTCAAGATGAAGCTGCCTACGTATCCAAATATAGGAATCAGGCCTTATGTAGTTCTGGGTAAAGCTTACTCAAGTATTTTCACTCTTCTTTTGTGCTCTAACTTTTGCCAAAACTGCCATTTCGGGTTTTCGACCTTGCGAGCTTTCTTTTATTGATTCATTTTTTTTCATTTTTCTTTTTTTTTTTTTTTTTTTTTTTTTGCTCTAACTGTTACCTGGGTCTCCTTTCCGGGTTTTTGGCCTAGCAAGCCTCTCAAGAATAGTACTTTGTAGCTTGTCCATGTTGATTGGTTGTAAGAACTCTAGGCCATCTAAATCCATGAGAATGGTCGTTACTCCTAACCAGATAGACTTGATAATGCAATGACCCCTCCAATTGGGTCTGAGTTTGCCCTTAGTGTTATGGATAAGAGCCCAATTGTCCTTTAGCACTTAATCTCTTTCTCTTAGATTTTGGGATTTGACTTTCTTGCCAGCCTCCATTAGCTTGAGAAATGATCCAGTTTTGAATTTTTGATCATATCTGACCTTATTGCCCTAGTTCAAGGGCTACTTCCAATCTGATTATGCAAGCCTCATACTTTGGTTGATTATTGAACATTCTGAATCACGATTTGAAAGCTAGGGGAGTCGGCGCTCAGGTCAAGAGTGATCCTATGCTGTACAATCTCAAGATCAATTCTAGGCATGTCTTCGTAGGACCACACAAAAATATTTTTTGAATCTTTTTATAAAGTGACTAATCGCTCGTGTTCCTCTGGACACAATGTAGAACCAATCTAGACCGAGCTAGAATCCTTCTCAATACCTACATTAACAACAATGATCTCATCCATTAAGGGCTTAGCACACCTCTCTTCCTCTCAAACGATCAAATTTTACAAATCCCGAGGAATTCCTTCCTCTTTGTTTTTATCAAAGTTTTGAAAACTTTGGTCAATGTAATGATTTAAAGGCACGGAGAAGTAGGTGAAAACTACTGCATTTTCCATTCAGAACTCTTGGCTCAATGATTGAAACAAACTCGAAAGAAAGAAAAGACAATCGACACAAACAAGACAATAGTGTTCGGGTTATAATTCCTATAATCACTAGACTCTGACTTTCAAAACTAACTCAATCTTGATTCTAGCTCTATAGACTTGGCGGAATCAAGTTCAGACTCAATACCCAATTCAAAACACATTCTCATATTGCTAGAATCAGTGCGTGCCATCCACCACGTCTTTTTGCAATCAACAAGTGGTCTATCTATAGAGACCCTATTTTTTTTCACTTACTTGCGTTTTAAACCCTAGAATCGGGAAACATCACGGACTAATTTGACTAAACCCTAATTGATCTTGGTAGATTAATAACCACCTTTAAAACTCTGTTATTAATTATTAGACCCTATAATTATAGATTAATTACTTTAAAATATTAATTCCCGATAATGCCATTTTCGCTCAATTTCTAGCCTTTCTTTGCGCTTTAATTTAACCGGGCCCGAATTTATTATTTTAACTATTTTCTAATGTTAGTATATTAGTTATAAATATCAAGGTTTCATAAATTTGACTTGGTCCCTATATACTTCTATTTTATTTCATTCCAAACCTTAATTGTAATATTTTATTAATTAATGTACTTGTGCCTATTATTTCATGTTTATAAATGCAAATATCTCATATACATATATATATTTCTTGGAGCCCAAGTAGTTGGCTATGTGATGGATGAGAGGGCCTTGATGGCATTGATGGACAACTTTGACAAATTACACTTATGGAACTTAGTCTCTAAGAAACCTCACAATCCTTTCTCTATATATGTGCACACTTCTCCTCCTCATTTTACACATTTTCAGCCATGCACTAGAGGAGTGAGAGAGAGTGATCTTGGAGAAAGAGAGAGAGAGAGAGAGAGAAGAAAAAGAAGAAGAAAAAGAAGAATTGTGTTGAGTCTTGCACAACAAAGGTAAACCTACATTACCTCTTCTCTCAAGTTCTTTTACCACTTGTTTTTCCTCTACTAATACATGCTATTTGTATATATATGTTGTAGTCTAGGCCTACACTCTTGTATAATTGTGTATTAATCAAGAAATGGTGTGTTTCTCTTTTTTTTCTTAAATTTCTAGCAGCAAATCTTTTCCCTCTCTTGAATTTATTTTCTTATCAAAACTCCATAAACTGAAAATCTGGTTTTATGGGGTAATATTTGGTATGTCTAGAGTATGTGATAATTTTGATAGGACCTAAGGATGTATTTTTATAACCTAAACAAATTTTCTAAGTTTGTTACTCACAGAACCAGAAAAACAGTCAACTTTCTCTATTTTTAGAAAATTCCAGAAAAATAATCTTGAGTCCACTTTTATGTCAAAATCTTAATCATGGTGTTATATTTCAACTAAAATTTGTTTGAACTCGAGAGTGAGGGGTTTGAGAGAAAAACCGATTTGCGTAATGGTCAACAGATCTAAATAGATTCTGGTAATTCTGAATTATCTTAAAATCTAAAATACCTATCCTACTTTCGTAAATTTAGTTTGAAACTAGACTTATTTATCTACAAACTCACACGAGGCCAGGTACTTAGGGCAATAAAGGTATTTTTTTCATAATTATTTTCAAACTGGTTCAAAACTAAAAATCAGGAAATTTGTGTTAATATGCTCTGATTTGGTTTGCAACTCTTACATTCTATGTTTCTTGAATGTTTTAATCTTGATATGTAATCTATGATAAATTGTGAATTTGTTTTAACATGAATAAATTACTTGTTGTTTATTTTGGATTCGTAATTATATTGATCATGCTTTGCTATAACTGAGAACATAATGCACTTAATAAAGGGGAAATCAAATGAGATGGTAATGGGTTGCGATCATTGTAGTAAATTTTATGAGATAATGAATGATGGATTCAAGGGTATGATATAGTGAAATGTGTTTCATTTTTGTGAAGTCTTGCGCAAGTGTGTTTTTGAAACCCAACATGGCATGTGAGGTATTTTGGCTGCTTAACGGAAATAAGAGGCATAAGGGTGGTGGTGAGGGTCTCACACAAGGAGTGTAATGTCCCAAATTTCTAGCCCAAATGATAATACAATAATCATGGCACTTTCAAGGAAAACCAAATATAAATCTTCAAACTTACATTACATGATACAATAGTTTTTCATGCAACAATGCATTAATCCAACAATAAGTAAATAAACAAATAAATACCCCCAAGGGGTTTACAAGTTTCCAAGGCTTGAGCCTGGTTACACAAAACGGTTATTCAAACCCATACAAACACAGCCCTTGGGTTACACACAGAGTCACAGCAAAATGAGAGCATTGTACTCCCAACACACATACTTCCACGCCCCTAGTTAAGTGGGATCACCACATCCTTTCCTGCAGAAAAATCCTGTAGGGTGAGCATAAAGCCCAGTATGAAATTCTTAACAAAGTATATACATTTTATACAAGTCTTAAGAGATGAAATGCACATGCTATGCTATGTCCTTTTTGAAGATAAATCACATTTTCATTTTTTGAAAACCATCATGGTCAATGATATCATGCAATTTCAATTGTTCAAAGCTTAACAATTTATTTCAATGGCGGTAAATACGATTCTGGTAATCCCTAGGTCGATGTCTACAAGTAGACTATACGAGTACTACCAATTTGCCATTTTTACCAGCATTGACTGGAAGGCTCGACACGTATAATTTGTCATTTTTACTAGTATTAACTGGAAGGCTCGACACCTATTAAATTTCATCTACACCACCTGTCCAGACTTACCACCGTATTTACCCCAAAACCAATTCATGGAAACTTGTTTCTCAAAATTCTTTTCTGAATGCAAGTTTTCAAATCAACTTTCAAAGTTTAATGTAATCAAATGAATTGATATGCCAATAACACAAGATGAATATAAATACTTTTATTCCAATTCATCATCCAAGGAATAACATAATTCCCTCTTCTCAAGTATCGTCAACAATTAGTCATTTCAAGACTATTTCAACGTTTTGAACAATAATTTCCAAAATGAACAACAATTCTCATATTCCCTAAAATTCATCATTTATATAAATACAAATAAGAAATTTTCTAAATGTCCATTTATTTTGACACACAAAATAAATATAATAATATCATTCATGGATTTTTAGTCTTTTTAAAAAAAAAATCCCCAAATTCTAAATTTTCTCACCAAAACTATACAACTCAAATCTTTTGAAAGAAAATTTTCCAAAATCATCTTTTCTTCAATCAATGAAGATCAAAACCCATAAGATCATTTTAAAAGAACAAGAGACAAACTCACTTTCAAAATCGCTCAACTTCTTGAATTAACAATCAATTTTCAAAGCTATCGAAGGATGATTTCAAAAATCATCTAGATCTGGAAAATATATATATATAACTCTAAGAAAATGCCTACCTCAAGTTTTGAAGCAGAAATGAGATGAAACCCCCAAAATCAACGGTGTCCAAACTAGATCTTCACCGCACACAATAAAGCCCTCAAGGAGCTAACCAACTTTGATGAAGAATGTAGGTCCAAATCCCAAAGGATTTGAAGAAATCAAAGATCTTGTGAGGTTTTTGGTAGAAAATGTAGAGAGAAGGGAGAGGAAACATTTTTAGAGAGAGAGATATACAAAAGTGATTCAACTTCAGCCCAAAGAGAGAAGAAAATGGGAAATTTTTTGGATCTCACCAACCCACCGCACCTCACTCCCGCACCTGCCTTTTTAGCAGTGTGCAAGTTGTACTCTCTCCTAAAATCCGCACATGCAGCTTGCTCTCCCGCTCGAGCAGACAAGAAACTTCGAATGCATTTTGCATTTTTGTTTTGGGGGCGTTGCCCCTCAACCCCTCCAGGGCGTTGCCCTAGGACCCGCCAAGGGATGCTGCCCCCTGGACCCCCGCGAGCTGACCGGGTAGCTCGACCCCCAACATACTCAGCGAAGTGGCAAAACTGGGATTGCTACAGAGAGAGTATCCCTGGAAGCCCATTCCGTTGGGGCAGACCATAATGTCACCACTCGGGTATGTAACCTAGGTGTGTGGGCATCATTGGTGATTGTGCGGTAAGCGACGCACTAGTGGTTATGTGGTAAACGACGCATCGATATTGTATTAACTAAGAGGGAGTTAAATTACCTGTGGCTAGTGTTATTGATTGGGTAGAAACAGCATCCCGCGAGGGGTTTCCTAGAACTAGCTTAATTGACTGTTATTCTTGAGAACCAAAATTTAATTATAAGCTTTGCTTAATTATTTCTTTCATTGTATGTTATGATCGTGTTGTTACCTTACTTGTGTATTTGGAATAGGAAAAGGGTCGGGGTGTGTATGTTTACTGGGCATTCCAAGCTCATAGAGTTTTATGCCATGTAGAGGCGAGTTTTACACCAAGAACGGAATCCCTAAAAGCTTTGAGGAACCATGGCTGCCTTAGAGAGTAGATTTTGTATTTCCTGTATTTTGGTTAATCTTTTTGTATCAAAGAACTGATTTGTATTTAATGACTTGAAGAATTTTATCTATAACTATTATTAATATTTCCTTTTAGTGTAATCACTTTTATTTTGTGCTTGATTCCTTGTATAATGGTGTGTGTCTGCTAGTCAAACCCTGATTTGTTGTCGTATTATATTACCTTGATGTTCCCAAAATTTGGGGTGTCACACTATCCCCTGAGTTTACTGGTCCCATGCGGTTTCAAAATTTATCACATATTCAGCCAATGTCAAACCCAAAACTTCTCCAGTGCTCCTTTGCTACACGATCAATCCATGGTTCAAGGAAACTATAAAGAAAGAAGTGCATGCTTGTGAGAATATCTGCCCATGTCCTGCCGTGGCTCCAGATCATCTACTACCACAGAGTTTTAGGATTTTGGTTGGAATCGATGTGCATATATCATGAATAAATCAGTGTCCTCTGAAATAAGCACCTCGGGTTTGGGTAGATAGAAAAGTGTGACGTATATGCTGGGGTTGAAGGGTGGGTGGTAGTAAATGGATGAGGTTGAGATGGGAAGGCGGTGGGACTTGGTTATGGGCTGCAGGTAACCCTGGCTCTTTAGGGTTGAGGCGGAGCTATGGTTTTGCTATCGACGAGATCTTGAACACATGGCATAAGCGGAAACAACGATCAATCTCATGACCATGTTGTTGGTGAAAGGCACAGTATTTATTAGGGTCATGGCTATGTGGAAATGGATTAGGAAGGGGTTGAGGATCAAGGAGCTTAAGGTGCCCATTTTTTACTAGGATTTCCATGGTTCGAGTTGGAGACATGTGGAGTGGAAAGAAGGGTTTATATTAGGGGTCGGGTTGACTTGGCTATTTGTGGGCTAGAGTAGGGAAAGGGATTGGCAATGGTGATAGTGACTGTGTTGATTTTTGTGCTACTATTGGGAGTAGCATTAGAAGTGAATAACTTTCTTACGAGCTCATTTCCTTCTGTAATGATTCCCTATTTGATAGCATCCTCAATTTGAACCCCAATCTCATGGAGGTCCTTGAAATTACGAAGAGAAAGAACTATCATCTCTTACAGTAATCTTCCATGCAGATTTTTGACCACCATATGGACTTGATCTTTTTCTAAAGGTTGGCTTGTCATCATGGCTATTTTTGCCCTCCACTTGGTGATGATTGCCATGAAGCTCAATGTGACAACGTTGTTTCTTATTAAGCTTTTAATTCATTAATTATATACGTGTTTATATGCCTAATATGAATCTGCATGCTAATTATGTGTCCTATGTGACTTTTGGATGCCTATCTGTTAATTGTAGAAAAATCAGTTACAATCTCTGTTATAATATGAAATTAAGGGCTGTAAAGGCGATAGAAAACGAAATTGATTAATTTATTGTGATCAGCGTAATTTTTAGAGCCTATTGTGAAGTTTAATTAAAATTGATTCATATCAAATTAATTAGATTAAATTAAATAGAATGAGCCTTGATTAATTAGGCTAATCCTTAATTAATTGGCTTAAGCTAATTACCTACTATATATATGATAAGCAATGTTATTTGAGCTCACATTTAGACAAAATATGTTGGAACTCTAGAAAGAGAGGGAATCATCCTTGTAGAGAGAGAGAGAGAGAGAGAGAGAGAGAAGAACAAAAACTTAGGAGAATTGCTCAAGGATTGAAGAAGACAACTCAAAGTCTATAACTATTAATAATAAAATAAATAACAGTAAAGTACTAGTGGTGCATTATAAATTTATGGCGCATGAAA
>JAPPVO010000036.1:150602615-150719822 GCA_030407325.1 Camellia japonica | reverse complement strand
AACGGAGTCATAAGGACTCCAGCCACCTCCATCTCCGGAGCTAATGTGGGAAAGTATACGTACACCCATAGCTGAGAAAGGCAGTGCGGAATGTGAATACAAAGTGCTAAAAGCAGAATACAGAGTGCAAAGTGCGCCGTGTGTGCAATGAACAAGTAATGAGAAGCAGAAATGTAAATCAAGAGGACAGAACGTACCTCCCAGGCTCTCCAGTAGCCGCCGAGCAAGTCTCCCCGCCCGCGAGAGACTGCAC
Source organism: Camellia japonica (assembly GCA_030407325.1). Lineage (NCBI taxonomy): Eukaryota > Viridiplantae > Streptophyta > Magnoliopsida > Ericales > Theaceae > Camellia > Camellia japonica. Next base: position 150,719,569 of record JAPPVO010000036.1, on the reverse strand, counting down.
TTATGTAACAATAGAGGGTAGCCAGGCCAGCGCCACCCCAGTCATACCGTCTGACCTGTGATAGGTCCACTAAGGCGCTCAGCAGATACAGCCCAACAGTGTTCCCCCTGTCGGCAAACAAAGTGGTGCCAAAGAGGAACATGAGGAAACCTCGGGTGTACTGCTCAATCTCCTCAGGAGACTCAGGCTCCATCTCTGGCCTCCGGAAACGGGAAGAGAACCAGGTGTACCGGACCCTCCCGGAAGCTCTGTCTACAGGTGGGCGAGCCCCCAACAGATGTACCCATGCTGCCTCCCACTCACCCATATCCTCGTCATAAGGTATGGGCCAACCGCCTGTGTCTAGGCCGGTGAGCACAGCGAAGTCTAACGGGGTCATGGTCAGGTCCCCGGTGGCAGAAAAGTGGAAGGAATTGGTGGTGTCCCACCATCTCTCCACCAGAGCAGCTAACAATGTCCTGCTGGCAGGACAACGTGCTAATCCCACGCAGAATGGTCCAAATCCTGCTAGATCAACCAGATCCCGGACGGCCTTTGGAAGCTCAGCATACCAGTCTCTCGCGGCGGTAGAGCCATATCCTCGTACAGTACGAGAGCCAACCTGCATTCAGAATGAATACATGTGTTCAGTATACAATGAAATACAAGCTGTGTGCAAATGAATTGAATGAGCTGTGTGCAAATGAATTGAAGTATCAGTGTTTTGGGCTGCGTGTTCAAAATCGTAATCAGTGGGCTGCGTGTTCACTTTATTTCTATCTGGGCTGCGTGTTCAGTAAATCAGTGTTTTGGGCTGCGTGTTCACTTTATTTCTATTTGGGCTGTGTGTTCAAATCATTAATCAGTGGGCTGCGTGTTCAGTAAATCAGTGTTTTGGGCTGCGTGTTCAAATCATTAATCAGTGGGCTGCGTATTCACTTTATTTCTATCTGGGCTGCGTGTTCAGTAAATCAGTGTTTTGGGCTGCGTGTTCAAAATCCTAATCAGTGGGCTGCGTGTTCACTTTATTTCTATCTAGGCTGCGTGTTCAGTAAATCAGTGTTTTGGGCTGCGTGTTCAAATCATTAATCAGTGGGCTGCATGTTCACTTTATTTCTATCTGGGCTGCGTGTTCAGTAAATCAGTGTTTTGGGCTGCGTGTTCAAAATCCTAATCAGTGGGCTGCGTGTTCACTTTATTTCTATCTGGGCTGCGTGTTCAGTAAATCAGTGTTTTGGGCTGCGTGTTCAAAATCCTAATCAGTGGGCTGCGTGTTCACTTTATTTCTATCTGGGCTGCGTGTTCAGTAAATCAGTGTTTTGGGCTGCGTGTTCAAAATCCTAATCAGTGGGCTGCGTGTTCACTTTATTTCTGTGGGGAAGTGGATTGGAAATACTCTTCGGATCCTGAGAGACGCTAATGATCCTCTGCTGGTCACCTGCAAGGACACAAATACTCCGGTCGGGGGTGCCGGAATTAGCACTCCGACGGACAAGTCAGTTTTCCTCAAGAAAGCTTGTTTACTAAGTTTTTAAAGTGATTCTTACCTACCTCCACAGATCCGAAGCTCTTGTTTTATCCATTTCTTGGGCCTCGGGGCCAGAGTCTACTTTTTATTTAATATTCTTCCTTTTGTCCTGATATGCCTTCTCAGGTATATTCGGCCTTAAATTCGTAGTCGGCATCTCAGTTGAGCCGAATGGAGCCGTTCAATTCCCGGCTCTCCGGGTATATCAGATTTCGTTTCCCTATGAATTCGGCTCCCACAATTGCCCCCCAAGCGTTCTCTTAATGACAGTTGGGTGAAATGCTTGGTTCCAATTTTCAAAGACTCTGAACCGAAGTTCGGGGATCAGACTTATCACGCGGACGTTTAATTACTCCCCCTTTAATCATTGCCTCAACTCCCCGACCCTTCGTACACGCCTATTTATTATGATTTTAAAATCTGATGTCCTTTCGAATTCATATTCTATGACGCTGATTGCTGGGTTGCTCTTCGAATCGTTCTTGCAATTCTTCCGCATGTGATACTTTCTTCATTTTTGTAAGTTTTCTTCTCCCTTGCTCTGAAGCTTTTCCTATTTTGTTTATTCCGTCGCGTTTTTTCATAGACAGTAGGTTATGGCGAAACATTTGAAAGACCTACTTTCGTCGGACCGAATTGTTGGCTTTAGGCGCCATTTTTCTGTTCCTGACGATGTCCACTTGTCGTTTGTGGCGGACGGCACTCTTGACATGGAGATGGAAGACGAAACCACGATTGTCTTTCCCTTCTTGTCAATCGCGGAGGGTGGCGTCCGCTTTCCCCTTCACCCATTTTGAGGGCTGTTCTTCGCCATTGGGATTTGATCCCCTCCCAACCCAATGTGAATTTCTTTAGAATTATAATGGGGTTGTAGCGCTGAACCGCTGCCTTGGGATTAACCTTGGCATCCCTGCCATTCGGCATTGTTATGCTTTGGCCAAGTCCTCTGGTCGGCACGGGCGTTACTACTCCTCAGAGCCAAGGATACAGACCATCAGTTAATCACTATGCTTTCCAGTTCTGGGAAACGAGTTGATGATGTTATGGTCGTCATCCGCGGCAACTGGGAGTTCAACGAAGGGAAGGACCGCGTTGATCCTGTTCCTAGACGTAGGGGTGAACCAGGTCGCCGAATGCTTTCTTGCTTGTGTTATATGCTCATATCTGCCATAACCGTTTTCTTGAGTCTTATGGCTTGTCTTTTGCAGGGAGCAATTTAAAGAAGATACGAGCTTCAACTGACGACGCCGTTCTTTTGGATATTAGGATTGCTCTTAGTTATTTCGGCCGTCGTAGTCTTCACAAACAGGGAAGAGCGGCTCACGTTCTGCTTTGCTACGAGCCTACATATACGACCTTTTCGGCTGCGGAAACATACCGATTCCAGAGGGGGAAGATTTTCTTGTTGCTCGTATTTTTTCCGACTTCAAAAATTTGAGACGAATAGGTTTTGAAGGTCCGATTCGGATAATACTGAAATATCCCATACTGCCGAGTCAGATCAGTCCGAGGCCGAATCGGAAGAGGTATCGGATTCCGCCGACCCTCCCTCCACATCGGGGCGGGGAACCTTCTGTTGGCGACGTTCTTCAACGTGCAGACAACCTTCTCCTCTCGGGATCTACTGACATGGCTGGTTAAGCCTGACAAAGCTCGCTAAGAAGGCGAATGCGGAGAGATTAGCTGCACGGCGAAGAGCGGAGGGTCTTTCGACCGAAACGCCCACCAGTACATCTCAACATTCCCTCCCAGTTACCAAATCGACGTCTTTAGAAATTGTTGAGGGGACGGCAGCAGATAAGAACGCCGAATCCGCATTGGTTGGGAAAGCCGTTCAGGATGTTGATGGAAAGACGGAGAAACGCGTTAGGGATCATGAGGCCAGCTTAGAAGATCTCGGCGGCAAACGTCCTCGAATGGGGGGATCGAGCGAGGTTGTGCCCTTTGTGATTCGACCAATGGTAAGGAACACGCCGGTTCCTTCGGATGCCTCTGCACGTAAAGACCCAGAGGTTGCGTTTGGCGTGGCAACGTCTTTGTCGTTGCCGTCTGATATGGAGGCTTTCCAGTTGGAACCGGATTTGAATGCGACAATGTTAGCCCGCACAGTCGGCCCTTTGGGGCGTATTCTGACTTTTCCTTCATCCAAAAATTGTGCGCGTTGTGTTTTCTGACTTTTTCTTTTGCAGACCGTTGGTAGGATAGCCGATGTGGGCCGCCGTCATCTCGACGCCGTCAAGCAGATTAGTCATTTACGAAAGCAAGTTGAGGACCAGAGGAAGAGGGCCGAGGACGAATTTTTAAGAGCGAAACACAGGAAGCTTCTCGGGCAGAGGACGAGGTAGAGAGAGCTCGTCATGCGGATAAGTTGAGAGCGGAGTCCGAGAAGAAGGCCGACAATATGGAAGCTTGCACTTGGCTTGTCCCAAAAGGCGGTTGCCAGACTAGAGGCTGAGTTGGCTGAAACGAAAGCGGCAAAGGAGATTGCCGATTCAAAAAGGTTTGAAGCCGGGAAAGAGGCTGGACTCGCCGAGTATGTGGACCAGGTCTCTAGGTTTGAGAATCGGGGCTTCAAGCATGGTTGAGAAAGCCCTTGCTGCAGCTGGAGTTTCGCTGAATATGCCAATACCGTATGAGCAAGTGGACATCGATCCGTTGGAGACTGATTCCGAGGGTTGATCTTTACGATACACAATTGTTATGATTTCGAGAAAGTACTTTTTCCGTTTGTTTTTGTTATTTTGTATTTGTTTTATCGGACGTTTTCCGTGTTTTTCATGCGGGTTGATATTATAAAAGTTATGATACAGAAATGGACGTCTCGATACTTTTTTGCAGTTATAAAATGTTATGAATGCTGCTCGATGTGCTGATGTTTCTGTAATTTTATGGTGATATTGTTTTAATAAATAAAACGAGGCGACTAGATTAATAAATCTGCCCTTGCCTTGGCCAGGGCGCGAGCGTGAAGAGCCTAATTGGTTCGTGCTCGTGGGCTGGCCTAGGCATTCTCTGAAAAGATGGCCGAGTAAAACGAGGCTACTAGATTAATAAATCTGCCCTTGCCTTGGCCAGGGCGCGAGCGTGAAGAGCCTAATTGGTTCGTGCTCGTGGGCTGGCCTAGGCATTCTCTGAAAAGATGGCCGAGTAAAACGAGGCTACTAGATTAATAAATCTGCCCTTGCCTTGGCTAGGGCGCGAGCGTGAAGAGCCTAATTGGTTCGTGCTCGTGGGCTGGCCGAGGCACTTTCTGAAAAGCTGGCCGAGTAAGTAATCGTGACATCCACGAAGGGCACTCGGAATCCGGAGACGTTATTCGGCCCTAAGGGGTAATCGGCCCTAAGGGATCATGCCCCAAAGGGCGCTCCGAATCCGGAGACTTATTCGGCCCTAACCCTAAGGTGTGCGCCAAAGGGGGCTCCGAATCCGGAGACTTGTTTTGGCCAATCGTGACATGCACGAAGGGCGCTCCGAATCCGGAGACTTATTCGGCCCTAAGGGATCATGCCCCAAAGGGCGCTCCGATTCCGGAGACTTTATTTTGGCCCTAAAGGGTAATCGGCCCCAAGGGATCATGCCCCAAAGGGCGCTCCGAATCCGGAGACTTGTTTTGGCCAATCGTGACATGCACGAAGGGCGCTCCGAATCCGGAATCGGGAGACTTATTCGGCCCTAAGGTGTGCACCAAAGGGGGCTCCGAATCCGGAGACTTGTTTTGGCCAATCGTGACATGCGAAGGGCGCTCCGAATCGGGACTTATTCGGCCCTAAGGTGTGCACCAAAGGGGCTCCGAATCCGGAGACTTGTTTGGCCAATCGTGACATACACGAAGGGCGCTCCGAATCCGGAGACTTATTCGGCCCTAAGGTGTGCACCAAAGGGGGCTCTGAATCCGGAGACTTTTTTTGGCCAATCGTGACATGCACGAAGGGCGCTCCGAATCCGGAGACTTATTCGGCCCTAAGGTGTGCACCAAAGGGGGCTCCGAATCCGAGACTTGTTTTGGCCAATCGTGACATGCACGAAGGGCGCTCCAAATCCGGAGACTTATTCGGCCCTAAGGTGTGCACCAAAGGGGGCTCCGAATCCGGAGACTTGTTTTGGCCAATCGTGACATGCACGAAGGGCGCTCCGAATCCGGAGACTTATTCGGCCCTAAGGTGTGCACCAAAGGGGCTCCGAATCCGGAGACTTGTTTTGGCCAATCGTGACATGCACGAAGGGCGCTCCGAATCCGGAGACTTATTCGGCCCTAAGGTGTGCACTAAAGGGGCTCCGAATCCGGAGACTTGTTTTGGCCAATCGTGACATGCACGAAGGGCGCTCCGAATCCGGAGACTTATTCGGCCCTAAGGTGTGCACCAAAGGGGGCTCCGAATCCGGAGACTTGTTTTGGCCAATCGTGACATGCACGAAGGGCGCTCCGAATCCGGAGACTTATTCGGCCCTAAATGTTGAGCGTAAACATGTAAGAACACGAAACCTTGCATTACAACGACATGCGTACAAGTATCAAGCCCACAGGTCGGGTCATTGATAAAATTTACGTAGATGTGTCAAATTCCACGGCCGTGGCAGGCTTCTTCCTGACATGTCGGAGAGCCGATATGCCCCTACGCCTGCGACGGAATCTATCTGATAGGGGCCGTCCCAGTTCGGACCAAGCTTTCCATCGGCTGGCCTCCGGTCGGCTGGCAGTACCTTCTTTAGGACCAGTTCACCTGGATTGTAGCGCGGCGCAACTGAACTCGAAGATTGTATGACTTGGCAAGATGCTGCTGATATCGTGCCATGGACGCTAAGGCGCGGTCTCTCCGTTCTTCGATCAGAACCAGGTCCAGAGCGAGCATCATGTCATTTCGGCCTGTGTCGAAGGCTTGCGATCTCAGAGTTGGCAAGCCGATCCCTAGGGGTAAGATTGCCTGGGTTCCGAAGCATAAGGCGAACGGCGTTTCTCCGGTAGATCGTCTTGGCGTTGTTCGATGGGCCCACAGTACACTCGGCAACTCTTCAACCCATCTGCCTTTGGCGTTTTCCAGCCTTTTTTAATGCCGTTCAAGATGGATTTGTTTGAAGCTTCCGCTTGACCGTTACTTGGGGGTAGGCTGGCGTAGAGAAGTAGGGCTCAATACCATATTTACTGCACAATTCTCGGTATACGCCACAATCGAACTGAGTACCATTATCTGAGATCAATGCTCGTGGTATGCCGAATCGTGTAATGATGTTCCTCCACACGAAGCGCTTAATGTCGGAATCCCGTATATGGTTAGAGAGCCTCCGCTTCGACCCACTTTGTGAAGTAATCGGTTGCTACGATCAAAAATCGCTTGTTCCCTGGGGCCCTTGGCAATGGTCCCACGATATCGAGTCCCCACTGAGCAAACGGCCAGGGGCTTGTGATAGAATTCAAAGCTTCTGCCAGCTGATGAGTTAATGGGGAGAACTTTTGGCATTGTTCGCATTTCTTGACATAATTTTCTGCGTCGGCTCTCATCGTCGGCCAATAATATCCCTGTGTTATCGCCTGATGGGCCAGGGAGCGTCCCCCGAATGGGCACCACAACTGCCATCATGTATCTCAGTGAGCAGCTCCTCTACTCTGTCCGGGTGCACGCATTCCAAGTATGGTCCAGAGAGGGACTTTTTGTAAAGCCCTCCTTGTGGATCTAAGTAATACCGCAGGGCCTTGTTTTGCAGTTTGTGTGCTTCTTTTTTGTCCTCTGGGAGTTGCTCAGAAGAAAGGAATGCAGCAATGGGGTCCTTCCAACTTGGAGCGGATTCTATAATATTGATGTGGGTTTCCTCCGGAGGGCCGATACTTGGTTTTGGGACGAAACCTACTTCGATGGTACGCTTGAGCTCGGAGTTGATGGCGGAGGAGGCTAAGCAGGCCAGGGCATCCGCGTGTGTATTTTGATCGCGTGTTATTTGGTTTAGTTCATGATGGTCGAATTTTGTCAGCAAGGAGTTAGCCGTTTTCATATAGGCCGCCATCATACGCTCGTCTCTTGCCGCGTACTCCCCCTTTAGCTGGTTGATTACCAATTTTGAGTCGCAAAACACCAACAGCCGCCGCGCGCCGAGCAGAGCAGATGCGTTCCGCAGTCCGGCTAAAAGGGCTTCGTATTCGGCTTCGTTATTTGATGCTTCGAAGCCGAGCTTGACGGCCTGCTCAATTACTGCGCCGTCTGGAGACATAATTACTACGCCGGCGCCGCTGCCCCGTTGGTTAGATGACCCATCACAGTATAATTGCCAAATGTCCCCAACATAAATTCTCCAATCTGGCTTCGACCGATCTTCGGCCTTTGGCTGGAGGTCATCAGGCTTGAGGTCGGCAAGCCCTCCTGTGAATTCGGCAACAAAGTCTGCAAGCACCTGCCCCTTGATTGCGGTTTTGGGTAAAAACTGAATGTCGTATTGGCCGAGTTCGAGAGCCCACTTCGAAACACGCCCTGATGCTTCTGCATTCCGTAGTACTGACCGGAGGGATAGTCTGTTAGCACCCTAATGCTGTGTGCTTGGAAATAATGCATCAGTTTTCTTGCTGCCATGACCAAGGCTAGGACGAGTTTTTCCAGCGGTAGGTAGCGTGTTTCGGCGTCCACCATTGCCTTGCTCACATAATACACTGGCTGTTGCTGCCCCTCCTCCTCTTTTAATAATACGGCGCTGACAGCCCTATCGGAGACTGCCAGATATAGGATGAGGGGGTCGCCGGTAGCGGGCGTTGTTAGAAGAGGTACTGTCCGGAGGTAGGTCTTCAAACCGTTAAAAGCTGCTTCGCATTCGGCGGACCATTCGAAAGCTCTGCCCAAACGTAGTGTTTGAAAGAATTGTCTGCATCGGTCTGTAGATCGGCTGATGAACCTGTTGAGTGCAGCAGCCATTCCATCAACTTCTGGACTTCTTTCACAGAACGGGGGAACTCAGCTCCAAAATTGCTGTGACTTGCCTCGGGTTGGCTTCCATTCCTCGGTGGTTGACGATATAACCCAGGAATTTGCCGGAGCCGATTCCGAATGCGCATTTGGAAGCGTTTAGCTTCATTCCGTACTTGCGTAGGGTATTGAAGGTCTTTTCCAGATCGGCTATATGGTTTTGCTCTTCTTTGGATTTGACCACCATATCATCGATGTATATTCCATAGTGTGTCCAAGCTGTTCTTTGAACATTGTGGTGACCAGTCTTGGTAAGTTGCCCCTGCATTTTTCAGTCCAAAGGGCATAACCTTGTAGCAGTAGGTACCTCTTGGAGTGATAAATGCAGTTTTTTGTCCTGATCATCCGGATTCATGGCGATCTGATGGTAGCCCCTGTAGGCATCGAGGAAACTCATGCGCCGATGGCGTGCCGTCGCATCGACGAGTTGGTCGATTCTTGGTAAGGGGAAGCAGTCTTTGGGGCAAGCTTTGTTCAGATCTGTGAAATCGACGCACACTCGCCAAGTTCCATTTTCTTTTTCACCACCACGGTGTTGGAGAGCCACGTGGGGTAGGTGACTTCTCTGATTGCCCCGGCGTCAAGCAGTTTGTCAACTTCTTCTACAACGGCGCGGTGTGTTCTGCGGAGGATCGCCGGCCTTTCTGAATGATCGGCTTGCACCGGGGGTCGACATTTAGATGGTGTTGTGAGACTGACGGGTCTATTCCCGGCATCTCGTATGGAGTCCACGCAAAGATGTCGAGGTTGCGAGTAAGAAAGTGATCAGCTGCTGTCTGTCGACCTGGCTCAGAGAGGCGCCGATCATAAAAAACTTTTCTGGGCTTCCATCAATGTCAACCCGGTCTAAACCTTCCGTGGCCTTTTCGTTTGGTTGACGCCCGACGTCATCCAGAACCTCTCGATTGGGTACTTCGATGGAATTTACTTGCAGTTCCTTCGGCGTCTTAGCGGCGAGAAGATAACATGTTTTCGCTGACTGTTGAGAGCCACGGATCTGCTCGACGCCGTATTCCGTTGGGAAACGTAGTAGCTGGTGGTAGGTGCTTGGGACGGCCTGCAGGGTATGCAACCATGATCGCCCCATGATGAGATTGTACGGCGACGGTAACCTAACGACCAAGAATTCCACGTCCACCGTTCTGGAGCCAGCTCGAACGGGTAGACTGATCTTTCCCAATGGGTACTCCGGGTTGGCGTTGAAGCCGAATAGTGGATAAGGAGCGGGAGTCAGATCCGAATCGTTGAACCCGAGTTTGACGAAGGTTTTATAGTACATAACCTCCGAAGTGCTTCCCTGGTCGATAAGGACGCGTTCGACGGTGAATCTGTTTACGCGCAGCGCGACAACCAGAGGATCTACGTGGGGGAGTGTTATGCTGCTCAAATCAGAGTCGTCGAAGGTGATGCTTGGCGCTTCTTGGAGTCGGGGTCGCTTTGTTGGTGTGAGCTGATGCTGGGGGCCTGGAAGTGACTGGATTGCATGTACAGTCGGGGCTATCGGCAGGCTGTATATCATATGTACAGTGTCAAGCAGGACGTCTTTTGGGCGACGTGAATCCTCTGTCACCGCGTCAAGGTGATCGGTTAAGGCGCGGTGACCTCGAGGTCGTTGAGGGCCTGCCCTTGGGGATCGCTCAGGAACTTTGAGCCTTGCCCGCTCGGACTTTGCTTTTTCTAAGGCCAAATCGCGGCGAAGGCGTTCGTTCTCAGCGATGATGTTGTCCAAACTCTGTTGGATCTGTCTGGCTTGTTCTACGGTCGCTTGCATCATTTCCTTCGTTGGAGTCGTTGGTGAGTTAGAGCTCGAGACGCGTCGCTGCGCGACAGTTTCCTTTCCGAGCGTATTTGCCGAAGCGAAGTCGTCTCTCTGTGCAGTTTCGTCGGTGGCCATCGGAGGATCGTCAGTCACGTCTTTCATAGATATATTTGAGTATTCCCACAGACGGCGCCAATTGTGGGGAAGTGGATTGGAAATACTCTTCGGATCCTGAGAGACGCTAATGATCCTCTGCTGGTCACCTGCAAGGACACAAATACTCCGGTCGGGGGTGCCGGAATTAGCACTCCGACGGACAAGTCAGTTTTCCTCAAGAAAGCTTGTTTACTAAGTTTTTAAAAGTGATTCTTACCTACCTCCACAGATCCGAAGCTCTTGTATTTATATCCATTTCTTGGGCCTCGGGGCCAGAGTCTACTTTTTATTTAATATTCTTCCTTTTGTCCTGATATGCCTTCTCAGGTATATTCGGCCTTAAATTCGTAGTCGACATCTCAGTTGAGCCGAATGGAGCCGTTCAATTCCCGGCTCTCCGGGTATATCAGATTTCGTTTCCCTATGAATTCGGCTCCCACAATTTCTACCTGGGCTGCGTGTTCAGTAAATCAGTGTTTTGGGCTGCGTGTTCACTTTATTTCTATCTGGGCTGCGTGTTCAGTAAATCAGTGTTTTGGGCTGCGTGTTCAAAATCCTAATCAGTGGGCTGCGTGTTCACTTTATTTCTACCTGGGCTGCGTGTTCAGTAAATCAGTGTTTTGGGCTGCGTGTTCACTTTATTTCTATCTGGGCTGCGTGTTCAGTAAATCAGTGTTTTGGGCTGCGTGTTCAAAATCCTAATCAGTGGGCTGCGTGTTCACTTTATTTCTACCTGGGCTGCGTGTTCAGTAAATCAGTGTTTTGGGCTGCGTGTTCAAAATCCTAATCAGTGGGCTGCGTGTTCACTTTCCTTCTATCTGGGCTGCGTGTTCAGTAAATCAGTGTTTTGGGCTGCGTGTTCAAAATCCTAATTAGTGGGCTGCGTGTTCACTTTATTTCTATCTGGGCTGCGTGTTCAGTAAATCAGTGTTTTGGGCTGCGTGTTCAAAATCCTAATCAGTGGGCTGCGTGTTCACTTTCTTTCTATCTGGGCTGCGTGTTCAGTAAATCAGTGTTTTGGGCTGCGTGTTCAAAATCCTAATCAGTGGGCTGCGTGTTCACTTTATTTCTATCTGGGCTGCGTGTTCAGTAAATCAGTGTTTTGGGCTGCGTGTTCAAATTTTAGAAAAATCAGTGGGCTGTATGTTCACCTTAATTCAATCTGGGCTGCGTGTTCAGTAAATTTGGTATTTGGGCTGCGTGTTCAAATTTTAGAAAAATCAGTGGGCTGTATGTTCACCTTAATTCAATCTGGGCTGCGTGTTCAGAAAATCAGAGTTTGGGACTGTGTGTTCTACTCTTAATCAGTGTGGGTTGTGTGTTCACCATTAACTTGGACTGTGTTCAGAAAATCAGAGTTTGGGACTGTGTGTTCTACTCGTAGTCAGTGTGCGCCGTGTGTTCATCTTCGAATTCGGGCTGTGTGTTCGACAAATCAGTGTATGAGCCGTGTGTTCAATTCTTAACTAATGTGTACCGTGCATTCACAATCAATCAATGAGCCGTGTGTTCAGCAATTCAAGTGTTTAAGTCACATGTTCGGGGTGCAAACAAAGTACTATGTCATAAGCTACAACTGTGTGTTTAAGCATGACGAAGCTACAAAGTGCACGAAAAATGCAGGAAATAAAGGAAAATACCTCTCGTGCCTCGTGAGAGAGGTGCTGCTCCGGCTCTCGTAGAAGCAGATCTCCGGGCGCCCGGTCGTTGAAGTCAGTGAAATGACGAAAAACCGCCCGCGGGAGCACATGTACCGGTGGAGCGTATCTCCCGGGGATAAAAGGCCGAACCCTCGGGGGCAATGTCATGATATCAAAATCATCTCCGGTGCCTGGAGGACCTCCGCCGTGAGGGAAATTACCAGCCATTTCAAGAAATCTGCAAAAAGGAGCAAAAATGAGCAAAAATGAGCAAAAATTGGAAAAAGTCAACAAAAGTCAACTCCCGAGAAAATCTTCCAAATATTGAGACAAACTTACCTCAAGTGGTGAAAATGAGAAAAGAAGCTCCGAAATCAAAATTTAGTCGCCTCAAAGTGCTTAAAACTGAAGGATTTCGCGAAAACAACTTGCAAAAAAGGCCGAAAAGCGCGTATAAAGTGCAGATCTGAAAGGAAAAATGGTTTGGGAAGCAAGAGGAGAGAATTTCACACCTGGGGGAGTGATCTCGGATTGAATGGGTGAGTGTATATATAGAAATGAGGCAAAAGACCAAAATGCCCCTACTTTTGGACAGATGGCCGGCCGGCCACCTTTTCTAGCTGGCCGGCCATCCACTTTTTTGCCCCTGGCCGGTGGCCTCTCCTAGGGCAACCACCTGGCCGGTGGTGTTCCCCACTCCCCCCCTCTAGCTCCCTGCAAATTTTGAGGAAGATCGGAGTTCCCGGGACCTGAAAAAGTTCAAGAAAAGTGCACTTCCGGTCGCGAAACGGCTCCGCCGGAACTTCAGCTGCAATTTCTGACATGTGTCTCACCATCACTCATCAAAATCAAGGTGTATCCTTTTTGATCATGTTGTAACCTCTCCGGGAGGTGAACCCGAGGCCGCGATTGAGTTGCCTTCACCGAAATGCGCATTTTCTTACTCGTTATTTCGCAACAAACGGGCACCCTGATTCGTGCTCATTTTGCATTGTTTTGCATACAACTTGCATTCTCATCAACATTTTGCATTGTCATGCATGATTTCTTGGCATACCATATCTCTGTGCTTGAGCGTGCGTTGTCACACGTGTTCCTTTCTTGCATTGTGTTGCATTCACTCGCCGACACTGCGTGTGTCAAACTTCCGGAACCACAGGAATCACATTGAATATATGTTGTTAGCATATTGTTCTTGTTGAATTTCTCTCTTTTGCAGGCACGATATTGTATGTACGGTTCATTTGAGGCTGGTGCGACCAGACGAATCGCGCAGGTATCGTATCTTTTCCGTGGGAGACGCGACGAGAATTGAATGATTCTCCGCATTCCTAACTGCATGAAATGTAGTTGTTACTTTGCATTCTTGCTTAAAACTGTTGCATTTATTTGCGAATACTTGCTTCATTACAGCTTGCTGCACTTGCATGATCATCAAGTTACATCTGGCTCCGTGCATATCGCTTTGCATTTTGCCCCCCCTGCCTGCGGGCACGCCTGCGGGCACATCTCTTTTCATCTTGTATGATTGTCTAAGTCTTCGGCCTTATCAAAAATGGGTCGTCTCTGGGCTTTGACATTCACTCCCGTCACTTGCGACTTCCGAGTTCTGTCAAAGAGGGGCAACTGTAGACACCCCATTTTTGACCGACCTTAAGACTCAGACGTCACCGATTGAGCGCTCGGTGATGTTGCATATTGTGCTCGTTCAGAAGTCTCAGAGTCGCGGCCGTGCGCCCTGCCTCCGGACTTCCGAATTCTCTTCTGTGCCTTGCCTCGGTTTGCGAACCAGACTCGGTTTTCTCTGTTTTCTTTCCTGCGGGGAGGGAGAGGTCCCGTAGACTATCTCTCAGTGGCCGTGGGCTACATTTCGTGGCCGTAGGCTATTTTGCCCATTTCGGAGCCCGGTTCCCGATTTTCGGAGCCGTCAGGCCGTGTGCCTCGGTTCGGGACCACCCAACCATCTCCGATTCCTCCGGTTTTTGGCATGCATCTCATTTACTCCCTTTCGAGGGACACTGGGGTCTTAGGTACCCACTTCGTGGCCGAATGCCACTTTCGGTGCTTACGGCCTATTTTCGGGACCTCAAACTGCGTGTTTTGGTCCCCGAGTATTCGTTTTGCATCGGTTTTTGTTCATTATTGGCAGGTACCTCTGTTTTATCATAACGAGGGACACTGGGGTCTTAGATACCCACTTCGTGGCTGAATGCCACTTTCGGTGCTTACAGCCTATTTTCGGGACCTCGAACTGCGTGTTTTGGTCCCCGAGCATTCGTTTTGCATCGGTTTTTGTTCATTTTTGGCAGGTACCTCTGTTTTATCATCAGGAAGATCACTGGAGGGTGGGAGGCTAGTAACTGTCTAAGCAACCTGTTATGCTCTTCCGGCGCCCCCCGGCGCCCGTTTTTCTCACTTCCGGGCTAATGTTGACCACCCTAGGGCCATTTTCTTCGAGCCAAAACCACATATTTGTGTTGTACACACATGGGAGGACCCTAACATGCTATGGCCGGCCAGTAATTCTTCCTTTCATTTTTGACCCTCTTTGAAAAGTGGATTGTTGTTTCTCCTGGTTCAGAGTTGCCAATTCCCAACCACATATTCTTGTTGTACACACATGGGAGGACACCAACCTTTGGTGGCCGGCCAGTAATTGTCACTTTCCATTTTTGCCCTTGGCCGGCCGGCCGGCCACCTCCAATAAAGGTGGCTAGCCGGCCAGCTTCCTTGGGATGTGAGCTTTCCAGCTGTGCTTCGAATTTCCCCCAAAAATATCTCTCCGGGGGACCCCCTATGGAGGGAAATATAGAGCTCATTTCCCTCCATTCCAAAAAAGACTCCTCTCTTCCCTTCTTGCACATATTAGTGTCCTTCCACCTCAAGAACACAAGCCACAAGTGTTGATTGAAGGATACACATACATACAACTCCATTTTCTTCAAATTTTGGGGCCTTTTCTTCATCATCTCCAAGCCCTATCATCACAACTCCATTCCAGCAGCTAGGAGAGCTTTCCAGCAGCTAAGAGGCAACAAATTTGGTCCAAGAAGCAATCAAAGTCTTGATCTTCAAGGGTAAGTACACTTCACCCTCTTTTGAGCTCATTTTTGCTTCAATTCTTAAGCCTATTTGCTTATTGTTTTGGGCTCCGACCAGAACTGAAAGGGGCCTTATTTTGAGCTATTCTTAATGTTTGTTGAAGGGATCAACCCTGTTTGAGCCCTCCATCTTGCACTTGTTTCAATATCCTCTTGTATGCCTTTATTTTGCATTGAATATTTGGCCTATGTGTGATCTGAATTGGAGCATCTCATGAACTGATATTGTGCTTATTTTGAAGCCCTCTTCAACATTGAAGAAGGGATCAACCTTTTTTTCATGCTCCATATGCTACTTGCTTTGAATCCATGTTTTACCCTTGTTTTTGCATGAAATATTAGGCCTATGAGTGATCTGTTTTCGAGCACAATATAAACTGTGAGTGGGCCTATTTTGAGCCCCTATTCAACATTGAAGAAGGTATCAACCCTGTTTGGCCTCTCTATCATGCACTTTCTTCACAATTTCTCATATTTACCGTAAATTTGCATGATTTATTTGACCTACATGTAGTCTGTTCTGGAGCATGTCATGAACTGTGAGTAAGCTTATTTTGTGTCCCTATACAACATTGTAGAAGGGATCAACCTTGTTGGGGGTCTCCATGTTATACTTGTCTTTATACCTCTCTTTGACCCCCATTTTGTATGCTTTTTTAAGCTTATCTAGCTTCTGTTTTCGGCCATCATCAGTACTGAAAATATCCATATTTTGATCTTCTTGACATATTTCATTGAGGATCTTTGCTGGTTTGATGAATTTTTAGGGTACCTCATGTTATAGCCTTGTGTATCCTAGTTCTTGCATGGCATTTTTAGCATGTTTTCTTACTGAGTTGGGGGATGTCATCTACTGTAAATATGCATATTTTTAGTCCCTCATCAGTATTGTAGAAGGGTACTTTTCCGTTTGAGCACCGCATGCATCACTTGCTTCAATACCCCTCTCTTGGTCCGTATTTTTGCATGCTATTGTTGCCCTATCTATGCTTGCACTTTGGCCTTGTTCTAGACTGAAAAATGCTATTTTTGGGGCTGCCTTGCTACTATTTTGCATGTCATGTACCAATTACGCATGTTTAGTGTGGCTATAGGCCATTTCGGATGCTTAATATCGCATTTCGGGACCATTCCGTGCATTCGGTGTCATTTCCCCGCCTTTCGGGACTGTTTTGCATCATTTGTGAGTGGTGGAAATTCATTTGCATGCTTACATATCATTTCCATTCCATTTCATGCCTTACGGCCATTGCCTCGGTTTGCGTGCCAGTGTGCACGCATTTCGAGGCACTTCAGTTTTATCCGACGGCCTCCCGTGTGAGTGTAGCTGAGGCTCTCTCATGTTGGTGTAAGTCCATTTCGCATCCTGTATGTTGTTTTAGTCTCATTGCATTGCGTATGTCATTGCCTCGGTTTGCGTGCCAGTGTGCATGCATTTCGAGGCGCTTCATTTTCATCTATCGGCCTCCCGTGTGAGTGTGGCTGAGGCTCCCTCATGTTGGTGTAAGCCCATTCTGAATTCTGTATGCCATTTTAGTCTTATCACATTGCGTATGTCATTTTCTCGGTTTGCGCGCCCGCGGGCACGTATTTCGAGACATCTCATTTTAGTCTCATTATATATCATATTTCATGCCATTTCATGCCTTAGGGCCATCGCCTCATTTTGCGCGCCCGTGTGCACGCATTTTGAGGCACTTCATTTTCATCCATCGGCTTCTTATGTGAGTGTGGCTGAGGTCCACTCGTGTTAGTGTAAGTCCAATTCGCATTGCGTATGCCATTTCATGCCTTAGGATCATCGCCTCGGTTTGCGTGCCCGTATGCACGCATTTCGAGGCATCTCATTTTCATAAGCATTGTGCATGCTAGGGTTGTATGTTAGTTGCATTCATGCATATCGTGCATATTGCATCGTGTTCGGGATAGGAGTTAGCCCGGGCACGGGAAACGAGGCGCGTTTCGTACTCCGAGTAACGGAACGGGTCTCAATTCCCAAGTCACCGACACTCCGGATTACCCATGATGGAGTTAGGTTTTGTTGTAGCATTCATCTGCATTCATCCTATATTGAGTTGTGCAATCCGACTCCACGGCCATCATGCATCGAGATGCGTGATTGGTGGCACGAGGATCGAGGCATGCATATATCTGTGAAATACATTGCTATGCCCTTTTCTTGCTCTCTGTTGCAGCGAAATGAGGAATCAGCAACTTTTCGAAGTCTGGCGCGCATTTCGAGAAACATTGCAAACAGAGGCTAAATTGGGCATCCCAGTGGATTTCTGCGCAAAGGCAACCCAGCATACATCATTCATCAGAAGCGAGGCAGCCCCTGGCTGGCATGCCAGTTTACAGCTTTCTTGGTTTAATTTGTATATTTCGGACTGTATTATTCTTTCATTTCGGACTGTATTATTATTTATTCGGACCCTCTGCACGAGGGCATAATTGTAATAAGTGTGGGTGAGTGTGATGTATGTCTTCCAACCCCACGTCTTTCTTCCCTTTTATTTATCCGCTTATGATGGTTAGATATAGGGCATACTTCAATTAGCATACAGTATGACAGCATGTTTGCATCATTCATCTGTTTTGCATGCACCGGGCTCGGCGCATCATACAAACTGCATTTGTATTTCAATTCCAAATTGAATATGTGTTAGCTGTAGCATTCCATATACCATGTTTAGAATAGCCGAGCCTGCTATAGTTGCATCATTGTATGTGTTGCATCAGGCATTTCTGTATAATTAGGATCATGCATGATTTCTAATCAGTTTTTGTTTTTTGGCTTGGAGTACTCGGTAAGTTTTATGCTTTAGCATCCTTGCATGCGTGTGAGTGTTGCCATGAATAGCATGCTTACCATGAGGCTATGTGCTTATGTGATATAACTGCCTTGAATGCCTGTGGGTGGAGGCTGAGTTACTTGAATTGGGACAA
Source organism: Camellia japonica (assembly GCA_030407325.1). NCBI lineage: Eukaryota > Viridiplantae > Streptophyta > Magnoliopsida > Ericales > Theaceae > Camellia > Camellia japonica. The sequence continues at coordinate 150,701,516 of JAPPVO010000036.1, read as the reverse complement.
TTCATCAAATGTTTGTTTTAAGCCCACTAGATAGTGGCAAAATCATGTTTTTCTAAGCCCACCTGAGGGTGGCAAATCCGCGTCTTAGCCTACCTGCGGGTAGCACCATCAAACCATTTTCAAACAAACAAACATGAAATGTTTTGTTCCAATTCAGGTGACTCAGTCTATACTTGTTTGCTGCGAGCATCACATAGTAACCTAGGCTAATAACCGGAATAAGAACTCACAATGTTTTCAAAATAAGATATCATGGTTAGTAGAGGCCGGTCTTTGACCGGGCGAGCGGGGGTGCTCACGAAGTGACCTTCCCCAATCGTACCCAAGTTCCCGAGCCGAGGCAACTTTGGTGATGACGGACACGTGGCCTTTGGCACTGAGTCAGGGTTTCCTAAATTTCCCATTTTAAAAATATTTAGGTGGCGACTCTGTATCTGGCAAAGCAGTCCATGTTTGGCACTTCTTTCAAAATCTGTTTTCCAAAAACGATTTGCCGGATTTGGACTCTTTGGTTCAAGATTAAGAACCTTGACACGAAATCGAGTCCGAACTGTAGCGAGGTCCCCCTCGGGCTTGTTTACAATGCCCTTAGCAGGAAATCCATTAGTGATGTAGCTTATATAGCCATCCGGGAGCAGGAGATGTTGGGTGCACTTGGGGAGTTTGATTTGCTTCTGGGCGAATCCGTTGAGGCTGCGGCCTTGTTTTCTGTTGTTGTGCAGCCTACACTTGTGAGTCGAGTGTTAGAGGCACAGAGAGGTGACCTTGAGGTAGAATTCCTCCGAGAGAAGATCTCCAGTGGGAAGGCTGAGAAGGGTTTGACAGTGTATCCCAACCTGAGTATGAGATACCGAGACCGTTTGTTTGTGCCGGAGTCTTGCCGAGAGGAAGTACTCCAAGAGTTTCACCATTCATGCCTTGCGGTACATCCGAGGGGCACCACGATGTATCGTGATTTGGGTCGCCAGTTTTGGTGGTGGGGTATGAAGAGGGATGTGGCAGCTTTCGTGTCTAAGTGCCTTACTTGTCAGCAAGTGAAGGCCGAACATCAGAGGCCAGCGGGTTTGTTGCAACCCTTGCCTATCGTCGAGTGGAAGTGGGAGCATGTCACTATGGACTTTGTTGTAGGTCTTCCGAGGACTCAGCGGGGTAGTGATGCTATTTGGGTGGTTGTAGACCGGTTGACTAAGTCGGCGCACTTTATTCCTATGCGCGTGAGAGATTCGGTAGATCATCTTGCCGACTTGTATATTCGGGACATAGTGAGGTTGCACGGGGTCCCAGTGTCGATCGTCTCAGATAGAGACCCTCGTTTCACTGCTAGGTTGTGGCAGAGTTTGCAGAGTGCCTTAGGTACTAGATTGACGTTTAGCACGGCTTATCATCCTCAGACTGACGGGCAGTTCGAGCGTACTATTCAGATCCTTGAGGATATACTTCGAGGTTGTGTTCTCGACTTTAGTGGGTAGTAGGAGAGGCACTTGCCCTTGGTGGAGTTTTCCTACAATAACAGTTTTCAGTCAAGTATCGGTATGGCACCATTTGAGGCCTTGTATGGCCGACCTTGTAGGTCTCTAGTTTGTTGGGCTGAGGTGGGTGATGCACTGTTGTTGGGCCCGGAGTTGGTGAGGGAAACGACGGAGAAAGTTGAGCTTATCCGTAGGAGGCTTGTTACAGCCTAGAGTCGCCAAAAGAGTTATGTCGACCATAGGAGGAGGCCTTTGGCATTTGAGACGGGTGATCATGTTTTTCTGAAAATATCACCTAGGCGGGGTTTGATGAGGTTTGGTAAGAGTGGGAAGTTGTCCCCTCGGTTTATTGGTCCCTTTGAGATCCTTGAGAGGATTGGCGAGGTCGCCTATCGTTTGGCCTTGCCGCCGCAGCTGTCCGGAGTGCATGACGTGTTTCATGTTAGTATGCTTCGGAAGTATGAGCCGGATCCGTCCCATGTGCTGGATTGGACCGATTTGGAGGTTGACGAGGATATCTCGTATGAGGAGAGACCGGTTCGGGTCTTGGATAGGCGGGATCAAGTCTTGCGAGGCAAGACCATTCCCTTGGTAAAAGTTTTGTGGAAACATCACAGAGTGAAAGAAGCCACTTGGGAACGTGAGGTGGATGTCCGTGAGAAATATCCGGACTTGTTTGTAAATGTTTAACCATGTATTGGAATTTTGTAATATTGATGAACTTTAAGAGCATTAAATATGTCTTGAGTTGTAAAACATTGTATATGTTTTGATTTATGGAAGTTTAATGTAACATTGCATATGTTGACTGTATTGTAGAAATGGAAATATATCATGAACATTGAATATGATATGGAATTGTGAAATATGTGTTGAAATTGGTAAATTTCAAGGGAAAGCGTGCTATTAATGCATATTGAATATATATTGTGATTTGCCTCTTGAAAAGAGATGGAATGACCGGTAATGGGTCAAGTTGTTGAGTAATGAATTGTAACACTGTTGAGAATTGAGAAAAATATGTTTTTGAAAACTTATGCTTAATTTCGGGGACGAAATTCCTTAAGGGGGGGAGGTTATAGCGATCCTAGTTTTTCCTCTCTTTATTTATTGTATTCCGGACTCGGTTCCGTAGAGGTGTTGTTGTTCATTCTCATTTCCATCCTTTACTCTTTGTATTTGAGTCTTGGGTTGTGTTGGGCAGGGTTTGAAACAGGTTGGTTGTGTTTTGAAACCAAAAGTTGATGCCCAGAATTTGGCCTTCATGCTCGAGCGGGGCTTTTGACGCTCGAGCGGGCCCTTTGTTGTTGCTTCTCTGCTCGAGCGGGCGTTTTGACGCTCGAGCATAGATTTCCATCTCCCAGTATTTTCTCTGCAGGTCTTTGTACGCTCGAGTGGGAGTTTTGACGCTCGAGCAGGGACCATCGCCTGCAAAACTTCTGTGAGTGTGCATCCGACGCTCGAATGGGCGTTTTGACGCTCGAGCGTGAGTCTGTGTTTGACGCTCGAGCGGGGGTTTCCACGCTCGAGCGAGGAGACATGTATATCAGTCCGAGTTTCACCTTTTTGGATCACTTTTTGATTTTCTTTCTCTCTCTCACTTTTTCAAAACCACCATTGGAGAGCTCCTCTCTTTAAAACCTCACCTTCTCTCTAAGATATCATCTAGCCCTAGTGATCTCCCACCTTTGGGCCTTTGTAAAAAGTGTTGATCTTGGTGTGAGCTATCTTTTGATCCAAAAATCTTGGGTTTTGGAGCATCTCGAAATTCTTCATCCTCTTCATTGGGTCTCATCTCTTGAGGTAGGGATACCCTACTCCATCTTATGAGTTTTGTCTTTAATTTTGGTCATTTTGATTAGTTGGTAATGTTGGGTGATATTGAGAAAGTTAGGGTTTGTTGTGTAATTTCTAAAAGAGGGGTTTTCCATGTTTGAGTCATATTCATGTTATAGACTTGAAATGGAGGTTGTTTATGGATTATGGGTAAAAATGAGCCTTAGGGCTATTGTTGGAAAAAGGGGGAAAATGCCCTAATTGTATTGAATAATTGATTGGTATAATTAATTTGGGAAAATGTGAAATTGAGTTGAGAATAATGAAATTGGAAAATTATGAGATTTAATGGTGTAGTTGGATTAATTTATCACTTACCTATGAAAAATGTTGATATTATGTCCATTTGATGCATTTATTTTCTGTTTAGAAATAACTGTTTTGGGCTATCGGTGGAGGATAGTCTTGAATGTTGTAGACAATGCATGATGATTAGGCGAACTAAAACTAATCAATTGAATATGTCATCGAATATGGCGGTTGGAATAATACATCAAATTTATGTATTGATTGACCTTCTATATGATAAACATTTATATACATTGTACCGTGTGGGAGGAGATATGGGATGTACTCCACGGTTTAGGTGAAGATAGGGGATGGACTCCTAAACCGGATGTTATTTGGGAGGAGATAGGGGATGGACTCCATTGATACAGCAAATATGTGTATCTATTGAAGTATTGATATAGCAAATCTGTATATCATATATGAAGTATGAAAGTGTTTTGTTTCAGATTGATACAGCAATTATGTGTATCTATTGTGAAGTAAGTAATGTTTCATATGAGTTGTTATCCCAATTGAATTGGATGTACTATTGATATGAGATGTAATCTCATTTAAATTATTTGGCTGGGTGTAGACGTCCCCGAACGTCCCGGGAGGGAAATCCCGTTTTGTTCATTTGGGTTCACTACAGTTCGGACTCAAATTGTCACGGTTCTAAATCTGAACCAAAGAGTCCAAATCCAGCAAATCGTTTTTGAAAACAGATTTTTTGTAAAGACGTGCCAAACATGGACTGCTTTGCCAGATACAGAGTCGACACCTAAATATTTTATTTTGGGGGAATTTAGGAAACCCTGACTCGTTTGCCTAAGGCCACGTGTCCGTCATCACCAAAGTTGCCTTGGCTCGGGAACTTGGGTACGATTGGGGAAGGTCAGCTATGAGCACCCCCTTTCGCCCGATCCGAAGATTGGCCTCTACTAACCATGATATCTAGTTTTGAAAACGTTATGTGTTCTTATTCCGATTATTAGCCTAATCTTACTATGTGATGCGCACAACACAAAAGTATAGACTAGATTGCCTAATTTGGAACAAAACATCGCATATCCGTTTGTTTTGGAAATGATTTGAGGTTTGCTACTCGTAAGTAGGCTAAAATACAGATTTCAATGAGTTGTTCCAACTCAAACAATGCAACCTTCACCCACAGGCATTCAGGCAGTAATATCACATAAGCATCTAGCCACATGGTAAATATGCTGTCATGTTAACATTCACACTCATGCAAGATGCTAAAGCATAAATGCTTACCGAGTACTCCAAGCCAAAACAGAAACTAGTTAGTAATCAAATGCATGATCCTAGTTCATGTTAAGATGGCTAATGCATCGCATGCAAAATGCAACTAGGATAGACTCGGCTATTCTAAACATGGCTTGTGAAATGCAACAAATAACATATATTCAATCTGGGAATTGAAATACAATGCAATTAGCATGATGCACCGAGCCTGATGCATGCAAGACGAATGTATGAATGCACGCATGCATAACATAAGGTATGCTAATTTAAATATGCCCTAATACTAACCATTGAAAGCAGGTAAGTAAAAGGGAGAAAGAAGTGGGGATCAGAAGACATACACACACTCACACACACTTGTTACACAATTGCCCTCACTTGGAGGGTCCGAATAAATATTACGCAACCAAATGAATACTGCCAAATTAATTATTACAGAACTCTAATTAAATTAAATGCAAGGGGAAGGTGGCCGCAACCCTGCCTCGGGATGATGGAATGATGCATGCTTGACTTGCCTTGCTCGGAAACTCGCTGCCATAGCACTATTGCCTCTGTTTACATTACCCTGCTCCTCTGAGGATCACACAAATTTCCAGAACTACTTTGAATCACTGCCTGAGTATTTTGGAATGCCACCGACCAAGAAATAAGATCACCGGCCATGGGAATATGGTTATCGGCCAAAACTTTGACTACCGGCTAGGACTGATGGTCGGTCGGCACTTCAAGTAGCCGGCCGGCTATTTATTCCTGCAAAATCTTGCAGTTGACAGCAGCAGAGGGCAATTAGTGCATGGCATGGAATTTTCAAGCAAATGTGAGCATGGCCACACTCCCTATCATGCAATGGACTCAAGGGAGCATAGCTCTCGACCCTCGGGCCATCAATTATGCATTTTGATGCATGATGGCCTAAGAGGCCAAGTTTGCCATTCAATGTAAAAATGCATGCAACAAAAGAGATGAGTGCCTTACACCCTATCATGTTGGGATCAAGGGTATTGGCGACCGAGGGTTGAGGCGTGTTTCGTCACTTTGAGTACGAACACACCTCACCCCTCATGCTTGGTTTGACACCCCAAACCAAGCCAAATGTAATGCATGTATGCAATGTGGCTCAAGTTATGCAACATGGCTCAAATATGCAACATGAGGCTAAGGTGCAAAACATGCCAAATGCTATGCAACCTATCATGCAAGCTATACTAATGCAATGTGGACATGTTAAGCACACAACAAGACTATGTAATTCAAATAGCTAATAACATGCAAGCATGCAAAAACAGACATGATACAATCATGCAACTAATGTAATGCAACATGCAAGCATGCAAAGTATGCAAAGATGGACTTATGCTGAAATGAGAAGGCCTCAGCCCGTGCCCCAAAACAGTGGCCAAGAGTGCCACAAAAAGATGGACAAGTACTCATGCAAACACACACACCAATGAGCCTAAAACCCAAGCACGGAAGGCTACTCTCAAGAACACTCAAAGGTGATATACATGGACCTTGAACACTCATGTTAAACTCTGAAAAGCATGCAAAGGATGATGCTTAAACATGCTAGGGAATGGATGCAAAATAGAAGGCATTCAAGGCCACAAAAAGAGAGCATTGCTCAACAACTATCCCAAGCAAATAGGGCATGAACTAAGCAACCAAAAACAGAGTTTCAATGCATCAAAATACACCCAAAAACCCTCTGATATGGCATCCCAAATGATTTAAACAAAAGGCATGCACTATGACCCTTTTCAAGGCACAAAAGAATGACCCTTCAAGGCATGAAAGTGATGGTGAATGTAAGCATATAAGCATGGATTAGGGCCTGAAATGGCATGTGAAATGACTCCAAATCATTGAAACAACCAAACTCAAGCAGGCTCATGACTCACACACTAAAGGCTCACAAGCCAAAATGCAAAGAGGCTATACCAAACATGGAAACTATGATCAAATCAGTGTCTAACAGACCTCAAGCATGATGAAATATGACCAAGAACTTCACAAAGTTAGGCAAGAACATGCATGCATGATAGTCTTAAAGGCAAGATGCATTTCTAGGCAAAGAGGAGAAATGCAAAGCAAGTATATTATGCATGCAAAGGGGCATAAATCTGACCAAAAACAGAGATGTAATATGACCCAATAACACCCAAAAACCTCTGAAATGAAGCCAAAAGCAACTAAGCATGCATGCTACCCATATGAGCCAAAAATACAAACAAAAGAGAGACAAAGGGAGAGGGGTGTCCCTCCCCTATGCAAGACCTCAAACCCTGTTCATCACCACTGAAAATCCATTGGATTTCAGTGCTGAGAAGGCCAAAACACAATAGTATTCAAAGCTTAACAAAGAGAGCACAAAAGGGGCCACACAAAGCCTAAGAGGGGGAGGTCGACCCCAAACAACAAAATGACCTTAATGAAAGATCTTAAGCATGCAAATACAAGACTTTTTCAAGTTATACACAAAGTCTAAAACAGCATGCAAAGTGGGTTAAAAACTAGTGCAAGATTGGGGAATATAAAGCAAATAGTGTTACCCTTGAAGAATCCTTGAAGAACAGCAAGCTCAGCCCTCTTCTTCTGATCAAAATCGACCCAAAGCTCCAAGAACAAACCCTCAAGACCTCCCAAGTCGAAGTATGGTGTAATGCTATGTGTTCTAGTGCAAAACTAAGAACAAACTACACTTTTAAGCCCTCAAACACACACAAATCAAGAGAGAGAGAGAGATATATAGAGAGAGAGGGTGTTATATATCAAAATATATGATATAAGGTCTAGTTTTTGCTGAACCAAAACAAAGGAGAGGAGGGGCCTCTTATATAGACAATGCAAAGACTAAGCTTCCAAGGGAAGCAATTCAAAAAGGGTCAAGGCTTCCAAGGGAAGCTAAGCTAAGGGTGCAAGCTTCTTGAGGAAGCTATGACAAAGGGTCAAGCTTCCTCAAGAAGCTTGAGCAAAGGGTGCAACCTTCTCTAGGAAGCTTGGACCAAAAAGGTGCAAAGGTTCAAAACAGCCACACCCGTGCATGGGGGGCAGGGTCCGTGCATTCCAGCTGGCACAGTTGGCATGCATTATGCCTAAAAAAGGCAAAAAGGTGGTATCGGCCAGAAAAGGAGGCCATCGGCCAAACAGATGGTCGGCCGACCACACCAAATGCCGACCGTCCAATGGTATATTTCACCAATGGCCGGTAGCAAGAAGACACGGCCGGTGGGTGTTAGGGGTAGCTAACAAGCTACTCTCTACCCTCAGAAGCAAAAACACAAGTGTTTAGTGCAAAATCAAACACAAAATAGTCGAGTTGAGAGATCTTGAGGCAAGGCGCATAGCCGAGACCTCCGGGAACTCAAAACGAACACGAACATGGGTGATCACCGAGTGTTCAAGCAGTGACGTCCAAGTCTTGAGGACGGTCAAAAATGGGGTGTCTACAGTTGCCCCTCTTTGACAGAACTCGAAAGTCATAACAATGACGGGAGTGATTGTCAAAGCCCAGAGACGACCCATTTTTGACAAGGCCGAAGACTTAGACGAAACATACAAGCTATAGATAAAGATATGCGCTCGAAGGCAGGGGCAGAATGCAACTAATGATGCACAAAGCCGAACATAACTCATGATCATGCAAAGAAAGCTGTAACGAAGCATAATATGCGACAGTTTTAAGCTAGCACACACCAAACTACACTACAATGCTGAGAGAGTGTAAGAGAATCATGTAATTCTCGCTACGTTTCACGCGGAGAATACAATACCTGTGCGGTTCGTCTGGTCGTGCCAGCTTCAAATGAACCGTACATACAATATCGTGCCTGAAAAAGAAAGAAAACTTAACAGGTACAATATTGTTAGCAACATGCATATCAATGCAATTTGAAAGTGCGTGATGACGCAAACCGATTAGAACGCATAACAATGCGATTTGAAACAAACATAACAATGCTATGAAGGTGCAAACACATGTAAGTAAAGAACACGGGACAACGTGCGCAATGTGTGAAGATGTAGACACATGTAAGTAAAGTATACGCGACAACGTATACAATGTGTATAAAATGAACTTGAACAAATATAAGTAAAGCATAACGCGACAACGTATGCAATGTGTATAGAAATTTGAACACATGTAAGTAAAGCATAACGCGACAACGCATGCAATGTGTATAAAAGGAAACTTGAACACATGTAAGTAAAGCATAACGCGACAACGTCTGCAATGTGTATAGATATTTGAACACATGTAAGTAAAGCATAACGTGACAATGTATGCAATGTGTATAAAAGGAAACTTGAACATATGTAAGTAAAGCATAACGCGACAACGCATGCAATGTGTATAAAAGGAACTTGAACACATGTAAGTAAAGCGATGCACGTATGCATGCAATGTGTATAGAAAGGAACTTGAACACATGTAAGTAAAGCGATGCACGTACGCATGCATGTGTAGAAAAGGAACTTGAACACATGTAAGTAAAGCAATACGCGTACGCATGCAATTTGCATAAAAGGAACTTGAACACATGTAAGTAAAGCAATACGCGTACGCATGCAATGTGTAGAAAAGGAACTTGAACACATATAAGTAAAGCAATACGCGTACGCATGCAATGTGTAGAAAAAGAACTTGAACACATGTAAGTAAAGCATAACGCGACAACGTATGCAATGTGTATAGAAAGGAACTGACGTGCGCTATAACGCAAGTAATGAAAGTGCATAACAATGCAGGAGAGGTATAACTTTAATAGCATGCTTGAAACAAACACAACAACGAGTGAAGAAACGCAAGCCTCAAAGAGGGCAGCTCAAACACAACCTCCGATTTACCTCTTGGGAGATTATGACATTTTCAAAAAGGATACACCTTGCGTGCGCCGAGCATCACTCACGGCAGACGCGACTTGAGGTCAACACGGAGATCTCCTAAGGTTCTAAAAGTGCACTTGCTTGCACTTTCTTGAGTAATAAAGGTGCCAAAACATATAATTGACCCGAATAAGGGCGCGGGAGATGCATCGCCCATAAGGGGGGGTCACCGGTACCAATCCCGATACTCTGCTGCCCTTTTCTCCTTTTGCTTTACTTTCCTTTTTTTACTAGTAGTTTAAGCACATTGCACTGCCTTAGGCAGGTTTTACTTTTTTTCAAAACTGTGTATCTTTTGCAAAAGTCATGATGGAAATGAAACAGCTGTTTTGCTCAAAAAGGTGTTACATTTGTACTTTCTACGCATCGCATCGCATCGCGTGGCATAACATAACAATGTGAATGAAATTGAACTTTGTTTGAAAATTAAGCACTTGTATCGTAATAATCAGGTAATGAACCGACTAACAACTCGATAAACAAAGTAAAGAAACTCGATAAGCTAACCAAGTGCGAGTACAACTCGATAAGCAAAACAAAGGCTCGATAGGCTAACCAAGTGCGAGTACAACTCGATAAGCAAATGTACAACAACTCGATAAGCAAATAGGCATGACTTCGCACGAATCAATCATCGCAGGGCATTGGAAATGGTGCCAGCCACAAATTCTCAGCATATCTGACATGTATACTGCTTAAGGAACAAGGATAAGGACCACCGGCCATATGGGAAGGCCATTGGCCAAAGATTTGACCCATCGGCCAAAAATGGTGGTCGGCTAGCACTATGTTTGGCCGGCCGGCCATGAATGGAAAGAACCACCAGAATGCTGACATCTGTCCTCCACTCACATCTTATCCTCTACAAAAGCCTCAGCTTCGTAGTTTCTCTCAATTCAACATTGATTTGTTTCAATGGAAGAGTTTGTTGCCCAAAACCTCACAGCTTGGATTGCCAGCTTGGACGGCTCGGAAAAGCTGAATTTCCGGGGTTTTGACATAAATGCACTATTCACTCTGAGTCGTACCCAGCTGCACTTTCCGTTTCTCCGCGCCGCGGCGAGGTTTTGGAGTCCGATAACACATGTTTTTAGCTTCGGCGGGCAAGAGGTATGTCCTACCTTCGAAGACTTCCAAGCTCTAATGGAGTCTGAGCACAACGAAGAAGTCTTGCCTCAGCTTCGCTTTGGCTATGCCCAAGCCTTGGGGCAAATGTGTGGGCTTGCGATGCACGACGCTCGCTCTTTGATTTGTGATGGAATGCTGGATGTTCCGAGTTTGATTTGCCGGTTTTCTGATGCCGGTGATCGCGTGACCATCATTGGCAAGGCTTTCGGCGACACGCTCTTTGTTTGTACATGCTATCTCATTTCTTGCTCGCCTCAGGCTCCGGAGGATCTAGTGTTCGGTTGATCGCGGTTGCCCAAGGCTTGAAGGAGGGCAAGAGCTGCATTGCCATGACTCTGGCTGAGACATTGATAGGCTTGGACGCCTTTTATCGCCAAGAGACGACCAGATTTGCGGGGAGTCCACTGCTACTGCAGGTAATGTTTCCCACCTAATCTCACATATGTATTGCTCACATCACTCGGCCCTCGAGCTCGGTTTTTCTCACAAAACCCTTTTCTCACTTTTCTCTCATCGTACACTTCTCTATTCTTTATTCTCTCATTTTTCATCCCTTCCCAGGTGTGGTTGATGGACAAGTTGCAGGTCGTGGACTTTTGCCTAGCATACTCAACTCGCGGCTACTTCTTCCGGCAATGCCTAGTCGATGCCCTTGATGAGGGCTGGTGGTTCGACTGGATGTGCAGTTTGTCCGCAGATCGCATTGCTTGGCGCTGTCCTTGGCTCAATCTACCGGCAATGAGCTACAGCATGTCCCGGCAGACTGGGGTTCAGTTGATCGGCTTAACTCACTGTGTGTTCTATTTCCCATTCCGGTTCCAGCGCCAGTTCGGCCATGACCAGATTTGCCCGCCAGAGGGGATAGAATATCCAGCTGCATTCCCAGTCCGAGGTGCGCAGCTTGCTCGGTATGCCACAGCGTGGGAGACTAGAGAGCTCCTGGTCCCCGCTCCCTCTTTCAGTTGTACTTTGTTTGATGAGTGCATAGATTGGCTCAATGAAGAGGCACAGATTGGGCCCAGCTTGGCATCAGAAGCTTCGACCAGCTCTGGGAGGGAGCGCAGGAACACCTGACTTACCAATGCCCCGGATTTATTGCTTTATTAGTACTTTCAAGTTTTCTTTATGAGTGTAATAAAAAGCAACTTCAATTTTTATGCAAGAGCAGGAGAACTCTGTATTGAAATCAATGAAATTGAAGGTTGTGGGTACTGAAAATTTTCCGCTTTGGTCCAAAAATGGTCTAAGTTGTAAAAAGACTAATTCGAACAAAGTGAACTTTTATCAAAACTTTTCAAAACCATTTTCGATATGGATCAGCACTAGACACGCCTGAGATCTGTCACTGAGATGCACAACCCTGGATCCCCAGCAACTGAAAAGTTGCCCCTAGTCTGAATAGCACTGTACCAGAGATCACAAACGAACTCTTGAATGCTGAATAGACAAAGATGACCGAGATGATCAAATGGACAAAGTTGATCGGGAAAAAGTTTATGGCTGAACTTCGGGATGAAGTTGCCTATGTATCCCAAAGGTAGGAATCAAGCCTTACGTAGTTCGGCTTGGGTTCATTCGAGTATTTTCACTCTCCTTTTGCGCTCTAACTTTTGCCAATGCCGCCCTTTGCGGGTTTTCAACCTTGCGAGCTCAGTTTTTATAATTTCGAATTTTCTATGCTCTAACTTTTGCCTAGGTCGCCCTTTTGGGTTTTCGGCCTAGGGAGCCTCTCAGGGGTAATATTTCTTCAAGTTGTCCATGTTGATCGGTTGTGAGAACTCTAGGCCATCTAGATCGATCAGAACCACAGCTCCACCTGACCAGATAGACTTGATGATGTGAGGACCAGTCCAATTGGGTCTGAACTTGCCCCTTGGGTCATGGATGGGAGCTCCGTTGTCGTTGAGTACCAAATCTCCTTCTTTCAAATTCCTGGACTTAACCTTCTTGTTGAAAGCCCGGGCGATTCTGCGCTGATAACCTTGAACGTGGTACAATGCTTTCAGTCTTCTCTCATCAAACAACATGAGTTCTTCAAATCTGCTCTGCTGCCAATCTGCTTCAGCTATCTGACACTCAGCCAGTACTCGCAATGACGGGACTTCAATTTCAATCGGTAGAACGGCCTCCATCCCATAAACCAATGAATACGGAGTCGCCCCGGTTGAAGTTCTAATTGAAGTCCTATAGCCCCACAGAGCAAATGACAACTTATCCGGCCAATCCCGGTAGGTTTCCACCATCTTCTGCAAGATGTGTTTGATGTTCTTGTTGGTGGCCTCAACTGCTCCATTGGTTTGCGGCCGGTATGTGGATGACTTATGAAAATCCACGTTGTATTTCTCCAACAAGTCAATTACTTCCTTCTTGAAGTGGGAACCGTTGTCCGAAATGATTTCGTTTGGGACGCCGTAACGGCAGATGATATTGTTTCGGATGAACTTCGCAACATGCGATGCCTTCAACACCGCATAAGACTGGGCCTTAACCCACTTTGTGAAATAATCTATCGCGACCAAGATAAACTTATGCCCATTCAACCCCTTCGGAGTAACAGCCCCTATCACATCGATTCCCCAAACTGAAAACGGCCATGGCGAAGTCATGTTGTACAGCTTCGACGGCGGGATATTCATGCGGTTTGCATGGATTTGACACTTGTGGCATCGCCGAACAAAACTGATACAATCCTCCTCCATGGTGGACCAATAGTAACCTTGTCTGAGGATCTTCCTGGCTAGCATTACCCCGTTCATATGTGCTCCGTATTCTCCTCCATGGATGGCCTCCATTAGGCGCTTCGATTCTTCGGCTTCTACACACAGCTTATGCATTCCCAGATGACCTCTCTTATACAGCTTACCCCCGCAGATGATGAACTGAACGGCCATTCTTTTGACTGCCCTTTTATCTTTGGCATTTGCCCCTGGCGGATATGCTTCCTTCTCCAAGAAGTTCCAAATGTCATAATACCAGGGGTTCTCGTCTTGAACCTCATCTATGGCGGCAATTGATTCATATGCTGGCGCAAACTTCTGGTCAATAATGACTGGATGCATCCGGATTCCGAAAGGGATGTCTATCATGGAAGATAGAGTTGCTAAGGAATCTGCGTACCTATTGTTCTCTCTTAATAGATGAGCAAAGTTTAACTTCTCAAACCGAGGAATTAACAAGTCCAAGGTTTGGTGGTACATTATCATCTTCTCTTCTTTGACTTTTCTAGTCTCTTTTTGCTTGAGACACAACAAGGTTCGAGTCCCCGATAACGTCCAACCGTTTTGCCCCTAGTTCCAGGGCTGCTTCTAGACCGGCAATGCATGCCTCATATTCTGCTTCGTTGTTCGAGACTTTGAACTGGAGTTTGAAGGCTAGAGGGATACGGGAATTGTCGGGTGCTATCAGCAACACCCCTATCCCATACCCGTATTGGTTTGACGCTCCGTCAAAGTACATTGTCCAAGTTTCATCTTCGATGTGCAAAATGGCCTCATCTGGGAATAAGTACTCAACTGCTTCACCCCCTTCCACTGGATGATTGGCTAAGAATTCTGCTACTGCTCTTCCCTTGACTGACTTGCGCGTCACATATTTCAAATCGAATTCGGAAAGCAACAGCAACCAACGAGCTAGCCTACCCGTAAGTGCCGGTTTCTCGAAGAGATATTTGATGGGATCTAATCTTGAAACCAACATTACTGAGTGAGCTAACAGGTAGTGCTGCAGCTTCCTGGTAGCCCATACCAAGGCTAGGCAAGCCTTTTCCAACGGTGTGTAGCGGGTTTCATACTCCAGCATCTTCTTGCTTAGATAGTAGATGGCCCTCTCCACTTTGTCCTCAGACTCTTGTGCGAGCATGCAGCCCATTGTAGTCTCAGTCACTGAGAGGTACAAAATCAACGGTTTTCCCGGCTCTGGCGGTGACAACACGGGTGGGTTCTGTAAGTATTCCTTGATCTGTTCAAAAGCAGCTTGGCATCGGCCGTCCCACTAGAATTTCTTTCCTTTCTTCAAAAGACAAAAAAGTGGTTCACAAGTCAAGGTTAGTTTTGAGATAAACCGTCTTATGAATTGCACTTTACCCAGAAAGCCTCGCACCTCCTTTTCAGTCCTTGGTGGTGGCATTTCTAAGATGGCCTTGATTTTGGAAGGGTCGACTTCGATGCCTCTTTGTGTAATCAGAAACCCTAGCATTTTCCCTGCTGTAACACCGAACGTACACTTTTGAGGATTCAGCCGCAACCGGAATTCTCTGATCATTTGGAAGAACTTTTGCAAGGCGGTGTAGTGGCCCTCTCTTTCTTTGGACTTGACAATCATGTCGTCCACATACACCTCAACCTCTTTGTGGATCATGTCATGCAATATCGTGGTCGCGGCCCGTTGATATGTAGCTCCAGCGTTCTTCAACCCAAATGGCATCACCTTATAACAGTATGTCCCCCACGGGGTGGTGAAAGCAGTCTTTTCCCGGTCTTCAGGTGCCATCACTATCTGATTGTAGCCTGAGAAGCCATCCATGAACGAAAGCAAAGCATGCCCTGCTATGAAGTCCACTAACTCATCAATATGCGGCAGGGGAAAGTCGTCCTTCGGACTAGCTCTGTTCAAATCCCTGAAATCCACGCATACTCGGATCTTCCCATCTTTCTTCGGCACCGGAACTATGTTGGCCAACCAAGTCGGGTATTCAGATACCAGCAGGAAGCCTGTGTCGATTTGCTTGGTGACCTCTTCCTTAATCTTGAGAGCCCAGTCCGGGCGGATCCTTCTGAGTTTCTGTTTAACGGGTCGGGCCTCGGGGTCAAGAGGGATTCGGTGCTGTACAATCTCAGGATCGATTCCAAGCATGTCTTCGTAGGACCACGCGAAAACATCTTTGAAATCTTTTGATAAAGCAACTAAGCGCTCGTGTTCCTCCGAAGACAACGTGGACCCGATCTGGACCAGCCGCGGGTCCTTCTCAATACCAACATTTACAGTAGTGATTTCATCAACTAAAGGTTTAACAAATCTTTCCTGCTCCTGATCAATTAATCGTTGCAAAACCGGAGGAATTTCTTCCTCGTCGTTTTTACCAAAATTTTGAAAATCCTGATTCAAGCAATAAATCAAAGGCACAGAAAGTACTCATAAACCGCAGTCACATCATTCTCATTAAGCACATCCAAATCACCCGATTCTTCGGTTACAACAGACTCAAAAGAGAAAGAAAAAGGCGACCTGAACAGGACTGTGGCATCTGGGTTATCACCCCCAGGAATACCAGACTCAGACTCAGTTGAGCTGGAACCTGATTTCGACTCACAAGACTCGATGGAATCAGATTTCGGCTCACTACTTGACCCGGTGCTGCTTGACAAAAATCCCTCTTCATATTGCCAAATGAGAGAGGGTGCGATAGATGCATCCAAAATGTTTTCTGGTAGGCCCACAGCCGTTTCATTCCCGATCATGCATACCGAAAAGTTATCCCCCAAGCACTCATGGTCGATCGGAGGATCTGAAAGTAGACACGCCAGCGCTACCCCCATTTCACTTTCGGCGTCCTCAGACTCCACTTTCTTGCCCTATTCAACCTCAACAATTGGGTCTATTTGCCCTTCGGTAACATCATCACTGGATAACTGTAGGTCGAAGAAGATCTCAAAACCTGGCATGCGCTTCCTCTCCGCGTTTAACCATGGTTTCGGGAAGCCACAGAATGGAAAATCTTCCCCCTCCTAGACGAAGCGTCAGTTTAGGGTACCCTCAATGGGTCGATGCATTAGCTCGTAAGGCTTCCCGGCCTTCTTTGCTCTGGCCCTCCCGGCCATCTCCTTGCCTTTCCTTACCCAGTCCTCTTTGGTAGGTAGATAACCCAAACCGAAGGCATGCGGGTTGTGCGGCATTTCGGCCGATACAGTGACGCCCTTCCAGCCACTCTTTCCCAATCCCATCCCGAGGACGCATTGAAGTTTGTTCATGAGGTATACTGATTGGGCACTGACATACAACCCCTCATTAATAGCCATGATGTTCCGAACGACCCGAGCCTCAGCCAAGGTAAAACTTGACATGAACATATCCTCCATACCGTGCTCAATTTCCAAAACTGGCGTAGATACTTTTGGTGGTGGATGGATCGACGAATTTCCAAAAACAATGGCTACTCCCTTCCCGTGGGGGTATTTCACCATCTGATGCAAGGTAGACGAAACCGCCTTTACCTGGTGCAGCCACGGCCGCTCCAAGAGTAGGTTGAAAGTAGCAGGAACCTCTAGGACGTGAAAGTCTATCTCATGTTGTCCCGGCCCAACCTTGGTCTGAATTTTCACTGTTCCCATCACTTCCCTGCTCATGTTGTCATATGCCCGAATTACTTGGGCTGTCGGCACAAAGTCTGCGGTCTTTAAACCGATTGCAAATGCGGTCCTTGCTGGACACACATTGATGGCGGACCCAGTATTGACAAGAACCACCGGTATCCATTTGTTCCTACACTCCACAGAGATGTAGAGTGGCTTGTTATGATTCGCACCCTCAGGTGGCAATTCCTTATCGAAAAAAGTCAACATCGGGATAGCTCCTCCCGGAAAAACTAATTCCACTAGCTGCTCCGGCGTAGTTTCTATTGAGAGCTTGGCCTTGTCCATAGCAGATAAGACGGCTTGTCGATGCACTCGCGATGCCATAAGCAGTCCCCAGATGGAGATGTCTACTTGTATCCTTTTCAATTGTTTTAACACGGCTTCCTCTTCGAGTTGCTTCTCTTTCTGTTTCTCAGCCTCCTTATCCTTCCCAGACGCCTCTGGTTGATCTAGGTGTGGGGGCTTGAAATATCGCCCACTTCTAGTTATATGGTCGACTTCACCAATATACCAGGTATCGTCTGGCTGATTATTCCGCAAATCCTCATCCGTGTGGGCAAGACATAGATCATCGTCTTTCCACCACATTCCATCGGCAACCGACAGACACCTGTCTGGCTCTGGCATGACTGTCCTTGTACTTGCAAAACCTTCTATCCATATGCTCGCAGCATTCTCTGTCCTTGTGCACACAGCAGTTTCAGTCCCCGCGTGGGCTTTAGCTTTCCTGACTCTCTTAGAATCCTCGAACCTTTCTTGTTCCAACTGCGTCAGTACAGATGGCTGTTCAATAATTCTTGTATTCAAAATGCCCAGATCCTGAGCGAAATTCTTAACACCGGCGCTCTCTGGCGATGTATTCTGATTCCTAGCCCTTGCAACCACCACTGATGTTCTTGCCCCTGACAGGCTCCGTTCTAATTGAGGTTCTTCGACAATGTTTGGTAAGTCATCAAGCCACCTGGTAGCTTCAGCTGACTCCTCAAAATCTGACCAGTTGACTGCCATGTCCTCCGGATCTTGTTCGTTGAAAAACTGGAGGTTAGCAAAGTCCCTTTCCACAGTCGCCAAGTCATCTATCCTCTGACCGAATTCATCCCCCTGCATCACACAAAGCTCTGCCCTTGCTGGTAATCGTACATTTGACTCAACCTGGCCTACTGACAGAATGTAGTCACTCGGACTGTATACCTTCTCAGCAAAACTCCAGATTCCTTAGATCTTGACTCATCAATCCCATTTTCCTCTGAAATCTTCCCTGTTCTGTCTTCGACAGTCACCACCATTGGTTCAGGTTGGGTTATGAAGATGTCCAACATGCACAAGTCAGTGCAGTCAGGAAGGAGCACCTCCGGCTTGGATAGGTGGGACGGGGTGATATAGATGCTAGGATCGTAAGGCACGACCCCAGTCTGGATAAAGTTGATGCGTTTGGGAGGTGGAGCTTGGTTGTGTGGCGGAAGAGGGTTAGTTGTGACATTGGGTTTTTCTGGAGGCAGAATCACCCCATGATCAATGAGATCTTGAACCTGATGACGTAATTGGAAGCATTGGTCGGTGTCATGACCATGCTGTTGGTGAAATGCGCAATATTTGGCTGGGTTGTGGGTTGGGGGAAGTTTTTCCGGTAATGGCCGCAGCTCTAGGGGCTTCAGGTGCCCTTTTCTGGTTAAAACCCCCAGAGCTTTGGACAGGGGCATATATAGTGGAGCGAAGGTTCTTTGGTTTTTGGGTGGGTATTTGGCTGTTTGTGTATTGCTTCCAGACGCACCGGAGAATGGCATGGCTGCCATAGTTCTTGGAGGGGGGATGGTGGTGACCATGCTCACTTCCGAGGCTCTTATAGTTGTAGCGCCGCTCGGGCCTGCATTGGTGTTGCGGTTGAAGGTTCTCCTGGGTTGCTCTCGGTTATTATAAATTAAACCCTGCTTCAAGGCATCCTCAATCTGTACTCCCATCTCATGCAGATCTGAAAAGGTAGGGAAGGGGATCACGATCATTTTCTGCATCAGCTTAGGCTGGAGATTGCGCACAATCATCCGAATTTGATCCTTACCGGTGGGCCTTAGGGTCATCATTGAGGCTTTGGCCCTCCATCTGGTTACGAACTCCGAAAAGCTCTCTTTAGGCTCCTGCCTTGTTGTCTCAAGATCACGGGTCGTAATCTCGATTTGCGTGTTATAAGAGTACTGTGCAATGAATGCCTCGACCATCTCATCCCAGTTTCTCTTAACATCATCTTCTAATTTGGCATACCAGATGGCCACCATGCCCGACAGGGTCCGGCCGAACAAAGACAGCTTCTGTAGTCTGGTGAGGCCATCGGCCTTAATACGTCTGAGAACAACCGTAGGTGTACCATGGGATCGCGGATCCATCGAACCGGTCGATGTGCGGCATCTTAAATCTGTCTGGCAGCGTCACGGCTGCGTCGGTATGTCCATCTTCAATGTCCGGAATGGACTTTACCCTTGGGATTTCTTGAACAACTTTTCAAGCTTGTTCAACTTCGATGCTGTAGGGTCCACCTCGAATTCTAAGGGGGAGTCTGGCAGATTGACAGGCGTGGGTGCCTTGGATAGTTGCGGTAGAATCGGGAGTGGAGCCGGCCCTGCTGGGATGTCTGTATCCTCTTGGACATTCTGGACATTCGCTGTTTCCCTAGTATTGGAACTCCTAGTGGGGGAGGAACTGGGTGTGAAGTTGATGCCCCGGCATGCTGCTGTAGCCTAGTGATTAATTCTACCTATTGAGTCATGATCTCGGCCTGTTGTTTGGTAAACTCCGCTTGACGGGCAGAGTCCTGTTGCATGGTTTTCATGGCCTCCTGCATCTGACGCATCATTTCTTCCATTCCTGCTATTCCCGACATACTGCTCTGATCCACTGGTCTACTGGTAGATCTGTATCTGGAGCAGCCTCGGGAATCTCAACCTGACTGTTCAAAGACCACCGATCTGGTAATCCCTGCTCGGATACACTGCCTCTTCTTGACCTCCGTCTAGTAACCGGGGGTAAGGAACGAAACACTGGTTGTCTGTCTACCAGATCCTCAGATTGATTGAGTCGGCGACCTCTAGTCCAGAGTGCTTGGGGAATATCTACTGGGTCAGAAGCAATCGTGCTAAACTACCTAGCAAAAAGATAAATAAAGCAGTAATAAGGAAATAAATAACCAGACAAACGGACAACATAACAGCGTAAAATAAACACACAACACACAGTTGGGCATCACAACACACGGTTGATAAGCTGAATACACTATTCCTCAATACTGATTATTATCCCCGAATCACTGTCCTCGAAGCTGAATCTGATACCCGCAGATAACTGATTCCCAAAATACTGAACTGGGGCCCGCAGGCCTGACATTCGGACTTGCAAACTGACATGTGCATTCCCTGTAGAAATATACTCTAAAAGCACATAGCAGGTAAAGAAAGCCAAAAACCCCTATGTTGGGGTAGGGTTTCCCTGTCCTATTTTGTCAGGAGCTAGGGTTTCACTACGCACGCAGCGGTTTCAAACAACCTAAAATCGGGTAAGCAACCTGTCTTAGTTTGGAATGGTCACTACAGATTTCGATATGCACTAGGTCGAATGGTCAAAAAGGGTGCCCCGGTAAAAACCGGGGTTTGTGCTCCTATACTGGCAGAGCCCGTAACGGGTAAGCCTTATGGCACGCAGCCTCTGGCAAAACCACTCAGGAATAGCAGATGGCAAACACGGTGTCCTAGGCGCACCAATGCAAATGCAATGCAAAGAAACACATAAGTGCAATCAAAACAAGATATCATGAGTTCGAGTCAAGCTCTCTAATTCCCCAGCAGAGTCGCTAGAAACTGTAGACGTTCCCGAATGTCCCGGGAGGGAAATCCCGTTTTGTTCATTTGGGTTCACTACAGTTCGGACTCAAATTGTCAAGGTTCTAAATCTGAACCAAAGAATCCAAATCCGGCAAATCATTTTTTAAAACAGATTTTTTGTAAAGACGTGCCAAACATGGACTGCTTTGCCAGATACAGAGTCGCCACCTAAATATTTTATTTTGGGGGAATTTAGGAAACCCTGACTCGTTTGCCTAAGGCCACGTGTCCGTCATCACCAAAGTTGCCTTGGCTCGGGAACTTGGGTACGATTGGGGAAGGTTAGCTATGAGCACCCCCTCTCGCCCGATCCGAAGATCGGCCTCTACTAACCATGATATCTAGTTTTGAAAACGTTATGTGTTCTTATTTCAATTATTAGCCCAATCTTACTATGTGATGCGCACAACACAAAAGTATAGACTAGATTGCCTAATTTGGAACAAAACATCGCATATCCGTTTGTTTTGGAAATGATTTGAGGTTTGCTACTCGTAAGTAGGCTAAAATACGAATTTCAATGAGTTGTTCCAACTCAAACAATTCAACCTTCACCCACAGGCATTCAGGTAGTAATATCACATAAGCATCTAGCCACATGGTAAATATGCTGTCATGTTAACATTCACACTCATGCGAGATGCTAAAGCATAAATGCTTACCGAGTACTCCAAGCCAAAACAGAAACTAGTTAGTAATCAAATGCATGATCCTAGTTCATGTTAAGATGGCTAATGCGTCGCATGCAAAATGCAACTAAGATAGGCTCGGCTATTCTAAACATGGCATGTGAAATGCAACAAATAACATGTATTCAATTTGGGAATTGAAATACAATGCAATTAGCATGATGCGCCGAGCCTGATGCATGCAAGACGAATGTATGAATGCACGCATGCATAACATAAGGTATGTTAATTTAAATATGCCCTAATACTAACCATTGAAAGTAGGTAAGTAAAAGGGAGAAAGAAGTGGGGGTTGGAAGACATACACACACTCACACACACTTATTACACAATTGCCCTCACTTGGAGGGTCCGAATAAATATTACGCAACCAAATGAATACTGCCAAATTAATTATACAGAACTCTAATTAAATTAAATGCAAGAGGAAGATGGCCGCAGCCCTGCCTCGGGATGATGGAATGATGCATGCTTGACTCGCCTTGCTCGGAAACTCACTGCCATAGCACTATTGCCTCTGTTTACACTACCCTGCTCCTGTGAGGATCACACAAATTTCCAGAACTGCTTTGAATCACTGCCTGAGTATTTTGGAATGCCACCGGCCAAGAAATAATATCACCGGCCATGGGAATATGGTTATCGGCCAAAACTTTGACTACCGGCTGGGACTGATGGTCGGTCAGTACTTCAAGTAGCCGACCGGCTATTTATTCCTGCAGAATCCTGCAGTTGACAGCAGCAGAGGGGAAACAGTGCATGACATGGAATTTTCAAGCAAATGTGAGCATGGCCACACTCCCTATCATGCAATGGACTCAAGGGAGCATGGCTCTCGACCCTCGGGCCATCAATTATGCATTTTGATGCATGATGGCCTAAGAGGCCAAGTTTGCCATTCAATGTAAAAATGCATGCAATAAAAGAGATGAGTGCCTTACACCCTATCATGTTGGGATCAAGGGTATTGGCGACCGAGGGTTGAGGCGTGTTTCGTCACTTTGAGTACGAACACACCTCACCCCTCATGCTTGGTTTGACACCCCAAACCAAGCCAAATGTAATGCATGTATGCAATGTGGCTCAAGTTATGCAATATGGCTCAAATATGCAACATGAGGTTAAGGTGCAAAACATGCCAAATGCTATGCAACCTATTATGCAAGCTATACTAATGCAATGTGGACATGTTAAGCACACAACAAGACTATGTAATTCAAATAGCTAATAACATGCAAGCATGCAAACAAGACATGATACAATCATGCAACTAATGTAATGCAACATGCAAGCATGCAAAGTATGCAAAGATGGACTTATGCTGAAATGAGAAGGCCTCAGCCCGTGCCCCAAAACAGTGGCCAAGAGTGCCACAAAAAGATGGACAAGTACTCATGCAAACACACACACCAATGAGCCTAAAACCCAAGCATGGAAGGCAACTCTCAAGAACACTCAAAGGTGATATACATGGACCTTGAACACTCATGTTAAACTCTGAAAAGCATGCAAAGGATGATGCTTAAACATGCTAGGGAATGGATGCAAAATAGAAGGCATTCAAGGCCACAAAAAGAGAGCATTGCTCAACAACTATCCCAAGCAAATAGGGCATGAACTAAGCAACCGAAAACAGAGTTTCAATGCATCAAAATACACCCAAAAACCCTCTGATATGGCAGCCCAAATGATTTAAACAAAAGGCATGCACTATGACCCTTTTCAAGGCACAAAAGAATGACCTTCAAGGCATGAAAGTGATGGTGAATGTAAGCATATAAGCATGGATTAGGGCCTGAAATGGCATGTGAAATGACTCCAAATCATTGAAACAACCCAACTCAAGCATGCTCATGACTCACACACTAAAGGCTCACAAGCCAAAATGCAAAGAGGCTATACCAAACATGGCAAATATGATCAAATTAGTGTCTAACAGACCTCAAGCATGATGAAATATGACCAAGAACTTCACAAAGTTAGGCAAGAACATGCATGCATGATAGTCTTAAAGGCAAGATGCATTTCTAGGCAAAGAGGAGGAATGCAAAGCAAGCATATTATGCATGCAACGGGCATAAATCTGACCAAAAACAGAGATGTAATATGACCCAATAACACCCAAAAACCTCTGAAATGAAGCCAAAAGCAACTAAGCATGCATGCTACCCTTATGAGCCAAAAATGCAAACAAAAGGGAGACAAAGGGAGAGGGGTGTACTCCCTTATGCAAGACCTCAAACCCTCTTCATCACCACTGAAAATCCATTGGATTTCAGTGTTGAGAAGGCCAAAACACAATAGTATTCAAAGCTTAACAAAGAGAGCACAAAAGGGGCCAAACAAAGCCTAAGAGGGGGAGGTTGACCCCAAACAACAAAATGACCTTAATGAAAGATCTTAAGCATGCAAATACAAGACTTTTTCAAGTTATACACAAAGTCTAAAACAACATGCAAAGTGGGTTAAAAACTAGTGCAAGATTGGGGAATATAAAGCAAATAGTGTTACCCTTGAAGAACCCTTAAAGAACAGCAAGCTCAGCCCTCTTCATCTGATCAAAATCAACCCAAAGCTCCAAGAACAAACCCTCAAGACCTCCCAAGTCGAAGTATGGTGTA
Source organism: Camellia japonica (assembly GCA_030407325.1). Taxonomy (NCBI): domain Eukaryota; kingdom Viridiplantae; phylum Streptophyta; class Magnoliopsida; order Ericales; family Theaceae; genus Camellia; species Camellia japonica. The sequence goes on along the minus strand of JAPPVO010000036.1, from coordinate 150,677,134 downwards.
ATGCTATGTGTTCTAGTGCAAAACTAAGAACAAACTACACTTTTAGGCCCTCAAACACACACAAATCAAGAGAGAGAGAGAGAGATATAGAGAGAGAGAGAGTGAGGGTGTTATTTATCAAATATATATGATATAAGGTCTGGTTTTTGCTGAGCCAAAACAAAGGAGAGGAGGGGCCTCTTATATAGACAATGCAAAGACTAAGCTTCCAAGGGAAGCTATTCAAAAAGGGTCAAGGCTTCCAAGGGAAGCTAAGCTAAGGGTGCAAGCTTCTTGAGGAAGCTATGACAAAGGGTCAAGCTTCCTCAAGAAGCTTGAGCGAAGGGTGCAACCTTCTCTAGGAAGCTTGGACCAAAAGGGTGCAAAGGTTTCAAAACAGCCACACCCGTGCATGGGGGGAGGGTCCGTGTATTCCAGCTGGCACAGCTGGCATGCATTATGCCTAAAAAAGGCAAAAAAGGTGGTATCGGCAAAAAGGAGGCCATCGGCCAAACAGATGGCGGCCGACCACACCAAATGTCCGACCGGCCAATGGTATATTTCACCAATGGCCGGTAGTAGCAAGAAGACACGGCCGGTGGCCTCAAGCCAGGGCCGGTGGTGTCAGGGGTAGCTAACAGCTACTTCTCTACCCTCAGAAGCAAAAACACAAGTGTTTGGGTGCAAATCAAACACCAAAAACAGTCGAGCTGAGAGATCTTGAGGCAAGGTGCGTAGCCGAGACCTCTGGGAACTCAAAACAACACGAACATGGTTGATCACCGAGTGTTCAAGCGGTGACGTCAAGTCTCGAGGACGGTCAAAAATGTGGGGTGTCTACACCGGGTTCTGAGCCACATTTATGAAACGAGTTGATAAGTGAAGGAAGGTGAAATGTAACATGGACTTGATTGTCATGGAACTGTAATGTGATATAATTTGTTATAAGTGTTGACCATCTATCAAATGCTATTATTTTAGTCATTGCTTATAGTTGGTTTAGTATATTTTTACTGGGCTGTGGCTCACCCTATATGAGACATCATTTTCAGGTACAGGTAGCATGCCACCTCCAAGGACGTAGCTTGAGAGGCTTAGTGGCTGGAACATCTTTTGTGATTACATTTTTGTATTACATGTATATCAAGCCAAGGGCTTATTATCTGTTTTGAGTTAGTACTCATCCTTTTTGTACCCAAGTGTTGGCTTGGAAAGTTGTAAGCCCGTAGGGCGTTTACTTTTGTTGTCCAACATGTAATACATTTTGTAATGAATACTCTGATGAAATGTAATCATGCTTTATTCTCTTATGTCTAAGCATGTTAAGAATGTATGATTTAATGGGTTTATTTTGAGGGCGTTACAGGATACATGAGCAGCATGTGTCATGCTTGTATAGGTAAAAAAATTGTAAACTTGTTCGATTCAATGAGTTAACCTCAATTAACTTAGTAACATTTTTCTTTCAAGAACCCTAATCAGCGAATTGGACCAATTAACACAAAATCTAAATGGAAAATTATGCAAATAGTCCCTGTACTTTACACGATGTGTCAATTTGGTCCCTGTAGTTTCAATTTGCTTGATTTTGCCCCTTAATTTAATGGATTGTGTCATTTTAGTCCAATAAATAACGACTGTTAAGTTAATTTAACGGAAAGTCAAACAATGTGACAATTTGGTTCTTGTATTTTCCATAATGTGTCAATTTAGTCCCTGTCAAAATCAAGACAATTGAACCTACAGGGACCAAATTGATACATCGTATAAAGTACAGGGACCAAATTGACAGAATATTTGACCTTCCGTTAGATTAATTTAACAACCGTTATTTATTGGACTAAAATGACACAATCCGTTAAATTAAGGGGCAAAATCGAGCAAATTGAAACTACAAGGACCAAATTGACACATCGTGTAAAGTACAGGGACTATTTGCATAATTTACCCAAATCTAAAATTAAGGGTTTGAAATTAGGCTAATTGAAATTACTTAGACCAAAATGACACAAGGGGTAAAATGTGAGGACTACTAATGTAATTTTCCCATTGGTGTATGAAAAACCATTACTAAATGCTTTGGGACCCCTGGAATTAAAGACAGAGACTCACTGCTGCTAGCTTAGAAGTCATGATGGTTGATGGATAAAATTACATAGATGCGTGCTTGATGGGTTGGGCTATTGTGTCGCCGCCATAGAGTGACTTAGCTCTGTATAAGAATGAATAATACATTTATTCTTTCTCCATCATCAAACTACTATCCTTCTTACTCTCCTTTTGATATCTCTCTGAATCCTACCTATAAGAAAAGAAAATGAGTTGGCTAATGTTTCTTCATCAATTTCTTCTGGTATTTCTCTTATTTTCTCAACTACTTGTTATTGTTAGCAATATATATTATCATATTACTTTACTTTCTGAGTGTGTGTAATTATTCTATGCCTCAAGGCTCTCTTGTAATTTGTCTAAATCTTCATTAATATAAATAGGGGATGATCCTAATCAAACCCTAAGCTGGTTACTCTCTACAAGCTTTAGTTATTGCTACATGTTCTTCAATGTCATCATCATGGTCTTCTTCTTCTACTTCTGCACGCCATACTTGCCTCGAGGACCAAAGATTCTCACTAATGAGCCGGATCCATCACATGTGTTGGATTGGACTGATTTAGTGGTTGATGAGGATGTCTCGTATGAGGAGAGACCGATTCGAGTCTTGGATAGACGGGATCAAGTTTTGCGAGACAAAACCATCCCTTTGATAAAGGTTCTGTGGAAACATCACGGGGTGGAAGAAGCCACTTGAGAACGTGAATTGGAAGTCCGCGAGAAATATCCGGACATGTTTATTGATTTGTAATCTTGTATTTAGATTTTGTAATATTGTAGAACTTAAGAACTTTACATATGTCTTAAGTTGGAAAACATTGAGAATGTTTTGGTTTAATGGAAATATTTAGAACTTGCCTCATAATGGAAGTTTAGTATAACATTGAATATGTTGAATATATTGTTGAATTAGAGTTCTATCATGAAATTGAATATGATATTGAAAACTGTTGAAATTGAAAAAAAAAATGCATAATACTGATGCAGGTTGTAATATATGTTGTTTTATATACATATTGTGAGATGCCTCTTGATAAGAGATGAAATGACCGGTATTGGGTCAAGTTGCTCATTATTGTAATGTCATATTGTTGGAATTTGAGAAAAACCTGTTTTCAAAAACTTATGCTTAATTTCGGGGACGAAATTCTTTTAAGGGGGGGAGGTTATAGCGACCCCGGTCTTTTCCCATTTGGTTGTTGTACTCGGACTTATGTTCCGTAGATTCAGTTGTTATTAAATTGTTTTTGTTGTCCTTTAATTCCTTATTTTTTTAAGTTATAGGATATGTTGGGCAGGTTTTGTTACAGGTTGGTTAGGTTCGGAAACCAAGTGTTGCTGTCCAGTTTTTGGGTTGGTCGCTCGAGCGAGGGTTTGGTCGCTCGAGCGAGGGTTGCTGTTTGTGTCTAGTGGCTCGAGCCAGGAGTTCTTCGCTCGAGCGAGCGATTGCGTCTAGTATAGACCTGAGAGCAGTGTTTTTTCGCTCGAGCGAGCGAGGTGTATGTTTTCGAGTTCTTCGCTCGAGCGAGCAGTCCTTCGCTCGAGTGTGCTTCTGGGTTGCAGACCTGAAGCTTCGAGTTCTTGGCTCGAGCGAGCTTTTCTTCGCTCGAGCGAGGGTTTTCTGTGTCTGGTCGCTCGAGCGACCAATTCTTCGCTCGAGCGAGCCTGTCAGGTTTAAATAGGCAGCAGCGGGTTTTTAATCATTTTTTTTATCTTCTTTTGATTCTAAACCCTAGGTCCGACTTCTCTCTTCCTCTACACACCTTCTACCCTAGGTTTCATCTAGTTTTAGGGTGTTTCTACCCTAGATCCTTTATTAAAAAGATAGTGTGGGTCGAGGGCTTTTGTTTAATCTGAACAATCTTGGATTTGGAGCACTTTGGATTTTGGGTCCTCATCTCCGTCTTCTCCTTTTGGGTTTTTTGTTCTAAGTTTTGGTATTTTAATATGATGGGGGTATTTTGGTAATTTTGGAAAAAAACCCTAGTTGTTTTATTAAATTGAATTGTATGTTTAATTTAAGGAAAATTAGGGAAATTAGTTAAATTCATGAATTGAGAAATTTATTAATTAAATGGGGTAGTTGATTAACTTAAATCACTCGCCTATCGTATTGTTGGTTTATTTATTTCTAGTCTAGAAATAACTGTTTTGGGCTATCGGTAGAGGATAGTCGTGATTGTTGTAAACATTGCATGTGGATTAGGGATAACTGAAACTAATCACATTGGTTTAGTCATTAACTTTGACTGTTGAATTAATACAGACATTAAATGTATTGATTGTGTGTTGTATATGTTATGTGTTTACATACATTGCATTGTGTGGGAGGAGATAGGGGATGTACTCCATGGTTTAGGGGAAGATAGGGGATGGACCTCTAAACCGGATTTTGTTTGGGAGGAGATAGGGGATGGACTCCATTAGCATCACTTTTATGTGTGCTTATTATTGAAGTGTTTTTTTATTGATACAGTACTAAAATGTGTATCAAACTGGAAGTATGAAGTGTTTTGATATGAGCCTGAGTCTCATTTGTGTTGTTGATATTGGAAGTAATGTGAACATGATATATATATAATTCACTTTTGTAAGTTTGGCCAAGTTCTGAGCCATATTGCTAATAATGAGTAAATGTGTCATATACATTTGTATCATGAGACTATATACTGTTATAATTGATTATCCTTGTTAACCATCTATTGAATGCTATTGCTTTATTCAATGCTTATATTTGGTTTAGTATATCTCTGATGGGCTGTGGCTCACCCTATAAGGGAACATCATTTTCAGGTCCAGGTGATTCACTACCTCCAAGGACTTAGCTTGGAAGGATTCGGACTATGAAGCCTTGTCTTTAGTTATTTATTTTTATTTGAATTACATGTAAACATTCAAGCCTGGGGCTTTATTTGTATTTGAGTTAGAACTCATGATTTTGTGTCCAAGTGTTGGCTTGGCAAGATGTAAGCCCGTAGGGCATTTATTTTGAATGTTATATGTAATGTCTTTATTTAGTAATACTCTGATGAATGAATTATGGTTTATTTTCTTAAAGTAATGCATCTTATTATTATGTATGTTATGGGTTATTATTTTTGAGGGCGTTACACCAATTGCGTTGTTCCATACACTCTTTGTGACTTTTGTAGCTAAAGATAATGAAATTCATGGTGTTGAAGACTCTCTTAGGGTTTCTCGAGGTGGTGTGTTTGTTAATTGGGGTTATTGAAGACAGAGCATAATATGTCTCTCTGCATTTTGGAAGGTACATATTATTATTATTATTATTTTTGGGTGAAATTTTGATGGTGTAAGTGTTGTCATGAATAGGAACATATTAGATTTCTATTTTGTGCTAGGATTAAACTCTTTAACAATTCAAGTTATTGAGTTTATGCCTGGTTGTTTGATAAGTAAAAATATTATTGGCTTTGCAAATTCATGTTTGATTTTGGTATGTGTATCAGTAAAAATATTAGTTACTGCTTGAAAGAGATCAAAGGATTTGTGTAGTTTTATTGGCTGGCCACAATCTCACACATCCAATGAAGATATTAATCTCCACATTTAAGAGTGGTTTTGGTTTCCTCTAACCCAAAACCCCAGTGGCAATAATTAGCAAGCTTGGGCATCATGTCATGTGGATTTGGGACTGTTAAAGAAGTAAACATCACACACAAGACCACAGGATTTGCATGCCTAAGGTTATATCGTTATCTTCTATGATTTGGCTTTGAAACTGTGAAAGAAAAGTTCTAGACTTGGATTAAAAGGGGTGATAGGCTGTTAAAATTTCATAACTGTGGCAAGAATTTTTTAAACAAAATTTTGGGATCCCAGTTTGTGTTTTGTGGACGATGACTGGAATGTCACGCGTTAATGCCTTCTAACACTTGTGGGCTTTGCATTATTGTTAGCATTTGGATTTGCCACCTTTTTCTTGTCACTTTGTTCTAGAAATCTTAATTAAATACTTTATGACAAAAAATAAAATTTTTAAGTTGAAGTGGTGGAAATGAGCATAGATTTGGTTGTCTCCACTAAGTTTTTTAATACTAAATAATTACTTGGTGATACATTAGTGCTAATCAATATTTGAATGTTGGTCTAGCTTGTTTGAAGGTGGATGATAAAATAATTGTCATCTTTGAGAGGTAGATGATAAAAAAAATTCAGCTCAAATTTGTTGGTAATTTGAGCATAACCCAAGTTCAATTTATTGAGCTCGTGCCTGCCTTGGGTTAATTATCATAGTTGCTATTCTACCAGGTGGTTATGTGCGAGGAATTATTTTGTTCTGCAAGAATTTTATGTTGGTTGTGTGCCTGACAAATAGCAGAGGCTAAATGAATACATGATTTCAAAAAAAAGGAAATAGTGGAGAAATTGTGTAATATTATTGGATGGACACATGGACGCATGGTATTTCGAACTTACTAGATAATTTTTGGTTGTGTGCCCATCTTATAACAATGAGACACATAATTAGTTTGTCTCCAATGTAGGAGAAAATGTGCTAAAAATTAGTTATATGGCCCAATACACTTGGAAGGGCAAACCACATAGAATATTGGCTTAGTCCTATTGAATAATTTCTGCTTATTTCCAATCACATTCCTAAGAAATCTCTCATCCACCCAAGTTGGTTTTTGTCCTATTGTGTCTATTACAATTATCAAGGGGAACTAGAGCAATGTAGTCCGTTCAAAAATAAATTTTAAAAAATTTATCAATAAATCTTATTTCCAAGAGTATTAATGAGTATTAAATTTCAATGTAGACAATTAAGTCTTATTTTTTTTTCTAATTTATTCTAAAAAAGTTCACTTTTTCTTAATAATATCTTTTATTCCAATTTTACCATTCTTAAAATATGAACAACAATTATATAAACAATTTTAATTTACTTACAAAAATATATTTTTTCATTTCAAAAATTGAACAAACTACATCAAACAAAATCATACTCAACAATTTGATCAAAAGAACTATGTCATAGGATTCATCATTTTATGTTGCCTAGTACTATGAAAAATATATTTAGTAAACAATCCAAAAATTATATATACATATTTTAACATTCCATTAAAGAAATTGTGAAAAATAATACCCTGGCAAATATATATATATATATATATATCTTGATTGGCACTGGGGTGTCCGGATCAAAACGCTACTAATCTCCAGGGGTGCACAAGCCCTCGGCAAAGAGTTTCCCGCAAGTGCACCATGGTTAATTCATGGTTTTCCCCTAGTCTGACGGCTCCAAGGAATTGTTAGCACCTAAGAGGTTTCGATTCCTGAACCTTGGAGGGAGCACACCCCCAAAGCCCAAGGCCTTGCCCCTCGACCAACCCCTTGGGATTCTGGTATGTAGAATTTATCTTTGAAGCTTTATTTTGTTGGATTATCTCTTGTGGCTTCTATTTATAAACAAAATTAGATTTACTTAAGTTTTTTATTTCAAAACTAGCTCCATGCCTTAAATTACTGAATAAAGCAATAGTATCTACTCAAAGGAGTGTTTGTCTTAGTTATTGCATAATGAGTCTGGCTTGTTTGGGATATGGTTTTTTTTTTTTTTTTTTTGGCTAAAATAGTCAATAAAGACAAAATAAGTTAAAATAACTAATAAGACAAAATGTCACATCCAAATCATAATCATTACACTTTTTCTCCCACAACTATCAAATCAACTATAAAAAAAGTCAACTATCATGCCAAACACAACTTTTTTAGCCAAATTAAAATAGCCAAATAGTCAAAAAAAATCAATTAAAATAGCCAAGTTCTTATCATAAAAATGAGAATATAAGATCATATCTCAATATTTAACCAAAATTGAAATGGAAAAAAATTATAACATGATGATGGGAAAGGTTTGTATAAAGTTGACATAAAGAGCCAAAGTCTAGACCTTGTATTGGTTGGATGACTTGGAAAATTTTCTCTCTTTTTATCCGCCCAAAGTTGGTTTGTCTTCCATTTACTCTTGCTTTCTAATACCAACTCTAACATTTCCTTGAGTTAGGACCAATCTGGACTTGCTTTGGGACCACTAGAATTAACGCGCAAAATATATTTGGGCAAATTTTATCAATAGTTTATGTATTCTAGTTTTTGATAACAAGAGCGATTATCAATTTTCTAATAAAATGAGTCATAAATTGTTAGACTTATTTTATTTTGTTTAATTTTAATATAATAAATTTACATATAAAATGATATATATAGTTCTTAAAATGGAAAAAATAAAACAATTTATATATATAATATTAAATATATGGAAATGCTATGACGTGCACTCACACTCCTTTACGCTGTGTTTGGTTGGGGGATTTGGGGAGAGATTTGAAAAGGGAAAAGGAAAAGGTGTGTGAAACTAGGTAAAATATAGGTATGTTTTATTCACATTTCACCTACTTTTTTTATTTTCCTTTCTGAATCCCTCTTCAAATCCCCCAACCAAACACAACATTAGGGGGTACATGCCATATGCACTCTAGCACAAAATGTGTAATTCTACTACAAAATCTTATAACATTAACTACAAAATGTGTAATTTCATCACAAATTGGCATAACAAAATGTACAAAAAAATTTAAAAAATATATCAATAAATCTTATTTTCAATGGTATTATTGAGTCTTATTAAATTTCAATGTAGACAACTAAGTGTTATTTTTTATTCTAAAAAAGTTCACTTTTCCCTAATAATTTATTTTGTTCCAATTATACCATTGTTATTAAAATACGAACAACAATTATATAAACAATTTTAATTTACTTAAAAAAATATAATTTTTAATTGAAAAAATTGAATAAACTATATCAAACAAAATCATACTCAACAATTTGATCAAACTATTCGTCATTTTTTGTTGCCTTGTACCATGAAAAATATATATAGTAAACAATCGAAAAGGTCTTTTTTTTTTTTTAATATTTCATTAAAGAAATTTTGAAAAATAATACCTTAGCAAATTCATATATTTTTCAAACTGTATGATTACAAAAAATGATGAATCTTAAGCTTATGCTTTTGTTCAATAAAAAAGCAAAGCAATCTCAAGAGTAATACTACACTTACCACCTTATTACACCATATTTAATGTTCTATCTTATGTGTTAGCATATCATTTGACATAAACATGAATGGTGGAACCCATTACACCAATGATGGGTTGACACATGAGATGGTACAATAAAAGTGGTATAAAAATGTGATAATTGTAGCATTATTGATCTCAAAATGTTCCGTTACTTGCATATAGATGGGGCAATTACCAACTTTTAATTGATTCATGGCAAATTATATTAGTAGTCTTTATATTTTTGCTCTTACGTCATTTTTGTCTCTATAATTTCAATGGACTGAATTTTGACATTAATTTATGATTTTGTCTCAATTTAGTTCAATTGATTACAACTATTAGTTCTTTTCGATGAAAAATAGGTACATGAGTGGCATGTGTCATGCTTTCATAGGCAAAAGAATCCTAATTAGCATTATCAATCGAACCAAATTAACACAAAATATAAAATTAAGAGTTCGAAATCGAGCTAATTAAAATTACTCAAACTAAAATGGTGCAATGGGCAAAATACGTGTGATGTAATTTGTCCATTGATTTATGGAAAACCATTCCTTAATAGGTTTGGGATCACTGGAATTAAAGACACTCACTGTAACCAACTTGGAAGTCATGGCTGATGGTGGAAGTCATGGTGGAATTCCGTCACTTTGAAAGTTCAGCAAATAACAACTTCAAAGTATTCCTTTATTTCCAAGAAGTTGTCTCATGGCTGTATTTCTGTCTTAAAACAATGAAACACATAATTAGTTTGTCTAATATATATATATATATATATAAAAGAAGAGGAAAAACTACTTAAATATCTAATACACTTGAATATAGGGTAGACATATAAGATAATTATGACTTATTTCCAGTCATATTCCTTAGAAATCTCCCATCACCCACCCAAGTTGATTTTGTCCTATTCAATCTCTAACAATTATTATAACGCCCTCAAAATAATACATATAAACTAATCCTTCAAGACATCCACAGTCATAAAAGAATAAAACATAATTCCATTCATCAGAGTATTTAGTTCAAAAGTATTACATGTTGACAAAAAAGTAAATGCCCTACGGGCTTACAACTTTCCAAGTCAACACTTGGATCCAACAAAAGAGAGTTCTAACTCTAAACATATTAAGCCCTTGGCTTGAATTACATGTAATACACAAAATAATCACAAAAGTAAGCCTTCAGCTTCTACAACCTCCCAAGCTACATCCTTGGAGGCGGCATATCACTTGTACCTGAAAATGATGTCCCATATAGGGTGAGCCAACGCCCAATAGAGATATGCTAAACATAATATGAGCAATAACTAAAACATTAGCATTTGATAAATGTTTAACTCATATAAACAAACGTATATCCCTTTCATAGCCAATCCATAATCATAGATACATATACATATATATATATATATGATTTCCATTCCTTTCCATTCCATAATCCAAACCAAATCATAATTTTGATTCTCTGTTCATCCAGACAGTATATAATGAGACTACAACTCATATCAACAATACTTCAATTCCAAATGAGATTACAACTCATATCAACAATACTTGAATTTCAAATGAGATTACAACTCATATCATTAACACTTCAATACTTCCATCTATCTACGTTATGCAAACGCAATAAGGATTTTGAGACTTTCACCCTGGACACTCCGGCCAACTTAGTTATCACTGGAGTCCATCCCCTATCTCCTCCCATACATCTGGTTTAGGAGTACATCCCCTATCTCCTCCCAAACCGTGGAGTACATCCCCTATCTCCTCCCAAACCGTGGAGTACATCCCATATCTCCTCCCAACAACATACACATACAACGTATTAAACACTTATCATATAAAATGATCAAGCAAAACACATATTCAATGTGTTATTCCATCCGTCATATTCAATGACATATTCAATTGATTAGTTTTAATTCGCCTAATCATCATGCAGTAACTACAACAATCAAGACTATCCTCCACCGATAGCCCAAAACAATTATTTCTAAACAGATAATAAATGCGTCAACAGATAAATTATCAACATATTCAAAGGTGAGTGATTAATCAATCCAACTCCACCATTCATCCTCATAAGATCCCAATTTCATTATTTCCAAACCAATTTCACCTTTTCATAATTAATTTCATTAATTACACAAATGACTCACTTATACCCAACTAAGGTATTTTCTCCTTTTTCTCAATATTGACCCAAAGGTCCAAATATCATCAACAAACATCAATAAACTCATTTTAAGACCCAAATACACATGTATAGTTCAAAGGAACAAAAACCCCTCTTTTATAATTTCAAGTTTCAAAACCCTAACTCTCAAAATTTCCCAACTTCAACATCAAACCAAAAAGACTACATGTTTATGTCAATGACCATAAATATGAGTAGTTATCCCTACCTCAAGTTTGGAAGGGGAAGAAGGAAGAAAAATCCAAAAGTCGACGGAAGAGAAACCAAGCTTTGCTCCGATCAAAATGAAGCCCTTGACAAGCTCTACACTTTATCTCAAAGGAGCAAGGTGAGTAGAGGTCTTCAAACAAGTAGATCTAAGGATCTTTGAGTGAAAAGTGCCTTGAGAGAGAGAGAGAGAGAGAAGGTGTTTCACGGTTTAGAGAGAGGAAAGGGAAGAAAAAGTGAGAGAAAAGGTCAAGTGATGGCCTTTATATCGTACTAGGTCAAAATTAGATATAAGCCCCAAAGTCAACTCAAAATATCTAGTCAAAATATCCCCAAAAAGTAGGCCCAAACCGGTAGAAAAATCTGGGAAAAAGTCACAAGTGTCGACCCCTGCAACAGTGGTATCGACACCAAAGAGGAAAAAAAATCTGGAAAAGCTTTGACTGCACTGCAGGTGTCGACACCACCCCAGACTGGTGTCTACCCTATCTTCCAGCAACCAACACACAGACAGAAGAGGGTCGACCCTCTCCCAGTCTGGTGTCTACCCTATGTTCTAGCAACCACCACACAGACAGAAGAGGGTCGACCTTCTCCCAGTTTGGTGTCTACCCTATGTTCCAGCAACACTTCCAGAACTTTATCAACAGGTAAGGGTCGACCCTAGGAAGGCTGGTGTCAACCGTAGAATGGAATTTCTAAGTCTCCAAGGAACTTTTGACAAGAATAAGTGCGAACAACCAAACCCAACAAGTTTAAATCAATTTGTACTCCTCCAAAACTAAAGTACAACAACACCAAAGGTTCCCAAAATAGAATAAAGGGTTCAAATACATTTACCAAAAGCTTTAAAAAGGCACAAGTGCTACAATTATTAAGGGGAATTAAAGTAATACGGTCCATTCAAAAATAAATTAATAATTCTTATTTTCATGTGTCAAATCATAAATTGAATCATCAATTGATTTTTCAATAAAATAAATTATGAATTGTAAGATTCACTTTATTTTATATTTTTAATAAAATGTATACATATAAAATCATATATATAGTTCTTAAAATTTAAAAAAAAAATAATCTATACATATAATATATAATATTAAAGTACAAGTGTACAATTATAGAACATATATATTAAATATAATATGAATTTTATTAATGTGTGTCCTTGAGACATGTAAAGAAATTTAAAAATATTAAACATTATGTATAAAAATAAGTGCAATAAATTAGATATAATACTTTTAATCTATTTACAAAAATAACACAAATTTAAACAATTTTCAGACAAATAAAATTGGTCATGCTTAATGGTTTCGAGTTAAGCTTGTCAATTCTAAATTGAGTATGAATTCAACTACTTTGAAAGTTCAATATGTATAAACTTCACAGTATCCCTTATTTCCAAAAAGTTATCTAGTGGATCCATGTTTCAAGATGGCGAGTGTGTTGTGCCTATAAGGCATAACAGGCATAAGACGGTGTTGTAAGGCTCATTAGATCTTTGTCCCGAGCTCATGTTATAGATCCCAACCTTTCACTTTCTAAGGTTTATTGAGTAGATCATCCATGAAAAAAATCAAAATAAGACTACATTTATAACCTTAAAATAAGGCTACATTTATTTTTAAAAATAAACAGCTAATATAATTTTAATAATTTATTTTAAAACAGTTAGGACTTATTTTTTACAAGGATGATATGTTTGATGAATATTACAATATTGTAGAAACCCCATTTTTGACCGCCCTTAAGACTTGGGCACTACTGATGGTTCACTTGGTGATGAAAGATGTGCAAGCCAAAGGTTCGATTTCTTCGGCAAGAGGAGAGTCAAATCCCAACCTCACACCCCATTTTGGACCAAAGATATTTTTGATGGTTTTTAGACCTTAAAGCCCTTTCTTTCAAAATATTTTTGAAATGAAGTTTCTACGATGCTCTGAGGCTCGCATTTTGTCAAATGTTGCACTTTTCGGTAAACCGAGCAAGAACAAAGTGGAAATGAATGAAAGAGATATGAAATCTTTGAAAAATCTTTCAAAACACCTTGGTTAGGGGTTTGGAGTTGAAGAAAAGAAGAGAAGAGGGAAGAAACCCAGTTGGGGGAGAAAATGGGCATGAACCGTTAAGAGAGAGTTGAGCAGCCCTCGCTGAATCGAGCCTATTCATTTGCATACTTGGATTTTAGATATGAGGCCACCACCGTTGAAAATCTTACTTCTGGGGCTTCATTTTGCACTCAATAATCTCCTAAAGCCAAGTCCGGACAGGGGAGATATGGTTGGTTGAAGTAAGGCATCAATCCGGTTGGACCGAAACTGCGCGCTTCACCAAAACAGCAATAACTTTTTGCGCAGTTGGAATTTTAATGCAAGGCTGGTGCCATTAGAAAGCTAACTTCTGGGGGCTTCAATTTGGACACTTGGAAGCCACTTTTTGGCCTTGGCAGCCACCTGTCGACCACTTTTTGTCCTGAAAAACCAGAAAAAGTGGTCGGCCGACCAGTAAAAGTAGCTGGCCGACCACTTTAACTAGTCAGCAGCCTTCCTACAAATTTTTCAGAGTCTGTGGATGCCAGCTGGAGGGCACAGACTGTATCCTCCATACACGTGTATGGAGGGATTGCATCCAAGCTCTAAGCTTCTCCAAGAAGCTTTAGCTCATGTTTTCCTATAAGGGAGGTGATCCCCCTCCCTTCACCAGGTTCTGAATTTTGCTGGGAGCATAGGCTTACATTCTCTCTATAATCCTCCATTTCCCTCTTGTTTTGTGCCTTAAAGTGACCATTCTTCATCCTTTTGTGCACACAACCTCCTATCCAAACATCATCCTTTTGTTGCTGAGGCACCTAGGAGTTGTTTCTGGAGTTTTTGGACTGGTTTTGATCCAAGAAACCTGCTGGAGTTGCAACCTTGAAGGTGGTCATCAAGGGTGAGTTTCTACCCCTTAAATCCCCCTTTCTTGCTTAAGCTTTTAGACTATCTTGCATCCTGTTTTGAGCTTAACTTATAACTGATAAAAGTTCTATTTTTGTATGCTTTTGATCTTTGTTTGAGGTCACTTTTGTATTTGGGGTTGTTTACCCCCTCTTAGGCCTTGTTTGGCCTCATTTTTGTGCCTTTTTTGTGAGCTTCGGGACCACCTTGTTTTGGCCCTCTCACCACTGAAATCCAGAGGGGATTTCAGTGGTGGGGATGGTGTTTTAAGGTCCTAAGAAGGAGAGGGTCATCCCCTCTCCTTGTTGTCTTCAATACTAGCTTAATATGCCTCATGTTTGAGCACCTTTGGTAAGCTTATGTTGGCCATGTCTTAGCTTGTATTTGTGGTTATTTTGTTGTGGCATGCCACTGTTTTTGCTTAGTTTGGTCACTCCATGCATGGTTAATACACTTGTAGTGTAAATCCCTTAAACTAGCTTTGTATGCTTCATGCTTTGACATGTCATTCTAGATTGTTTTCTTTCTATTTCAGCATGTATTTGGTGTTGATTTACCATATCATGACTCTGTTGTAGGTTGGTTTGGTTGGCCCTTGCATGCTCCATACACTTGCCATGCAATCCCATTGAAATAGACTAACATGCCTCATGCGTTGACATGTTATTTTAGCATGCTTTTGTCTTGACTTCAAGAAGCTTTTATCCATGTTTTGGCATGCTTGAGGTCTGATTTGTGTTGTCTTGGTCATGCATGACTTGCTTTGTATAGCCTTGGTTCAATCTAGCTTGTTGGCTTTGTGTATTGAATCCTCTAGCATGCATTACTTGGCTCATTTCAATGATTTGGCATCATTTGTAATGTTATTTCAGTCCATTTAGTGTGGCCATACACTTGCATCTTTCACTTCTTCCATGCTTTAGAGGGTTTGCCCCTTTATGCCTTAACATGAGCCATTGCGTATGCGTTCATGCCTTTGCTTGTGAGCCATCATTTCAGTGCTTATTTGGGGTTATTTTGCCATAATATAACTCTGATTTTTGTTGGTTGAGTCATCTCATGCTTGGTCCTAACAGGTGTAGTGTAATCCACCTTATTTGCCTTGCATGCATCATGCCTCATGCCCCTTCATGCTAGCATATTTTGGCCTCATTCCATACATGTTTTAGTCTCATCTTAACATGTACTAGGACTGTTTTGGGTTGTCTTAACCACATGCCTCATGTTTTGTATACTTGTAGTGTAAATGCTCTTGTTTGCATCAAGCTTTGAGCACCTTTGCATGCCTCATTTGTGTTGTGTACATGATTTGGCATCATCTAACATCACATTTCAGAGCTCATAGCATGCTTGTATTCCTACCACAAATGCTTCAAGTGCCTTTGAGTGTTGTGCATTGTTGCCTAGTTCATGCCTTAGTGTGTATGCTTGCATGCCTAGGACTTTGGGCCCTCATCTTAGCACATTTTGGTCTTGGTTAAGACCTATTTCAACTCTGTCCATGCTCAGTTCATGCATATTTGCCACGTATTGCATGCCTCCTATGTGTTGCTCTTTGCTAGCTTTCATGCCTTAGGACTCTTGCATGCTTTGCTTGTGTTATTTGAATGATTTGACATCATTTCTTACTTCATTTTACGCACATAGTGTTGTTACAATTGCACATTTGTCACTCTTTGAGCCTTCTTGAGGGTTGTGCTCTTGGGCCTAATTGAATGGCCAATGCATTGTGCATGCATGCCTTATAGCAATCCCGGTTCTTCTTCCTCTGGTTGTTGTATCCAGACTCAGTTCCGTGGATGCCGGTTGTTATTTTGATCTGGTCCATGTCCTTCAAATTCATTAAAATTGAGTTATAGAATGTTTTGGACTTGTTTGTTCCAGGTTGGGTGTGATTGGGAGCAGGTGGTTGTTGCCCAGGTTTTTGGTCTGCCGCTCGAGCGAGCAGTTTGTTGCTCAAGCAAGCTCTTTATTTTGATAGTTCGCTCGAGCCAAGGTTTGGTCACTCGAGCGAGAGTAGAGTTTCGTGTCTGGTGGATTGAGCCAGAGTGGCTTCGCTCGAGCAAGCGATTGCGTCTGGTTTTGGACCTGAGAGTTTCATTTCTTGGCTCGAGCGAGCTTTTCTTCGCTCGAGTGAGCTGGTTTGTTCTTCGCTCGAGCGAGCGTTCCGTCGCTCGAGCGTGTGCCTAGTTGCAAACCTGAGGGTTTGAATTGTTGGCTCGAGCGAGAGTTCCTTCGCTCAAGCGAGGTGGGTTTCTTGTGTCTGGTCGCTCGAGCGACCAAGTCTTCGCTCGAGCGAGCCTGTTTTATATCAGCAAATAGCAGCGGGTTTTAACTTCACTTTTTCATCCCCTTTTCATTTTTAAAACCCTAGATCCGAGACTCTCTCTCTCTAAACTCATCTTCTCTCTAGATTTTCATCTCCTTCTAGTATGAATCTACCCTAAGCTCTTTATTAAAACGGTAGGGGGCGTTGAGAGCTTCATTTTAATCTGAAAATCTTTGGATTTGGAGCACTTCGATTTCGGGTCATCTTCTCCATTTGAGTTCTCCATTTGAGGTAGGGATTCTCCTTGTTCTTCTTCAATACTCCGTCTATAGATAGACATGTGGTAGTTTTTTGTATTGCATGAAAAGTATATCATGTTGGATTTGTTGAAAATCATGAGGTTGAACTTTGGGTTGGGTGTTAAATTTGGGTTTATTATCATTAGTTGTAGTTTGGGCTAATTGGAGTGTTAATTAGCATGTTGTTGTTGAAAGGAGAGGAAACCCTAATTTTTATTTGATTTAATAAATTAATAGGGGGGTTTTTGATCTTTAGGCAAATACTTGTGTATTTTGGGTCTTAAATGATGTCATTGTTGTTTGTTGTAGATGATTGAACCCTTTTGATCAATATTGAGAAAGATGGAGGAAAACCCTAACTTAATGATTATGACTTAATTTGCATAATTAATTTGGAATGGCTTTGAAAAGAATGTAGTAGATTAAAATGAGTTATGGCTTTATTGTCCATGGAATTGATTTTGTAAAAACAAAAGGGATGGAGTTGGTTTTGTGAAAACTAAAGGAAGTGGAATTTGTTTTGTGAAATGGGAAAAGTATTTTGAAATAAGTATGAAAATTGGATTGTTGTATCTTAAACTACCATGTTAGTATTGTTGATGGGTTTGTGATCTCATGATAATTGAGTCTGTTAATAGATGTACAATATACATGCATCTAGAGGTTTTGTCCTTGGTCATCGGTGGAGGATGACGTGGTTGTGTTGAATTGTCGTGTGTGCATTACACCTATGTGTTCATCTACTTTAACACATTGCTGGTATCTTGATAGTTTATGTGTATGCAATATACATGTTGGTTATGCCCTGTTGTGCTGTAATTGTTGGTGTTATACCCCGCGCTTAAAATCAAAGGTACCGTTACCTTCCAGCTAGCGCCTGGAGAACTGACTGTGCTAAAAATTGGAGGCACCATACCCTTCCAGCTAGCGCCTGGTAAACTGGCTTGTTGTTGTGAAAGGTGTATCTTTGGCTTACTACGCACATAGCTAGTAGGGCGAAGTTTTGTGGTTGTTGTTTCTGCATATCTAGGAACATCATGGATTGTGTTCATTACAGTTTTGGAAGGCCGACTTGCCTCTTTTGTTGATTTTAACATGTTGATGATTTGTTATCTCCCTTTTTATTTAGGATTTGCATGTATAGATATGATTGTGTTTTAAAGAAACCAAATTGTCTCTTTGTCTTTTGGGAATTGAAGGGAATCGAATATTTTGAAAATATGTTTTGAAAACGGTACACATGCTGCATGTTTGGAAATGGGAGAGAGTAGTGGTCTTAGTGAATTTATTTCCTAAGTAATTGTTAATGTATGAAAGAGTGGGAATGGGGTTTAAGGAAGGAAAGATGAATCGTTTATAGCGTCGAATGAAATAGTTGTTTTCGAGGAAAGTTCATACATATATTTTGGATAAACTGTCACATTACTATTCTAGTATGAGAATGAGCGTTCATGATCATAGCTATATGTAAGTTGTTATTGTTGAGGATCATGTTGAGACCCCTACTGGACTATATGTTCATCCCACGTTGTTGAATCTTTTTCAGGTGTTTAGCAGGATGTGCTACAAGATTTGGATCTTCTTATTTGTTGGCCACGGGGCCTCTTTGTTGTAGGCGGAATGCCATATATGAAAAAGGGTTGTACCCTTCATTTGATTATTTAATGTTGTAAGCCTGAGGGCAACTTATTTAGAATACTCATGTTGTATTTAATTAGCATTCGAAAGAGAGAGTTGTTGTTCACTCCTTCTAGTTGAACATTTGAGTTTATTTCCGCATGTTATCTCTGAAATTCAATTAAGTTAATGAACTTGGTAATGACTTCGAGGAATAAAAAGTGGGGCGTGACAACTTGGTATCAGAGCTACCGGGTTTGAATACCTTGGGCTCGTGGGAAGTGGTTTCTACCACAGTGGGTTTACTTACTGTAGTGAGGACGTTGCATATAGATATCATGAAAGTTAGGACTTATGTGTTGCATTTATGTGAGCATGGGATTAAGTTTCCTGGATGGTATTCCTAGCTGGTGAACTTGCTTTGAGGTCCTTTTGGAAACACGCCTGATCAACGTGGTTTCTGATAGGAATTCCTTGAGAGTTCCGGGATGAGTGGCTATCCTTGTGGACTTGATTCGATTATGTGTTTACATGTTTAGATGTTTATATGCAATAGAGATGTAAATTTTGAGACTAAGTGTGTCTTGTGACCTATTGGTGGTAGAGTGTGCCTCGGAGAAGGCTATTGCGTTTTGCACTAAGTGTGTTTTGCTTTTGTGCTTTATAGGATGTCTACACGAGGGAGTAGAGGACGGTTGAATAGTAGGAGTGTCGGTAGAGGCACAGCGGTTCCTTTAGCACCTGTCGTTGCAGCATCGGCTGTCGGCGAGGATGTCGCGCGTGAGATTGTGAGAGCAGTGCAAGACGCCTTAGCTCGCACTGAGGGTGGCAGAGGGTATGTTCTCAAACTTACTAAGGAGTTTTTCCGCTCCGGCCCACCTGAGTTTGTGGGGGAGGCTAAACCGTTGGAGGCAGAGAGTTGGTTAGAGCAGATTACCAAGACTCTTGATATGCTCAGAGTCGAAGATGAGGAGTTGAGGGTTTCTTTGGCAACTTTTCAATTAAAGGGCGATGCAAGTTATTTGTGGAAGTATGCTAAGGATACTGTAGGTAGCACATGGGTTGCTTTTACCGAGGCCTTTTGGGCCAAGTATTTCCCTCCTTCTGCTCGAGAAAGGTTGAGGGATCAGTTTTTGGAGTTGCGTCAGGATGATACTCCTGTGGCACAGTTTGAGATGTGGTTTGCTAGTTTGTCGAGGTTTGCTCCAGAATTGGTGGCAACAGAGGAGCGTCGTTGCTATAAGTTTGAAAAGCTGTTGTGTTTCGATATTCGGGAGAAGGTAGCCGAATCCTTTTTGAAGGATTATTATAATTTAGTCGAGGCAGCGGCCCATGTGGAGGCCATGGTTGCGAGTGATGATGGAGTTAAGGAGGAGACCACCTTGGTAAGTCCTACGGTCCCTAAGCGTTCTAGGCTCAGTAAAGGGTGGAGGCGGAAACATGCTCAGTCAGGGGCTAATTCATTTTCTTCACCAGGGGTTTTCGGACACTTCGGTTGGGAGGTCCAGGGAGGTGTAGGTTTCAGACCAGTCCCAGAGTAGGGGGTCTTGTGGTTGTTTTGTTTGTGGTCAGCTAGGCCATGGTAGGCGTTTTTGCCCTTTGCGTGTGAATTCTACTAGTGTCTCAAAACCTAGTCAGACTCAGTCGTACCCGTCCAGTCGGGGGCGGTATCGGTACCAGAAACGGGCAAGCCAGGCTTTGGGAGCCTCGCGATGAGCGACTTATTAAATAGCCCTGTAGTATAACCCTGGAGGGAGACTGTTGTGCTGTTGACCAGTGATGTATTATGTGAATCATTTTGTTGTTGACCGATGTATTGTTGGATGCTGAGGCACCATGTTTATGTATCGCATATGTATATATAATGTCGTTTGTTTAATCCTCATGTATTGCGGAGTGTGTATGAAATCTCGAACCCTCTTTTATATATATATTGGGAAGTTGTTAATGGGATCAATGATCCTAGTGTTGTTGCCTGCTTGGTACTGTATGTTGAGTTAGTCTTGTGACGGCCTGTGGGCCTTGTTCACTTTAGAGATTATTTGTTGAGAATGGGAATTCGTGGGTGAATGCGTTAGTTGTGTTGGTTTCGTGAGTTGCGTGGTGTTGGCAAGGCTATGGGAGAATGTTCGAGGGAATGTGAGATTTGTATCTCGGGCTAGCGGGAATGGTACCTAAATGTTGATTCGTGTTTTGGGCTTTGTTAGTTAGTGAGCCCATGGTGACCCCATCGGTGGTATAAGGGTAGTGTTCGTATTGTGATTAGTTATCAATTGTGGGGAATGGTTTGTGAGTGGGTGCTAGCAGCATTCTTTGGAGGAAGAACACTTTTGAGTCCTAGAGCAACGAGAATAGCGTTGGTTAAAATTATCCTTCGTGATTGGGTTGTTGTAATAGAGGTTCACCATGTCGGTCTTCGGTCGAGGAGATGAGTAGGTTTGCTATGTAGCCATGGGGAGGGAAATGGTGATTCCCTTAGACGCAGTGTTGATGCGGTTTAATTTGAGGAGATCTGGTGAGATTCCAAAATTTGGGGGTTTGTGTAGGGAACTCCGTGTTTGGGGTTGGTGGTTTAAGTGACACATCAGTGTATGGATTACTGAGTGTGGAGTTTATTGAGTTGATTAGTTAGCTTGTTGGTATCGGGTTTTGGGTTGACATCGGTCACCTTGAGGTTAGCCTCGTTTGCCGTAGACTTTGTGTGTTGATTAGGGAAAACTGAAACTAATCGAACATGTTATGTCATTGAATCTGACGGCTGGAATAATACATCATATATGTGTATTGATTGAGCATTGTGAATGATTGGCTTTTTACATTGTATATGTATAGTGTTTTGTTTGATATTGATACAGCACTAAAATGTGTATCATTTGTGTATTAAAGGGGGTATTGTTGAGATGAGATGTGCTCCATTAGATTGTTCGCCAGGTTCTGAACCGTATTCATGATTTTAAATTGGTTAATAAAGGGAGGTGGAATGAAATTGCAAAACCATGAATTTCTTATGCCTTATGTGTTGATAATACTGTTGTTATTTCTATTAACTATCATTATAGGAATGTTATGTTCTGTGTTAGTTGTGGCATCACTGTGTGCGTGATGGTTGTTGATAGTGTTATTTTGGAAAGAAGCGGAAAACAAATTTTTTTTCCTAGTGTTTGGTCCATCTAAGGATGTTGTTGAAAAGTTGATTTAATTCAAGGGTTTTGAGGAATTCCAAATTAATCTTTTTGGCAAATAAACTGTGGATGATTTTGTGTTTTGGGTAACCCCGTGTTTGTGAAAAATGTTTACAAAACTTTTGAGTTTCGCATAAAAAATGAAAGATTTATTTCGGAATGTCAACATTGAAAATTTGACTATTTTTGAGAAGTGTCTCATGAACAAGAAAATGTTTTTCTTATTATTTCCTAAGGAGATTTGCTTTGGTTACTTTTGGGAATTTTGTGGTTGAGTGGTGACTTAGCTTGATGCGCTAGTCGTTTGTTGGTAGATTGTTTCGAGAAAGGTTTGATTTTGTTGAGACGGTCACGTCTAGAGTGTCGTCGTTTGGAACGTGTTCCCTTGGTTAGTCTCTTTCTTGGTAAGAGTGGATTAAAGGCTCGTAGTGAGAGTAGTTTCTTTCCTAGTACTCGGGTGTTGGTGTTGTGTGATCTGTTGGCTTTGCGTTTTGGCGTATCCTTAATTTCGGGGATGAAATTCTTTAAGGGGGGGAGGTTATAGCAATCCCGGTTCTTCTTCCTCTGGTTGTTGTATCCGGACTCAGTTCCGTGGATGCCGGTTGTTGTTTTGATCTGGTCCCTGTCCTTCAAATTCTTTAAAATTGAGTTATAGAACGTTTTGGACTTGTTTGTTCCAGGTTGGGTGTGATTGGGAGCAGGTGGTTGCGACCCAGGTTTTTGGTCTGTCGCTCGAGCGAGCAGTTTGTCGCTCGAGCGAGCTCTTTGTTTTGATAGTTCGCTCGAGCCAGGGTTTGGTTGCTCGAGCGAGAGTAGAGTTTCCGTGTCTGGTGGATCGAGCCATAGTGGCTTCGCTCGAGCAAGCAATTGCGTCTGGTTCTGGACCTGAGAGTTTCATTTCTTGGCTCGAGCGAGCTGGTTTGTTCTTCGCTCGAGCGAGCGTTCCGTAGCTCGAGCGTGCGCCTAGTTGCAGACCTGAGGGTTTGAATTGTTGGCTCGAGCGAGAGTTCCTTCGCTCGAGCGAGGTGAGTTTCTTGTGTCTGGTCGCTCAAGCGACCAAGTCTTCGCTCGAGCGAGCCTGTTTTATATCAACAAACAGCGGCGGGTTTTAACTTCACTTTTTCATCCCCTTTTCATTTTTAAAACCCTAGATCTGAGACTCTCTCTCTCTAAACTCATCTTCTCTCTAGATTTTCATCTCCTTCTAGTATGAATCTACCCTAAGCTCTTTATTAAAATGGTAGAGGGTGTTGAGAGCTTCATTTTAATCTGGAAATCTTTGGATTTGGAGCACTTTGATTTCGGGTCATATTCTCCATTTGAGTTCTCCATTTGAGGTAGGGATTCTCCTTGTTCTTCTTCAATACTCCGTCTATAGATAGACATGTGGTAGTTTTTTGTATTGCATGAAAAGTATATCATGTTGGATTTGTTGAAAATCACGAGGTTGAACTTTGGGTTGGGTGTTAAATTTGGGTTTATTATCATTAGTTGTGGTTTGGGCTAATTGGAGTGTTAATTAGCATGTTTTGTTGTTGAAAGGAGAGGAAACCCTAATTTTTATTTGATTAATAAATTAATAGGGGGGTTTTTGATCTTTAGGCAAATACTTGTGTATTTTGGGTCTTAAATGATGTCATTGTTGTTTGTTGTAGATGATTGAACCCTTTTGATCAATATTGAGAAAGATGGAGGAAAACCCTAACTTAATGATTATGACTTAATTTGCATAATTAATTTGGAATGGCTTTGAAAAGAATGTAGTAGATTAAAATGAGTTATGGCTTTATTGTCCATGGAATTGATTTTGTGAAAACAAAAGGGATGGAGTTGGTTTTGTGAAAACTAAAGGAAGTGGAATTTGTTTTGTGAAATGGGAAAAGTATTTTTGAAATAAGTATGAAAATTGGATTGTTGTATCTTAAACTACCATGTTAGTATTGTTGATGGGTTTGTGATCTCATAATAATTGAGTCTGTTAATAGATGTACAATATACATGCATCTAGAGGTTTTGTCCTTGGTCATCGGTGGAGGATGACGTGGTTGTGTTGAATTGTCGTGTGTGCATTACACCTATGTGTTCATCTACTTTAACACATTGCTGGTATCTTGATAGTTTATGTGTATGCAATATACATGTTGGTTATGCCCTGTTGTGCTGTGATTGTTGGTGTTATACCCCGCGCTTAAAATCAAAGGTACCGTTACCTTCCAGCTAGCGCCTGGAGAACTGACTGCGCTAAAAATCGGAGGCACCATACCCTTCCAGCTAGCGCCTGGTAAACTGGCTTGTTGTTGTGAAAGGTGTATCCTTGGCTTACTACGCACATAGCTAGTAGAGCGGAGTTTTGTGGTTGTTGTTTCTGCATATCTAGGAACATCATGGATTGTGTTCATTATAGTTTTGGAAGGCCGGGTTGCTTCATTTGTTGATTTTATACATGTTGATGGTTTGTTATCTCCCTTTTATTTAGGATTTGCATGTATAGATATGATTGTGTTTTAAAGAAACCAAATTGTCTCTTTGTCTTTTGAGAATTGAAGGGAATCGAATATTTTGAAAATATGTTTTGAAAAAGGTACACATGCTGCATGTTTGGGAAATGGGAGAGAGTAGTGGTCTTAGTGAATTTATTTCCTAAGTAATTATTAATGTATGAAAGAGTGGGAATGGGGTTTAAGGAAAGGAAAGATGAATCGTTTATAGCGTCGAATGAAATAGTTGTTTTCGAGGAAAGTTCATACATATATATTTTGGATAAACTGTCACATTACTATTCTAGTATGAGAATGAGCGTTCATGATCATAGCTATCTGTAAGTTGTTATTGTTGAGGATCATGTTGAGACCCCTACTGAACTATATGTTCATCCCACGTTGTTGAATCTTTTTCAGGTGTTTAGCAGGATGTGCTACAAGATTTGGATCTTCTTATTTGTTGGCCACGGGGCCTCTTTGTTGTAGGCGGAATGCCATATATGAAAAAGGGTTGTACCCTTCATTTGATTATTTAATGTTGTAAGCCTGAGGGCAACTTATTTAGAATACTCATGTTGTATTTAATTAGCATTCGAAAGAGAGAGTTGTTGTTCACTCCTTCTAGTTGAACATTTGAGTTTATTTCCGCATGTTATCTCTGAAATTGAATTAAGTTAATGAACTTGGTAATGACTTCGAGTAATAAAAAGTGGGGCGTGACATGCCTTGTTTTTGTGCCTTATATTCATCCTCATGGCCTCTGTTTTGGGCATGACTAAGGTTTACCCATATTCGGTTTAAGTCCATTAAGCATTGTGTATGCCATGTTACATTGCATTGTGTATGCCATGTTGTTTGCATTGTGTATGCCATATTGTTGTTTGCATGCTCATGTTATTTGCAAGCTTGTGTTGCATTGCATTATGACTAGCATATTTGTCCCT
Source organism: Camellia japonica (assembly GCA_030407325.1). NCBI lineage: Eukaryota > Viridiplantae > Streptophyta > Magnoliopsida > Ericales > Theaceae > Camellia > Camellia japonica. The sequence continues at coordinate 150,651,807 of JAPPVO010000036.1, read as the reverse complement.
CGTATGTTTGCATGTCTGAGTTGTATTACATTGAGGTGCATGTTTGAGTCGCATTGTGTATGTCATACTTGCTTTGCATTTGTGTTTGGAATAGGTGTTAGTCCAAACACGGGAAACGAGGGACGTTTTGTACTTAAAGTGATGAAACGTGCCTTAATTCCCGGTCGCCGACACTCTTGACTATGCATGATAGAGTTTAAGGCTTTATGTGTTTACTTGTGCATTCATTGTCATATTGAATTGTGCAACTTCGCTTCTCGGCCATCATGCATTGAAATGCGTGATTGGTGGCCCGAGGGTCGAGAACCACACTCCCTTGAGCTCATGAAATGATAAGGAGGGTGGTTGTGCACACATATCTTGCAAATACTTTGTCATACCCCTTTCTTGCTCTCTGTTGCAGCAAACCAGAAACCAGCAGCAAAAACTGGTTGGCCGACCACTTTTTCTGGTTTTCACCACAAAAAGTGGTCAGCAGGTGGTCTCCAATTCCAAAAACTGGTCGGCAGCCCTTCTACAGGTTCCCATGGTGGAGTTTAAGCTTTCTGGAGCTTGGTGCAAGGTCCTGAGAGCAGTTCCAAACAGAGGCAAATCGGGGCATCGCGATGGATTTCCGAGCGAGGCAATTCGAGCATGCATGCATCCCTCATCACGAGGCCATTTCAGTACTTGTGTTAGCTTGGAATGTGTATTTGTTTCAATTTGGTTGTGTAATAATTAATTAACTAGAATAGTTAGTTAATTAGTCGGTTCTGTATTATTTATTCGGACCCTCCGTCGATAGGGCAAATGTTGTAAATAAGTGTGCGTGTGTGTGATGCATGTCTTCCAACCCCCATTTCTTTCTCCCTTGTATTTACTAGCTTACGATGGTTAGTTTTAGGGCATGTTTCAATTAGCATCCTTATGCTTCACATGTTTGCATTCATTCATCTGTCTTGCATGCACCAGGCTCGGCGCATCATACTAATTGCATTGTATTTTAATTCCTATTTGAATACGTGTACCATTTGTTTCATTTCGCATGCCATTTTAGAATATCCGAGCCTATCTTAGTTGTATTTTGCATCTGTTGCATTAGGCATTCTTGACATAGCTAGGATCATGCACTGATTACTAACTAGTTTCTATTTTGGCTCGGAGTACTCGGTAAGTGTTTATGCTTTAGCATCCTTGCATGTGTATAAGTGACTGCCATGATAGTATGCTTGCCATGAGGCTAACTGCTTATATGATATAATTGCCTGAATGCCTGTGGGTGAAGGTTGGATTACTTGAATTGGAACAATTCATTGATTGCGAGTTTTAAGCCCACTCGAGAGTGGCAAATCACCATGTTTTCTAAGTCCACTTGAGGGTGGCAAAATCTGTATTTTAGCCTACTTGCAAGTAGTAAACCGTTTTCAAACAAATGAACATGCAATGTTTTGTTCCAACTTAAGCGATCTAGTCTATACTTGTATGCTGTGCGCATCACATAGTAATTCTAGGTTAATAACCAGAATAAGAACACATGTGTTTTCAAAAACAAGATATCATGTTAATAAAGGCCGATCTTTGATCGGGCGAGCGAGGGTGCTCATTGCATGACCTTCCCCTCTCGTACCCAAATTCCCGAGCCGAGGCAACTTTGGTGATGACGGACACGTGGCCTTAGGCACGAGTCAGGGTTTCCTAAATTCCCCAAAATAAAACATTTAGGTGGCGACTCTGTATCTAGCAAAGCAGTCCATGTTTGGCACTTCTTTCTAAAAATCAGTTTTTCAAAACGATTTACCGGATTTGGATTCTTTAGTGATTTATCGGTCTTGCATTGCACTTTGCTAGACTAGATTCAGAACCGTGAGATTTGAGTCCGAACTGTAGTGAGCCTAATGAACAAAACGGGATTTTCCCGGGACGTTCGGGCGCGTCTACAAATATGAATTGTTTATATCATCAAATAGGTTTGGGACAAGTCTCCATGATACATCAAAATGCATGATGTGCCACAAGGCACAACACGCACCTCATGTCCATGTTTCCATCTTATAATAATGAAACACATAATTAATTTGTCTAAAATATCTATAATAAACAAAAAAGATAAATGAAAAACTAATTATATATCTAATATACTTGAATATAAGGCTAGACTTATAAGATAATTATGACTTATTTCCAGCCAGATTCCTTAGAAATCTCCCACCACCCATCCAATTTGGTTTTGTCATATTCTATCTATCTCTAACAATTAGTCAGGGTAATGCAATCCATTAATAAGTCTTATTTTCAAATCGTAAAATTCATTTCATTTTATATATTCTTAATATAATAATATATACTTATATATTTACATATAAAATCATATGTATGGTTCTTAAATGAAAAAAAAATAACAATTATATATATAATATTAAATATAATATGAATTTTATTAATGTGTGTCTTTAAGGTACATGTCAAGAAATTTAAAATTATTGGACATTGTGTATGAAAATGAGTTCAATAAATAAGATACAATATTTTTTAAGTTCTCTCAATTTTTACTTTAAGGGCACACATTAACTAGACCAATTGGTTTGTATTTGTAAAACAATTTTAAAAAATAATTTTCTAGAAAGAGTTTACAAAGTTTAACATTTTGTTTGGTTGTATGTTTTGAAAATAATTTTGGAGTTCTAGAATTTGGGATGATTATTATTTTATTTTATTTTTTTATTTTTGTAATTGAATAGACGGGTGTGAGAAAAAAAAGTAATTGATTGATATCTAGGATGTGAGAGAAAGAGAGAAGAGAGAGAAAAAGTGATTGATTGATGTATAATAGAGAAAAAAATGATTTTGATTTTTTTTTTTTCAAAAAATTTCAACCAAACAAATTTAAAAAAAAAAATTTATCAAAAATTGTCTCTCAAGAGACGAACCAAACAAGGACATTATTAAAGAAGAAACCAAATAAAGTGATCCACAAACAAAGTCACGGAAGTCTTTCAAAAAATGACATGAAAAAATATGAAATAAGATTTTCTGCAATATCTTTCTTGTAATAATCAAGATCATTGTAAGGATAACACTGTTTTAGATTTAAAGCATCTATTGACATCATCACTAATTAAGTTTTGAGCTTAAATTACTTATCTAAATTACCTTTGCAAGATTATTCCAAGGGTGATTATGATTCTAGTTTGAAAAATATGAGACCCATGAAAATAACAATGAGAAAAAGACAACCATCTATCAAATAAACATTGCATAATTTTAGATTTTGGGTAGAAAAAGGACTATTGTTGCTTGATTTCTTAGTTGACTGATTTGCTCTACTTCCATCTTTGATTCCATAATTTGTTATGCCCTAATATCTTTCATCAACTAGTATGATATGTATCGATTTCTTCTACTATTTTATTTTTATTTTTTGTTGGGGTCAAAGACATCAAACAAGGTCATTTAATAGCATTGGGAGTAAAAAATGAAAATAATTCTAATTGAATTTATTTTTTTGGGGGGTCAAAAACAAAATTGATCCGTTTTGCCCAATTATCTAAAAGACTTCTCAGCTATTGAGCTTACGGCACTTCCTATTCAACTTGAGAGTTTTATCATTGATATGCGGTCTAATGTTGAGTTTTCAAATTTAAAAGGAATCAGTGACCTTGCTCGGAAGATGGTTGAGCCTAGAAAAGAGGGAATTTATTTCTTGGTTTACAAACTGTTGACTTTGGCACTGATTTTACCTGTTGCGACTGCCACAATAGAGAGGGCATTTTTTGTGCCAAAGATTGTAAAGAACAGGCTTCGCAATGAAAATGGTAATCAGTTGATGAATGATAGCCTGGTTGTGTATATTGAGGGAGAGATTTGTAGTAACATTCCAAATGAGGTTATCATGCATCGTTTCCAAGATATGGATAGTCTTTGAGGTTATTTGCAATTAAACCAGTATCTTATCAATGAATATCTAAGTTTTTGCTTTATTCTTAGTTCAAAATTTTTGCTTCTTTCGATATGTAGGATGTGAGAGAAAGAGAGACGAGAGAAAAAGTAATTGATTGATGTATAGTAAAGAGAAAAATGATTTTGAATTTTTTTTCCAAAAATTTCAACCAAACAAATTTTTGAAATCTTTTTTTTATCAAAAATTGTCTCTCAAGAGACAAACCAAACAAGGTCATTATTAAAGAATAACATGTGCAATCTTTTTCACCATAATTTAATACTCTTACCAAATAAAGCAACCCACAAACAAAGTCACGGAAGTCTTGTAAAAAACGACATGGAAAAATATGAAATAAGATTCTTTGCAATATCTTTCTTGCAATAATCAAGATTATTGTAAAATAATAGTGTTTTAGACTTAAAGCATCTATTTACATTATCACTAATTAAAGTTTTGAGCTTAAATTACTTGTCTAAATTACCTTTGCAAGATTATTCCAAGGGTGATTATGATTCTAATTTCAAAAATATGAGACCCATGAAAATAACAATGAGAAAAAGACAACCATCTATCAAATAAACACTGCATAACTTTAGATTTTGGTAGAAAAAGGATTATTGTTGCTTATAGCGATCCCGGTTTTCCCTTTATTGTTTAACAGTATTCCGGACTTAGGTTCTGTGGAGTTGATTGTTGTATAGTCTTGTTGTCATCCTTTAATTCCTTATGTTTGAGTTTTAGAATGTGTTGGGCGTGTTTCGAACAGGTTGGTTGAGCTTTAGTCCCATTCCTTGTTGCCCAGATTTTTGGTGGTCCGCTCGAGCGGGTCCCTTTGCACTCGAGCGGAGTTTACACACTTTCAGCATTTTGTGCCTCTGCAAAACTTCTGCAGGTGCGTTTTTCACACGCTCGAGCGGTTTTACATACGCTCGAGCGGGTCGCGCTCGAGCGGGACTCTTGGCGCTCGAGTGGGTGTTCAATGTCTGTAAAAGTACTGGAGGAGTGTAATCTACGCTCGAGCGGGTGTGTTTTGCAGTTGTGTCTTGGCGCTCGAGCGGGAACCTTGGCGCTCGAGCAGGTTCAGTTTTCTGTGCTTGACGCTTGAGCATTCTATTCTATGCTCGAGCGGACTAGTCGTATATCAGCTATCAGCTGGGTCTTTTTGGATCACTTTTCAACTTCCACTCTCTCTCTTACTTTTCAAAAAAGTCATTTTTGAGAGCTCCTCTCACTACTTTCTACCTTCTCTCTTAGGATTGATCTAGTAGAAGTGATCTACTCTCTTAGTGCCTTCACATAAAGTGTGGAGCTTGTTGTGGGCTTCCTATCTATCCGGGAATTTCTTGATTTGGAGCATTTCGGGTTTCTTCACCATCTCCATTTGGTTTCATCTCTTGAGGTAGGGATTCCTACTTATTCTTATATGCTTTAACATAGATGTTGAGCTAATTGTATAGATGGTTTGATTTGGGAAGTTAGGGTTTGAGATGTGTTATAATGAAAAGAGGGGTTTTATTCTTTTGGCTCATATATATATATATATATAATATGTTTTGGGTCTAAAAAGAAGGTTATTGATGTTAGTTGATGATATTTGGGCCTTTGGGTCAATATTGAAAAAGGGAGGAAGATGCCATGTTTGGGTCAAATTGGGTCATTTATGTAATTAATGACATTTGTTATGAGAATATGAAATTGAGTTGAATATATTGAAATTGGCTCATTATGAGATGGAATAGTGAAGTTGGATTTATTAATCACTCACTTTTAAAAATGTTGATAAACTATCTGTTGACGCATTTATTATCTGTTTAGAAATAATTGCTTTGGGCTATCGGTGGAGGATAGTCGTGATTGTTGTAGATAATGCATGATGATTAGGCAAACCGAAACTAATCAATTGAATATGTCATCGAATATGACAATTGGAATAATACATCGAATCTGTGTATTGATTGAATATGTATATGATAAATATTTATATGCATTGTGTTGTGTGGGAGGAGATAGGGGATGTACTCCACGGTTTAAGGGAAGATAGGGGATGGACTCCTAAACCGGATGTTATGTGGGAGGAGAGAGGGGATGGACTCCATTGATACAACAATTCTGTGTATCTATTGAAGTGTTGATACAGGAAATCCGTGTATCGCTCGTGGAGTATGGAAGTGTTCGCATGTGTTAATGATACAGCAAGTATGTGTATCTATTGAGACTTATGGAAGTGTTTTGCTATGAGTTGTTATCTCATTTGAATTATTGAAACGGAAGAACTGTTGACATGAGATGAAATCTCTGTTAAAGTATATGGCCAGGTTCTGAGCCAGGGTTATGGATTGGAAATTTGAATAAGAACTGGAATAAAACATGGACACATGGTCATGTAATTGAATTGATTTATGTGAGTTAAACATTTATCGATTGTTAATGTCTTAGTTATTGCTTATATTATGTTTAGCATATCTCTACTGAGCGTTGGCTCACCCTATATGGGACATCATTTTCAGGTTCAGGTAGCATGCCACCTCCAAGGACGTAGCTTGGGAGGATTAATGGTTGAAGAACCCATTTTGTGATTATTTTTGGGTATTACATGTATATTCAGGCCATGGGCTTATTGTGTAAAGAGTTAGAACTCTTCTCTTGATGTAACCAAGTGTTGACTTGGAAAGTTGTAAGCCCATAGGGCATTTACTTTTGTTGTCAACATGTAATACATTTTGTAATGAACACTTTGATGAAATATAATTATGATTAATTCTCTTCTGCCCAGCATGTAAAGAATGTATGGTTTTTTTTATGTATTATTTTGAGGGCGTTACATTGCTTGATTTCTTGGTCGACTGATTTGCTCCACTTCCATCTTTGATTCCCTAATTTGTTATGTCCTAATTTCTTTCATCAACTGGTATGATATGTATCGATTTCTTCCACTATTTTTTTTTTTTTTTTTTTTTTTGGGGCTCAAAGACAGCAAATGAGGTCATTTAATAGCATTGGGAGTAAAAAATGAAAATAATTCGAATTGAATTCATTCTGATTCTACGAGTCCATTATTGAATTGCACGATTCCAACAAATTTCTTATTCTTAACTGCAATTTGTATTGCCCGATGTAAAACTCATATAGAATTATACGAATCATATTCGAATTGTATGATTCAAACCACTATTTCAATATTATTAGTGAGTGCTGCCAAATTTTAATGTGAACAATTAAGGGGTGGCTTGAGATGATCTAAATAAGTACACTTTTTGACTTTTTAAGAAATATGGGTTGGGTTTGAAGTGATGTGACTTAAATAAGATAATGTGACTTAAATAGGATAGTGACTTTTTGACTTTTTTAGGTTATGATAAGTCTTATTTTCCCTAATTTATTCTCAAACAAGTTCACATCTCCTTAATAATACATTTCATTACAAATTTACCATTCTTATAAAAATATGAATAACAATTGTATAATTAATTTTAATTTACTCTAATTATATATTCTTTAGTTGTAAAAATTATTAAAATATATCAAACAAAACGATTTGATTACAAAAAAAAAATACCATACATAATACATGTGGTTATGTGGGAGGAATTATTCTATTTCGCATGTATCAACCTATATTAACATCAAGGTATTCCCTGATTTCCAAGTTATCTAGTGGATCCATTCTACTAGGTGGTTATGTGCGAGGAATTATTTTGTTTTGTGGGAATTTCACATTGGCCATGTGCATGGTGAATAGCAGGGGCTAAATGAATACATGACTTCAAAATAAGGAAATAGTGGAGAAATTATCGAATATTATTGGACGGCCCATGGACACGCTGTATTCTAAACTTACTAAATAATTTTTGATTGTGTCCTGATCTTATAACAATGAGACACATAATTTAGTATGCTTCAAATGTAAGAGAAAATGTATGAAAAATTAATAATATGGCCTTGTACACTTAGAAGGAAAAACCACATAAAATATAGGGTAGCCCTATAGAATAATTTTTGCTCATTTCCAATCACATTCCTTAGAAATTTCCCATCTCTAACAATTATCAAAGAGAACTAGAGCAACGCAATCTGTTAAAAAATAAATTAAAATAATTATCAATAAATCTTATTTTCTATTAATGAGTCATTTTCAATGTAGACAATTAAGTCTTATTTATTTTAATTTATTCTGAAAAAGTTTACTTTTCATAATATGTTTTATTCCAATTATACCATACTTATTAAAATATGAAAAACAATTACATAAACAATTTTAATTTACTTAAAAAATATATATTTCTTAATTGCAAAAATTGAATAAACTACATCAAACAAAATCATACTTAACAATTTGATGAAAAGAACTATATCATAGGATTCATTATTTTCTGTTGCCTTGTCCTATGAAAAAATATATTTAGTAAACAATTTAAATAGTCTATTTTTCAAAATATTCCATTAAAGATATTGTGAAAATAATACCCTAAAAAATTCATATATATTTTAAACTACGAGACAACAAAAAATAATAATGAATCTTACGTTATGCTTTTGTTCAATTAAATGCTTTTGTTCAATTAAAAGCAAACCAGTTCCAAAATGTTTTATTACTTGCTTTATAAATAGTCAAGGCATTACCAACTTTTGATTGATTTAAGGAAATTTATATTCGCACTCTTTATACTCTTGTGTTATTTTTGTTTTTATAATTTTAATTGACTCAAGTTTAACATTAATTTATGATTTTATCTCAGTTTAGTTTAATTGATTATAACTTTTAGTTTTTTTTTTTTTTTTTTGTGAAAAATGTACACATGAACATATAGCTAAAAAATTGTAAACTTATTCAATTCAATTCTCAACTAACTCAGAAAGATCAGTGTTATTAATTAGACTAAATTAATATAAAATCTAAAATTAAGAATTCAAAATAGAATTAATTGAAATTATTCAATTAAAATGACATAATGGACCAAATGTAGGAATTATCAACATAATTTTTTATTAGAATTAAAGGCAAAAATCACTGTTGCCAACTTGGAAGTCATGATGGCTTGTGGATAAAATTACATAGTTGTCGTGCTTCACAAGTTGGGCTAGAGAAGCAAACCAGTCCCAAAATGTTTTATTACTTGCTTTATTAATAGTCAAGGCATTACCAACTTTTGATTGATTTAAGGAAATTTATATTCGCACTCTTTATACTCTTGTGTTATTTTTGTTTTTATAATTTTAATTGACTCTATTTTAACATTAATTTATGATTTTATCTCAGTTTAGTTTAATTGATTATAACTTTTATTTTTATTTTTATTTTTCTTTGTGAAAAATGTACACATGAACATATCTAAAAAATTGCAAACTTATTCAATTCAATTCTCAACTAACTCAGAAAGATCAGTGTTATTAATTAGACTAAATTAATATAAAATCTAAAATTAAGAATTCAAATAGAATTAATTGAAATTATTCAAATTAAAATGACATAATGGACCAAATGTAGGAATTATCAACATAATTTTTTATTAGAATTAAAGACAAAAATCACTGTTGCCAACTTGGAAGTCATGATGGCTGGTGGATAAAATTACATAGTTACATAATTAGCTATATCAATATTTCAATAGATACACAAAATAGCTGTATCAGTGGAGTCCATCCCCTATCTCCTCCCAAATAATACCCGGTTTAGGAGCTCATCCCCTATCTTCCCCTAAACCGTGGAGTACATCCCCTATCTCCTCTCACACAACACAATGTATATAAACAATTATCATATACATAAACAACCAATACACATATTTGATGTATTAATCCAACCGTCATAATTCAATGACACATTCAATTGATTAGTTTCAATTTGGCTAATCATCATGCATTGTCTACAACAATCAAGACTATCATCCACCGATAGCCCAAAGCAATTATTTCTAAACAGTCAACAATTACGTTCAACAGATAAATATCAACAATTTCAAAAGTGAGCGATTAATAAATCCAACTTCACTATTCCATCTCATAATGAGCCAATTTCAATATATTCAACTCAATTTCATATTCTCATAACAAATGTCATTAATTACATAAATGACCCAATTATACCCAAACATGGCATTTTTTCCCTTTTTCTAATATTGACTCCAAGAATCCATATATTACCAACAACATCAATATACTCATTTTGAAACCCAAATACATATTTATGGTCCAAAATAAACAAAACCCTCTTTTCAAAATTATACATTTGAAACCCTAGTTTCCAAAACCCAAACCATTTATACAAAATACTCAATATCTAGGTCAAAACCCATAAGAGTGAGTAGGAATCCCTACCTCAAATTCAGAGCCCAAGGGATGAAGATGAAGAAATTGAAGATGCTCGAAATCCCAAAATTTTCGGATCAAAAGATAGCCCCTGACGATCAACACAACTTTTACAAAGGCCCAAGGTGAGGAAATCACTCCTACTAGATCAATACCTAGAGAGAAGGTAAGGTTTTAGAGAGAGGAGCTCTCAAATGTGTGTTTGGGAAAGTAAGAGAGAGAAAGAGTGTTGAAAAAGTGATCCAAAAAGTGAAAACTCGGACTGATATAATCGACTCCCCGCTCGAGCGTGGAAACCCCCGCTCGAGCGTCAGACACAGACTCACGCTCGAGCGTGAAAAGCGCCGCTCGAGCGTAGATTGCACACTTTCAGAAGTTTTACAGACATGGTCCCCGCTCGAGCGGACTAACAACATCAAAGGTTCACGCTCGAGCGTCAAAACCCCCGCTCGAGCGCATGAAGACCTGTAGAGAAAATACTGGGAGATGGGAATTCACGCTCGAGCGTCAAAACTCCCGCTCGAGCGGAGAAGCAACAACGAAGGGCCCGCTCGAGCGTCAAAAGCCCCGCTCGAGCGTGAAGGCCAAATCCTGGGCATCAACTTTTGGTTTCTAAGTACAACCAACCTGTTTCAAACCTGCCCAACACAACCCAAGACTCAAATACAAAGAGTAAAGGCTAGAAATGAGAATGAGACAATAACACAACCACGAACCGAGTCCGGAATACAATACGCAAAGGAAAGAAAGACCGGGATCGCTATAACCTTCCCCCCTTAAAGAATTTCGTCCCCGAAATTAAATACAAGTTTTCTCCATTCTCAACAATATTACAACACAATGTTAAACAATCCGACCCATTGCCGGTCAATCTCATCTCTTTTCAAGAGGCAATTCGCATCATATAACAACCTGCATTATCAACATGCATTCCTTTGAAATTTGACAATTTCATCACATTTTCCACAATTCCACAACACATGCAACATTAATATCATGCTTGTATTTCCATAATTTACTTAACATACACAAAGTTAACATAACTTCCATTTTGAGGCAAGTTCTACCACATTTCCATAAACCAAAACATCCACAATGTTTTACAACTTAAGACATATATAATGCTCTTAAAGTTCAACAATACTACAAAATTTCAATATATGATTGCACATCAATAAACATGTCCGGATATTTCTCACGGACTTCCACCTCACATTCCCAAGTGGCTTCCTCCACTCCGTGATGCTTCCATAAAACTTTTACCAAAGGAATAGTCTTGCCTCGCAAGACTTGATCCCGCCTATCCAAGACCCGAACCGGTCTCTCCTCATACGAGGCATCCTCATCTACCTCCAAGTCGGTCCAATCCAACACATGTGACGGATCCGGCTCGTACTTCCGAAGCATACTAACATGAAACACATCATGCACTCCGGACAACTGTGGCGGTAAGGCTAAACGGTATGCAACCTCCCCAATCCTCTCAAGGATCTCAAAGGGACCGATAAACCGAGGGGACAACTTCCCACTCTTCCCAAACCTCATCAAACGCCGCCTAGGTGATATTTTCAGAAAAACATGATCACCTGCCTCAAATGCTAAAGGCCTCCTCGTACGGTCGGCATAACTTTTTGGTGGCTCTGGGCTATACAAGCCTCCTACGGATGAGCTCAACTTTCTCCGTCGTTTCCCTCACCAACTCCGGGCCCAACAACGGTGCATCGCCCACCTCGGCCCAACAAACTGGAGACCTACAAGGTCGGCCATACAAGGCCTCAAACGGTGCCATACCGATACTCGACTGAAAGCTGTTGTTGTAAGCAAATTCCACCAAGGGCAAGTGCCTCTCCCACGTCCCACTAAAGTCAAGGACGCAACCTCGAAGCATATCCTCAAGGATCTGAATAGTACGCTCGGACTGCTCGTCAGTCTGAGGATGATAAGCCGTGCTAAAGGTCAACTTAGTGCCCAAGGCACTCTGCAAACTCTGCCACAACCTAGCAGTAAAACGAGGATCTCTATTTGAGACGATCGTCACTGGGACCCCGTGCAACCTCGCTATGTCCCGAATATACAAATCGGTAAGATGATCTACCGAATCTCTCACGCGCATGGGGATAAAGTGCGCCGACTTAGTCAACTGGTCTATAACCACCCAAATAGCATCACTACCCCGCTGAGTCCTCGGAAGACCTACAACGAAGTCCATAGTGACATGCTCCCACTTCTACTCGGCAATAGGCAAGGGTTGTAACAAACTCGTTGGCCTCTGATGCTCGGCCATCACTTGCTGACAAGTAAGGCACTTAGACATGAATATTGCCACATCTCTCTTCATTCCCCGCCACCAAAACTGGCGACCCAAATCACGATACATCTTGGTGCCTCCCGGATGCACTGCAAGACGTGAATGGTGAAACTCTCGGAGTACCTCCTCTCGGCAAGCCTCCGGCACAAACAGACGGTCTCGGTATCTCACACTCAGGTCGAGATACATAGACAAACCCTTCTCAGCCTCCCCACTGGAGATCTTCTCTCGGATGGACTCTACCTCAAGGTCACCTCTCTGTGCCTCTAACACTCTACTCACAAGTGTAGGCTGTGCAACAACAGAAAACAAGGCCGCAGCCTCAACGGATTTGCCCAGAAGCAAATCAAACTCCCCAACTGCACCCAACATTTCCCACTCCCGGATGGCTGTACAAGCTTCATCACTAATGGATTTTCTACTAAGGGCATCGGCCACAACATTGGCCTTACCCGGGTGATAGTGCAACTCGAAATCGTAATCCTCAATAAACACCATCCACCTCCTCTGCCTCAAGTTCAAGTCCTTTTGTGTAAACAGATATTTCAGACTCTTATGATCCGAGAATTCCTCGAACCTCTCCCCATAAAGGTAGTGCCTCCAAATCTTCAAGGCAAAGATCACTGCTGCTAATTCTAGGTCATGTGTAGAGTAATTCTTCTCGTGAATTTTCAACTGACGTGAGCCATAGGCTATCACTTTCCCCTCTTGCATCAATACACAACCCAAACCCTCTCGTGAGGCATCACAATAAACGGCATAACCCAAACCTCTCTCCGGAATAATCAACACTAGAGCGGTAGTCAATCAAACCTTCAACTCTTGGAACGACTTTTCACAAGTCTCACTCTATACAAATTTGACCCCTTTCCGCGTCAACCTAGTCAACGGCGAAGCTAGCCTGGAGAAATCCGTCACAAACCAGCGGTAATACCCAGCTAATCCCAGAAAACTGCGGATCTCAAAAACACTCTTAGGTTGTGCCCAATCTTGCACTGCCTCTATCTTGGATGTATCAACAGATACCCCTTCCCCGAAAACCACATGGCCTAAGAACTTAACTTCTCCTAGCCAGAACTCACATTTCCCAAACTTGGCGTACAGCCTATGGGCTCTAAGCAGCTCAAGCACCACTCTCAAGTGTTCCTCGTGCTCCTCCTCAGAAGGTGAATAAATTAGAATGTCGGCCACGAAAATGACTACAAAACGATCCAAGAATTCCCGGAATATCCAATTCATCAAATCCATAAACACTGCCGGTGCATTGGTGAGCCCAAATGGCATCACCAGAAACTCATAATGGCCATACCGCGTACGGAATGCCGTCTTCGGAATATCCTCCTCCCTGACCCTCAACTGGTGGTAACCCGATCTCAAATCTATGTTAGAGAAACAACGGGAACCCTTCAATTGGTCAAACAAATCATCTATACGGGGCATAGGGTACTTATTCTTGACCGTAGCCCGATTCAACTTCCGGTAGTCGATACAAAGTCTCAAGGCACCATCTTTCTTTTTAGCAAAGAGGGTCGGTGCTCCCCACGACGAAACACTAAGGCGAATAAAGCCCTTATCTAGCAACTCCTAGAGCTAAATCTTCAGCTCACTCAACTCGGCCAGGGCAAAACAATATGGTGCCATAGAAATCGGCGACGTGCCGGGCACTAGATCAATGGAGAACTCAATCTCTCGGTAAGGTGGCAAACTGACGAGGTCCTCGGGAAAAACATCTGAATACTCACTGACCACTCTCGGCAATACAATCTGGGTCTCATCACACTCACCACTCGAAAGGCTAGCAAGAAGACCACTAAGTTCGCTCTGCCCTCGCGGATCATACACCGGTGGCAACACACTACCAACCCGATCCCCCAAGAAATGAAAACAATCCTCGCTCAAGGTACATACAGTGACCCTCTGGCGGTAACAATCAATAACTGCTCGGTATGACGATAGCCAGTCCATACCCAAAATAACATCAAATCTCGACATAGGCATAACTACAAAAGGAAATGGAAGCCAACGATCTGCGACCTCTATATCACAACCTCTACATCCTTGTTTCAAAATCAACTCACCCCCAACAGCTGATACAACACAAATAGAAGATGCTAACTGTGCCAACTCCAAACCCAAAATAGATGCAAATGCAGCATATACAAAAGAATGAGATGCACCCGTATCAATCAACACACTAGCAACCGAGTTGCAAAACAGAAAGGTACCTCTCACAACAGATGGAGCCGGTACTAGGTCCTGCGCGGTAACAGTATACACACGCCCTGTAGGCCCCTGATCCACCTGCTCACCTCGAGGAGCAAAAGACTGCTGCACAGACTGGGACGATGAAGCCCCCTGATTGGCCATCGAGGCCTGAACCGACTGAGCTGGCTGAAAACTCTGCCTCTGCCCAGATGCACCAGATGTGCCACTCAACTGCGGGCAAAACCTCTTCAGGTGCCCCGCCTGACCACACTGATAACAAGACAGTGGCTGGCCTCTGCCCTGACTCTGGCTCTGAGGTCGAGCCGTAGATGAAGCTGCTCTCTGCCCTCCGCCCTTCTGCGGGCAAGCTGGAGACTTGTGGCCCAGCTGACCACATTTGTAACAGGTAACGTCTCCCTGACTGCCTCTCCCAGAACCTGCACTCGGCATTGGAAAAGTAGATCTAGTAAAACCACCCTGAGACTGCTGAGGGTTAGAACCCCTCTGTCTCCTGCCATCACCCTGGCCATCCTGACTCCTCTTGGAGCCTCTCTGCCTCTCCTCCTCCTCCTGCATCATACTCTCCATGTGGGCCGCTGTATCTACAAGACGCCCATAATCCCGGGTCATAGAACCCCCAACTCTCATCTTGAGGCCATGCCTTAACTTCCTCTCAAACTCCAGACAACGACGTTCCTCAGACGCCACTAGCTCAGGAGCAAATCTCGACAAGCTCGTGAATGCAACCTCAAACTCGGCCACTGACAGACTCAGCTGCTTAAGCTGGCAGAACTGATCTCTCAGCTTCTCCCTGACTGCTGGAGATAAATACTTCTCCTGAAAAGCATCCACAAAGGCCTCCCAAGTACCACCAATACGGCCCCTCATGTATTTCCACCATTGACCCGCACCCCCCTTAAGCTGGAAAGATGCCAAGGTCACCTTCAGTGCCTCGTCCTCGATGCCAAGCATCTCGACGTCTTCGTTATCTATTCGAGCCATTCATCAGCTTTCAGTGGCCCTTTCGGATCTCCAATAAACTCATCTGGGTTAGACCAGAAGAACTCCCTCTTCAGAAAGGAAGGTCCTACATCCACAACCTGGGCCTGAACTTGGGTTTGAACTGGATTCACAGCTCTAAGGATGCCCATAGACTCCCTCAATGCTCTCGTTATCTCACGGGCCAAGGCACCCATGGCCTGCTGACCCACTGGCTCAGCCACGTTGGCCTGACCAATACCCTCCTGCTGCTCCGAAATCTCATCCGGTATAGGCATCTCCTGCCTTCTAGGTCTACCTCGCCTACCTCCACATCCTCGTCCTGACATCCTAATAAAGGTAACGAAGAACATTAGCACATTCACAAATGTGCCGAAGCTATAACACTCGCGTCCTAATACAGTGGACAACTGTAATTCATTCCACGTAAGCACATAATCACATAAGCACCTACGAATTTCATTTCCGGATAATGATAGTCCCGAGGCGTTACTAGAGTTCCAGTTAGAAACGGCATTGATCAAGTGCTTTTCCAATAGGACTCCCAGAAACCCAAGGATCCAATCAACATCCTAGAAACTAAATCTCATACCCAAGTAGTCACATAAACATGTTATCACATAAGCACATAACATTACATCTAAGTCTCTAACAAGCGAGACAAACCCATTGTGATACTAATCACTTCCCACGTACCCAAAGTATTCAAACCCGGTACGCTCTGATACCAAGTTGTAACGCCCTCAAAATAAACCCATAAATCATACATTCTTAACATGCTCAGACATAAGAGAATAAAGCATAATTACATTTCATCAGAGTATTTCTTACAAATGTATTACATGTTAACAACAAAAGCAAATGCCCTATGGGCTTACAGCTTTCCAAGTCAACACTTGGTTACAAAAAAGAAGAGTTCTAACTCTATACAAAATAAGCCCTTAGCTTGATATACATGTAATACAACAAAATAAATAATCACAAAAAGGGTTCTTCAACCACTAATCCTCCCAAGCTACGCCCTTGGAGGTGGCATGCTACCTGAACTTGAAAATGATGTCCCATATAGGGTGAGCCAACGCCCAGTAGAGATATGCTAAACATAATATGAGTAATAACTAAAACATTAGCATTTGATAAATGTTTATCTCACATAAATCAATTCACAACCCATTTCGATTACACGACAAACATGTCCATGTCTCATTCCGTTTTCCATTTCTTATTAGATTCCTCAATTCATAAACCCGGCTCAGAACCTGGCCATATACTTTAAATGAGATTACATCTCTTATCAACAGTACTTCCATTTCAATTAAGATAATAGCTCAAATTAGACACTTCACACTTAACCAAAGATACACAGTATTGCTGTATCAATCTCAACCAAGCACTTCCATACTTCATTTATGATGTACAAATTAGCTACATCAATATTTCAATAGATACACAAAATAGCTGTATCAATGGAGTCCATCCCCTATCTCCTCCCAAATAATACCCGATTTAGGAGTCCTTCCCCTATCTTCCCCTAAACCGTGGAGTACATCCCCTATCTCCTCCCACACAACACAATGTATATAAACAATTATCATAGACATAAACAACCAATACACATATTTGATGTATTAATCCAACCGTCATAATTCAATGACATATTCAATTGATTAATTTCAATTTGCCTAATCATCATGCATTGTCTACAACAATCAAGACTATCCTCCACCGATAGCCCAAAGCAATTATTTCTAAACGGACAATAGTTACGTTCAACAGATAAATATCAATAATTTCAAAAGTAAGCGATTAATAAATCCAACTTCACTATTCCATCTCATAATGAGCCAATTTCAATATATTCAACTCAATTTCATATTCTCATAACAAATGTCATTAATTACATAAATGACCCAATTATACCCAAACATGGCATTTTTTCCCTTTTTCTCAATATTGACTCCAAGAATCCATATATTACCAACAACATCAATATACTCATTTTGAAACCCAAATACATATTTATGGTCCAAAATAAACAAAACCCTCTTTTCAAAATTATACATTTGAAACCCTAGTTTCCAAAACCCAAACCATTTATACAAAATACTCAATATCTAGGTCAAAACCCATAAGAGTGAGTAGGAATCTCTACCTCAAATTCGGAGCCCAAGGGATGAAGATGAAGAAATTGAAGATGCTCCAAATCCCAAAATTTTCAGATCAAAAGATAGCCCCCGACGATCAACACAACTTTTACAAAGGCCCAAGGTGAGGAAATCACTCCTACTAGATCAATACCTAGAGAGAAGGTAAGGTTTTAAAGAGAGGAGCTCTCAAATGTGTGTTTGGGAAAGTAAGAGAGAGAAAGAGTGTTGAAAAAGCGATCCAAAAAGTGAAAACTCGGACTGATATAATCGACTCCCCGCTCGAGCATGGAAACCCCTGCTCGAGCGTCAGACACAAACTCACGCTCGAGCATGAAAAGTGCCGCTCGAGCGTAGATTGCACACTTTCAGAAGTTTTGCAAACATGGTCCCCGCTCGAGCGTCAAACTCCCTGCTCGAGCAGACGACAACATCAAAGGTTCACGCTCGAGCGTCAAAACCCCCGCTCGAGCGCACGAAGACCTGTAGAGAAAATACTAGGAGATGGAAATTCACGCTCGAGCGTCAAAACTCCCGCTCGAGCGGAGAAACGAAGGGCCAGCTCGAGCGTCAAAAGCCCCACTCGAGCGTGAAGGCCAAATCCTGAGCATCAACTTTTGGTTTCTAAGTACAACCAACCTGTTTCAAACCTGCCCAACACAACCCAAGACTCAAATACAAAGAGCAAAGGCTAGAAATGAGAATGAGACAACAACACAACCACGGAGCCGAGTCCGGAATACAATATGCAAAGGAAAGAAAGACCGGGATCGCTATAATCTCAGTTTAGTTTAATTGATTATAACTTTTAGTTTTTTTTTTTTTTTTTTTGTGAAAAATGTACACATGAACATATAGCTAAAAAATTGTAAACTTATTCAATTCAATTCTTAACTAACTCAGAAAGATCAGTGTTATTAATTAGACTAATTAATAAAAAATCTAAAATTAAGAATTCAAAATAGAATTAATTGAAATTATTCAAATTAAACTGACATAATGGACCAAATGTAGGAATTATCAACATAATTTTTTTATTAGAATTAAAGACAAAAATCACTGTTGCCAACTTGGAAGTCATGATGGCTGGTAGATAAAATTACATAGTTGTCGTGCTTCACATGCTGGGCTAGAGAAGCAAACCAGTCCCAAAATTTTTTATTACTTGCTTTATTAATTGTCAAGGCATTACCAACTTTTGATTGATTTAAGAAAATTTATATTCGCACTCTTTATATTTTTACTCTTGTGTTATTTTTGTTTTTATAATTTTAATTGACTCAATTTTAACATTAATTTTTGATTTTATCTCAATTTAGTTTAACTGATTATAATTTTTAGTGTTTTTTTTTTTTTTTTTTTTTTGTGAAAAATGTACACATGAACATATTTCATCTTTTATAGCTAAAAAATTGTAAACTTATTCGATTCAATTCTCAACTAATTCAGAAATATTTTTTCTTTCAACAACCAATATCAGTGTTATCAATTAGACTAAGTTAATATAAAATTTAAAATTAAGAATTCAAAATAAAATTAATTGAAATTATTCAAATTAAAATGACATAATGGACCAAATGTAAGAATTATCAACATAATTTTTTTATTAGAATTAAAGACAAAAATGACTGTTGCCAACTTGGAAGTCATGATGGCTGGTGGATAAAATTACATAGTTGTCGTGCTTGACAGGCTGGCCTAGAGAATCAAACCAGTTCCAAAATGTTTTGTTACTTGCTTTATTAATAGTCAAGGCATTACCAACTTTTGATTGATTTAAGGAAATTTATATTCGCACTCTTTATATTTTTACTCTTGTGTTATTTTTGTTTTTATAATTTTAATTGACTCAATTTTAACATTAATTGTTGTTTTATCTCAATTTAGTTTAATTGATTATAATTTTTTTTTACGAAAAATGTACACATGAACATGTTTCATCTTTTATAGCTAAAAAATTGTAAACTTATTCGATTCAATTCTCAACTAATTCAGTAATATTTTTTCTTTCAACAACCATAATCAGTGTTATCAATTGAACTAAATAGCGATCCCGGTTTTCCCTTTATTGTTTAACAGTATTCCGGACTTAGGTTCCGTGGAGTTGGTTGTTGTATATGTTTGTTGTCATCCTTTAATTCCTTATATTTGAGTTTTAGGATGTGTTGGGCAGGTTTGTAGCAGGTTGGTTGAGTTTTGGTCTCAAGAGTTGTTGCCCAGATTTTTGGTTGTCCGCTCGAGCGGGTCCCTTTGCGCTCGAGCGGAGTCTGCACACTTTCAGTATCTCGTGCGTCTGCAAAATTACTGCAGGTTTGTTTTTCACGCTCAAGTGGAATTCTTTACGCTCGAGCGGGTACTTTGGCGCTCGAGCAGGTGTTGGTTATCTGTAAAATTACTGGAGGAGTGTAATCTACGCTCGAGCGACTTTTCTTGTCACGCCCTCAAAATAATACATAAAACCCGTCACTTTAGACATGCATTGATATAAAAGAAACCAACCATTTATATTCATGAAAATAGTTCTACAACAGTATTACATGTTAACAACAAAAGCAAGTGCCCTATGGGCTTACAGCTTTCCAAGTCAACACTTGGTCACACAAAAGAAGAGTACTAACTCTATACAAAATAAGCCCTTGGCTCGATGTACATGTAATACAAACAAAATAAACAAAAGAGTCTTCAACTCTCATCATCAACCAAGCTATGTCCTTGGGGGTGGCATGCTACCTGTACCTGAAAATAATGTCCCATATAGGGTGAGCCAACGCTCAAAAGAGATATGCTAAACACAGTATGAGCAATAACTAAGACATTAGCAATTGATAAATGTTCAATTCACATGAATCATTTCATAATCCATTTCCATTACATGACCACTATGTTCATGTTTCATTTCGTTTCCCATTTCTTATCAATTTCACAATTTACATCAACGGCTCAGAACCTGGCCAACCACTTATATGAGACAGTGACTCATATTAAACGTTTCCCATTTTACAATAGATAAGCATACTAGTCGTGTCAACATCTCAACAGATAAGCATACAAGCTGTATCCACAATTCAACAGATAAGCATATTAGCTATATCAACACTTCCAAAGATAAGCATATGAGCTATATCAACACTTCTATAGATAAGCATATAAGCTATATCAACACATTAACTGACAAGCATATGAGCTGTATCAGTGGAGTCCATCCCCTATCTCCTCCTAAGCAACATCCGGTTTAGAGGTCCATCCCCCATCTTCCCCTAAACCGTAGAGTACATCCCCTATCTCCTCCCACACACATAACGTATATACACAAAGGTCATATACACAATCAATCAATACATAACGTTAATGTATTCTATCAACCGTCATACTCTATGACATATCCAATTGATTAGTTTTAGTTTGCCTAATCATCATGCATTGTCTACAACAATCAAAACTACTCCACCGGTAGCCCAAGTAATTATTTCTAAACAGATAATAAAAGCTCCAACAGATAAAATATCAATGTTTTCGAAAGTAAGCGATTAATAAATCCAACTCCACCATTTTACAATATAATGAGCCAATTTCATTATTTCCAACTCAATTAACAACAATATTCCTAAATTAATTACACCAATTAATTTGTACAACAATTTAGGGTTTTCTACCCCATTTCCCAATATTGACCCAATGGCCTATATATCAACAACCAACATCAATAACCTCATTTTGAAACCCAAAATACGTATTATGAACCCAAAATCACAAAACCCTCTTAGTACACTTTGAAACCCTAAGTCCCAAAATCAACCATTTAAACAACAAGCTCAAAATCTAGGTTAAAACCCATGAATGTGAGTAGGAATCCCTACCTCAAATTCAGAATCCAAGGGAAGAAGATGACAAAAATGAAGATGCTCCAAATCCCGAGATTTTCAGATTAAAAGATAGCCCTCGACGATCCACACAACTTTTACAAAGGCCCAAGGTGAGGAAAACACTTCTACTAGATCAATACCTAGAGAGAAGGCAAGGTTCTAGAGAGAGAGGGTCTCTAATGGCGGTTTGGAAAAGTAAGAGAGAGAAATTGAGTTGAAAAAGTGATCCAAAAAGTCGGATCTCGGTTTTAAATAAGAGTCGCCCCGCTCGAGCGTGGAAACACTTGCTCGAGCGTCACTCACAGACTCCCGCTCGAGCACCGGATACACGCTCCCAGTACTTTTGCAGAACCAGGTCCCCGCTCGAGCGTCGAACTCCCCGCTCGAGCGTCACACACAAACTCCCGCTCGAGCGTCCACCACTGCAGAGGAGATACTGGATGGGTGATTTTACCGCTCGAGCGCTAAAACCCCCGCTCAAGCGGACAAGCAACAAGAAGGTCCCCGCTCGAGAGTCAAAAGCTCCGCTCGAGCGGACAGGTCAAAATCTGGGCAACTAGTTTTGGTTTCTAAGCTCAACCAACCTGTTTCAAACCTGCTCAACACAACCCAAGACTCAAATACAAAGAGTAAAGGATGTAAACAAGGTATACACAACAACCAACTCCACGGAACCTAAGTTCAGATACAACAATTAAAGTAAAGAGAAACCGGGATCGCTATATTTCTTTTGCGCTCGAGCGGGTGTGTTTTGCAATTGTGTCTTGGTGCTCGAATGGGTATCTTTGCGCTCGAGCGGGTTCAATTGTTTGTGCTTGACGCTCGAGCGTCCTATTCTCCGCTCGAGCGGACTAGTCGTATATCAGATCTGGACTGGGTGATTTTAAATCACTTTTCACATTCTCCTTCTCTCTCTTACTTTCTAGAAACCATTTTTGAGAGCTCCTCTCTCTAGAAAATACCTTCTCTCTAGGGTTTGATCTAGTTAGAGTGATCTCCTACCCTTGAGCCTTTGCAAAAAGTGTAGAGCTTGGTGTGGGCTTCCTATCAATCCGAGAATTTCTTGATTTGGAGCATTTCGGGATTTTTTTCATCATCTCCTTTGGGTTTCATCTCTTAAGGTAGGGACAACTACTCATTCTTATGTGCTTTAACATAGATATTGAGCTATTTGTATAGATTGTTTGATTTGGGAAGTTAGGGTTTGAGATGTGTTATATTGAAAAAGAGGGTTTTGTCCTTTTGACTCATATATGTATATTTTGGGTCTTAAAAGAGATTATTGTTGTTGTTGATAATATTTGAGCCTTTGGGTCAATATTGAGAAAAAGGGAGAAAATGCCATGTTTGGGTATATTTGGGTCATTAATGTAATTAATGACAAATAGTATGAAAATATGAAATTGAGTTGGAAATAATGAAATTGGCTCATTATGAGATGGAATGGTGTAGTTGGATTCATTAATCACTCACCTTTGAAAATGTTGATAATTTATCTGTTGATGCATTTATTATCTGTTTAGAAATAATTGCTTTGGGCTATCGGTGGAGGATAGTCTTGATTGTTGTAGACAATGCATGATGATTAGGCGAACTAAAACTAATCAATTGGTTATGTCATCGAATATGACGGTTGGAATAATACATCGAATTTGTGTATTAATTTAACATGTATATCATAAATGTTTATATACATTGTTTGGTGTGGGAGGAGATAGGGGATGTACTCCACGGTTTAGGGGAAGATAGGGAATGGACTCCTAAACCGGATGTTATTTGGGAGGAGATAGGGGATGGACTCCATTGATACAGCAAATATGTGTATCTATTGAAGTGTTGATACAACAAATCTGTGTATCATTTGTGAAGTATGAAAGTGTTTTTATGTGTTATTGATACAGCAAATATGTGTATCTATTGTGGCTTATGGAAGTGTCTTGATATGAGTTGTTATCTCATTTGAATTGTTGAAATGGAAGAACTATTGATATGAGATGTAATCTCATTTAAATTGTTTGGCCAGGTTCTGAGCCATAGTTATGAATTGAGAAATTGGATAAGAAATGGAAAATGGAATGAAATATGGACACATTTGTCATGTAATTGAAATGGGTTGTGAATTGATTTATGTGAGTTAGACATTTATCAAATGCTGATGTTTTAGTTATTGCTCATATTATGTTTAGCATATCTCTACTGGGCGTTGGCTCACCCTATATGGGACATCATTTTCAAGTACAAGTAGCATGCCACCTCTAAGGATGTAGCTTGAGAGGCTTAGTGGCTGGAACATCTTCTGTGATTACATTTTTGTATTACATGTATATCAAGCCAAGGGCTTATTATCTGTTTTGAGTTAGTACTCATCACTTTTGTAACCAAGTGTTAGCTTGGAAAGTTGTAAGCCCGTAGGGCATTTACTTTTGTTGTCCAACATGTAATACATTTTGTAATGAATACTCTGATGAAATGTAATTATGCTTTATTCTCTTATGTCTAAGCATGTCAAGAATGTATGATTTAGTGGGTTTATTTTGAGGGCGTTACAGACTAAATTAATATAAAATTTAAAATTAAGAATTCAAAATCAAATTAATTGAAATTATTCAAATTAAAATGACATAATGGACCAAATGTAGGAATTATCAACATAATTTTTATAGTGATCCCGGGTTTTCCCTTTTATGTACAGTATTCCGGACTTGGGTACTATGATTGAGTATTGTTGTATATGTCTCGTTCCATCCTTTAATTCTTTGTATATGAGTTTTAGGATGTGTTGGGCAGGTTTGTAACAGGTTCGTTGTGATTAGAAACAAATGGTTGCTGCCCAGTTTTTGGTGTCTTCGCTCGAGCGAGTCTTTTATCGCTCGAGCGAGCTCTGTGTTTTAGTTCCTTCGCTCGAGCCAGGGTTCCTTCGCTCGAGCGTGCATGTAACGCCCTAAAAATAAACCCATAATATCATACAATCACGATAAAGAAAAGGGATCTCATATTATAATCATCAGAGTATTCTTACAAAAAGTATTACATGTTGACGACAAAAGTAAATGCCCTATAGGCTTACAACTTTCCAAGTCAACACTTGGTCACAAAAGAAGAGAGCACTAACTCTACACAAAAGAAGCCCTTGGCTTCATATACATGTAATACAACAAAAATTAACAAAAAGAGTCTTTAACTCCCACAACAATCCATACTAAGATCTCGGAGGCGACATAGTACCTGAACCTGAAAATGATGTCCCATATAGGATGAGCCACAGCCCAATAGAAATATACTAAACCAATTATAAACAATGACTAAAATAATAGCATTCGATAGATGGTCCACACTTATATTCCAACTTATATCATAGTACAGTTTCATGACAGTCATGTCCATGTTACAATTCATTTTCCATTTCTTATTCGACTCTAAGTTTGAAAACAAGGCTCAGAACTTGGCCAAACAATTTAATGAGATTATAACTCATCACTAAAATACTTTCGAAATTCATGATGGATATACGTTTTGGTGTTGTATCAATAACACATAAAATCACTTTCATACTTCACAAATGATACACATTTTGGTGCTGTATCAATATATCATAGAAACACTTCTATACTTCACAAATGATACACATTTTAGTGCTGCATCAATATCAAACAAAAACACTTCTATACTTCACAAGTGATACACATTTTACTGCTGTATCAATATCAAACAAAAATCCGGTTTAGAGGTCCATCCCCCATCTTCCAATAAACCGTGGAGTACATCCAACATCTCCTCCCACACAAAACAATGTATATAAGCAATTATCATGTACAAATTCAATCAATCAATACAAAATTTTGATGTGTTATACCAACCGCCATGTTTAATAGCATACTCAACTGATTAGTTTTAGTTTGCCTAATCATCATGCATTGTCTACAACAATCAAGACTATCCTCCACCGATAGCCCAAAGTAGTTATTTCTAAACAGAAAATAAATGCACCAAATGGATAAAATATCAACATTTAGTCTAGGTGAGCGATAAATTAATCCAACTACACTCTTTAATCCCATACCTTTCCAATTTGAATATTTCCTATTCAATTTCTCATTTCCCTAAATTAATCATACAAATTAATTTATCATAACAATTAGGGCATTTCCCCATATTCTCAACATCAACCCTAAGGCTCCATTTCCATCAATGATCCAACATATAATTCCATTTTCCAATACATTACATACATATTGGTTTTAAACTTGAAAACCCCTCTTTTGAAAATTACACAAGGACCCCAAAGTTTCTCAAAATTACCCAACAACCCCAACACATCAAAATGCCAAAATTTAAAGACAAAGCTCATAAGATGGAGTAGGATATCCCTACCTCGAAGCTAGAGCTCAAACGGAGAAGAAGACCAAACTCAAAGTGCTCCAAACTCCAAACTTTTCGAATCAAAATGTAGCCCTCAATGATCAACACATTTTTTACAAAGACACCAAGGGAGTAAATCACTCTAGCTAGATCAAACCCTAGAGAGAAGGGAGATTCTAGAGAGAGGAGCTCTCAAAATCGGTTTTGGGAAAGTAAGAGATAGAATGAAAGTTGAAAAGTGATTCAAAAATGCCCAACTGCCAACTGATATACGCATGATCCGCTCGAGCGGAGAATGGGACGCTTGAGCGTCAAGCACAAAAAATTGGACCCGCTCGAGCTCAAGAAGACCCGCTCGAGCGCCAAGACACAAGAATAAAATACATCCGCTCGAGCGCGAAAACCAGTCCGCTCGAGCGTAGATTCTCCTCTCCCAGTATTTTCACAGAAAATGAACACTCCGCTCAAGCGCGACCCGTTCGAGCGTAAGGAAACCCGCTCGAGTGTGAAAAACACGTCTGCAGAAGTTTTGCAGAGGCACATATACTGGAAGTGTGTAATTCCACTCGAGCGCAAATGGACCCGCTCGAGCGGACCAACAATAAAAACAAACTCCGCTCGAGCGCAAAATAACCCGCTCAAGCGGACCACCAAAAGTCTGGGCAACAAGGAATGAGACCAAGGCTCAACCAACCTGTTCGAAATGTGTCCAACACATCCTAAAACTCAAACATAGGGAATTAAAGGATGACAACAAGACGTACAACTATCAACTCCACGGAACCTAAGTCCGGGATCCAATAAACAATGAAAGGGAAAACTGGGATCACTATAGTGCGTTTGCGTCTGGTTCTGGACCTGAAGGTTGTGTTTCTTGGCTCGAGCGAGCTTTCCTTCGCTCGAGCGAGCGAGGACTATGTTTTGGGTTTCTTCGCTCGAGCGAGCATTCCTTCACTCGAGCGTGGTTCTGGGTTGCAGACCTGAAGCTTCGAATTGTTGGCTCGAGCGAGGCTTTCTGCGTTCGAGCGAGGTTTCTTTGCGTCTGGTCACTCGAGCAACCACTCCTTCGCTCGAGCGAGGCTCGAATATATCAGTTGCAGCAGCTTGTTTCTCCTTCACTTTTTCATCTCCTTTCTTTCTCTCTCAAACCCTAGAACGGCTACCTCTCTCTCTAAACCACCACTTCTCTGTACAAGAACTCTTGATCTAGGGTCCTCCTGCACTATTTCCTTTGTATAAAAGTTAGAGCTCAGTGTGGGCTTCGTTTTGATCCGAAAATCATTGAGTTTGGAGCATCTTGAGTTTTTTTCATCTTCTCCATTTGGTCTCTTCATTTGAGATAGGGATAACCTACTCCTTTCTATGAGTTTTGACATAGATGTTATGTATTTTGTATAGATGGTGGATTATGGGAATTTTGGGAAAGTTAGGGTTTATTTTAAAGTTATGAAAAAGGGGGTTTTAAATTGTTAAACTCTATGTATGTGTGAGACCTTGGAAAATGGTATTGTTGTCGTTAAAATGATGAAATTGAACCTTCGGGTTGTTATTTGAAAAATGGGGAAAATGCCCTAATTATGTTGAATAATTAATTTGGGGAAAATATGAAATTGAGTTGAAAATTATGAAATTGGGAAATTATGAGGTTGATTGGTGTAGTTGGATAAATTAATCACTCAACTATGAAAATGTTGTTATTATATCTATTTGATAAGTTTATTATCTGTTTAGAGATAACTACTTTAGGCTATCGGTGGAGGATAGTCTTTATTGTTGTAGACACTGTATGTTGATTAGGGAAAACTGAAACTAACCACCTGGAATATGTCATTGAATATGACGGTTGGAATAATACATCGAATATGTGTATTGATTGATCATTGTATATGATAAGTGTTTGAATACATTGTATATGTATATTGTTTGGGAGGAGATAAGGGATGTACTCCATGGTTTGAGAGGAGATAGGGGATGTACTCTCAAACCTGTTTGGGAGGAGATAGGGGATGGACTCCATTGATAACTAAGTTGGCCGGAGTGTCCAGGGTAAAAGTCCCGAAATCTTAATTGCGTTTGCATAACGTAGATAATTGAAGCATTGAAGTATTTTAATATGAGTTGTAGTCTCATTTGAATTGTTGATATTGGAAGTGTTTCAATATGAGTTGTAGTCTCATGGAAATTGTTTGACTAGGTAATGAGCCATGTTTATGAATTTAAAATTCAATTGGATAAGTAAAGGAAAATGGAATGAACCACGGGTGTATTTGTCATGGAACTGGAAAGTGTTATAAATTGGTTTATAAGTATTAACCATTTATCGAATGCTAATGTTTTAGTTATTTCTCATACTTGGTTTAGTATATCTCTACTGGGCTTTCGCTCACCCTATATGGGACATCATTTTCAGGTACATCTGACATGCCACCTCCAAGGACGTAGCTTGGGAGGCTTAGAGGCTTGTAGGCACCCCATTTTTGACCGTCCTCAAGACTTGGTTGTGCTTGCAGGTACATCCAACAACTAGTTCGATTGCTCGTCCAGTACTCAACTTTCGTGGTGGAACGTCACAGGCTTGAGCTTTCCAAACCCTGTATCCTTTCTGTCCCATTTTTGGACCATGTGTTGGTCCTTCCAGCATGTTTCTCTTAGTGCACTGCCGACCACTGCCTGCCATTGATGAAGCCTGCCAGCCATCAATGAGCCACTGCCGGCCACCACTTATGGCAGGCAGAACCCTTGTCTCAACAGGTTTCACGCCAGATCTTTTGAGCCAACTGGTTTTTACTCATCTCTCCTCTATACACATGTACGGAAGGATGAGCCCCTTTCCAAGCTTGTTTAACAAGCTTTGCATTTTTTTTCTTCTATATAAGGAGAGGCTCTCCCTCCCTATTAGGGGTTCAGCGATTTTAGAGAAGATATATATATCTCTCTATATATTTTTCATTCTCTCTCTCTATATTGCATAAAATAGTGCTCTAAAGTCCATTTTTCTTGCACTTATGCACTACAACACATAGAGATACACCACCATCCTTAGGCTGAGGTTCTTGGGAGTGTTACTTGAGCTCTGAAAGTTGGTTTTTAGCCTTAGAGGTTGCTGGTTTCGAAGTTGAACTTCAAGGGTGAGTATATTCCCCTTTTTAGCATTTATTTGTACCTCATTTTGGCCATCCTTGCATATTGTTTTAGGCCTTTCTTTCAATTGAAAAAAGTTCTATTTTTGCATGCTTTAGATCTTTATTTAAGGTCACTTTTTCGTTGGGGATGGTTTACCCCCTCTTAGGCCTTGTTTTGAGCCATCCATTTAGGCTCTTGTTGAAGCCTTTGCATGAACTTTCTACCAGTGAAATCTAGAGGATTTTCAGTGGTGGAAAGATGGTTTGGGTGTCCTAAATAAGAGAGGGTCATCCCCTCTCCTTTGTGTCTTGTTTACTTGCTTTGAATGCCCCATGTGTGAGCACCTTTGGTAAGTTTATGTTGACCATATCTTAGCTTGTATTTGGGCTTATTTTAGCATGGCATGCCACTGTTTTTACTTGGTTTGGTCACTCCATGCATGCCTAATACACTTGTAGTGCAAATCTCACAAACTAGTCTTATATGCCTCATGTTTGAGCATGTCTTTCTAGCTTGTTTTGGGGCCATCTCAGTAGGTTTTTGGTGTTGTTTTACCATTCCTTAGATCTTTTTTGGGTTGGTTTGGTTGGCTCTTGCATGCCTAATACACTTGTAGTGTAAGTCTCTTAAACTAGCTCTATGTGCTTCATGCTTTGACATGTCATTTTAGCTTGTTTTGTTTCCATTTCAGCATGGTTTTGGTGATGTTTTGCCATGTCATGACTCTTTTTTGGTTTGGTTTAATAGCTCTTTGCATGCTTCATGCACTTGTAGTGCAATTTCATGAAATAGCCTAGTATGTACCATGCTTTGACATGTCATTCTAGCATGCTTTTGGCTTAGCTCTGAGGAGACTTTATTCATGTTTTAGCATGTTTAAGGTCTAATTTTTGTTGTTTTGGTCATACATGACTTGGTTTGTATAGCCTTGGTTCAATCTAGCTTGTTGGCTTTATGTATTGAGTCTACTAGCATGTGTTACTTAGCCTATTTCAACAATTTGGCATCACTTGTTCTGTTATTTCAGTCCATGTAATGTGGTCATACACTTGCATTTGACATGCTTTCAATGCGTTGGAGGGTTTACCCCTTTATGCCTTAACATGAATCATTGTGTATGCCTTCATGCCATAGCTTGCGAGCTACCACTTCAGTGTGTTTTTGGGGTTATTATGCCATGATATAACTCTAATTTTTGTTTGTTGAGCCATCCCATGCTTGGTCTTAATAGGTGTAGTGTAATCCACCTTCTTTACCTTGTATGCATCATGCCTCATGCTTACCATGCTAGCTTGTTTTGGCTTACTTCCATACATGTTTTAGTCTCATTTTAACATGTTCTAGGACTGTTTTGGGTTGCCTTAACCGCATGCTTCATGTTTCGTATACTTGTAGTATAAATACTCTTGCTTGCCTCAAGCTTTGAGCACCATTGCATGCTTCATTTGTCTTGTGTACATGATTTGGCATCACTTAACATGACATTTCAGAGCCTATAGCATTGCCATATTCCCACTTCAATCACGCTTTAAGTGCCTTTGAGTGTTGTGCATTGTTGCCTAGTTTATGGCTTAGCTTGTATGCTTGCATGCCTAGGTCTTTGGGCCCTCATCTCAGCATGTTTAGGCCCTTATTTTGACCTATTTTAGCTATGTCCATGCTTAGTTCATGCATTTGTGCCATGTATTGCATGCCTCCTTTGTAGTCCTCTTTGATAGCTCCATGCTTTAAGGGCCTTCGCATGCTTTACTGATGTTGTTTAAATGATTTGGCATCATTTCTTACCTCATTTCAGTGCACTTAGTGTTGTTACACTTCCATGCTTTTCACTCTTTAGGTGTTCTTGTGAGTTGCACCTTAGTGCCTTAATTGGTGAGCCAATTGGCATGCATGCTTGTATGTGTTTTCGGTGCCTTCATCTTAGCATTTTGGCCACTGATTTGGGCATAGCTGAGGTCTGTCCATTTTGGTTTAAGTCCATTGAGCATGTTTGATTACATGTTGTTTGCATACTTGCATTGCATCACATTGTGCATGCTATGTTCATCGCATTGTGTATGCCTTATACTTTGCATTGTGTATGCTTAAGTTACATTGCATTAAGCATGCCATCCTTTGCATTGTGTATACTTAGTTGTTGCATGCATTAGCATTGTGCATGCCATTAGCCTTGTTAGGTTGTTCATATGGCATTACATGTTTGCATGTTTAAGTCATATTGCATGTTTGCATGTTTGAGTCACATTGTGTATGCCATGCTTGAGTTGCATTGTTGTTTGGATTAAGTGTTAATCCGAGCACGAGAAACGAGGGACGTTTCATACTTCAAGTGATGAAACGTGTCTCAATTCTCGGTCGCCGACGCTCTTGATTATCCATGATAGAGTTCTAGGCACTTATGTGTTTTTTCTTGTGCATTCATTTTACATCGAATTGCACAAGTTGGATCTTTGGCCATCATGCATCGGGATGCGTGATTGATGGTCTTGGATCCGACTATGCCTCTCCCTTTATGTTTTGAGGTGATATGGGGTGGCATAGTGCGTACATACCCTTGGGAGACCCTCCATTTTCTCTATTTTGTGCTCTGTTGCAGCTTGGTGTCATAGCACATCAGTGGCCGGCAGTCCTTCATTCTTGGCCGGTAGTGACCACTCTTGGTCGGCAGGGGGGTCGGCAGTGGCTCCCCATGGCCGGCAAGCCACTGGTGTATTCCCTAGACTGGTTTTGATAAGGTTCAGCAGGAATTCCTTGAGGACACCCTGCAGACAGAGCCTCTAAAGAGCAACCGGAGAACTTTTTCGGGACGGCAACCGAGCATGCATCCTCTTCTCCCCCAACCAGAACTGGAACAGATTTTTTTACTGTTTTCCTTACTTGCTAATTAGCATTTGGTTTTGTAATTTAATTAGTTAATTTGTTAATTACTTAAGTTTTGTAATAATTAGTTGTAGCCAGTTATTCATTCGGTTATGTAATAATTAATTAGCTTGTTAGTTAGTTAATTAGTTGGTTTGTATTATTCATTCAGACCCTCCGTCGAGAGGGCAAATTTTGTAATAAGTGTGCGTGAGTGTGTGAATGTCTTCCAACCCCACGTCTTCCTCCCTTTTACTTACCTGCTTTTGATGGTTAGTTTTAGGTCATGTTTTGATTAGCATCCTTATGCTTTGCATGCGTGCATCATTTATCTGTATTGCATGCACCGGGCTCGGCGCATCATACTAACTGCATTGTATTTCAATTCCAAGTTGAATACATGTATCAATTGTTGCATCTCATATGCCATTTTAGAATAGCCAAGCCTATTTCTAGTGGCATTTTGCATGTGTTGCATTAGCCATCTTAACATGAACTAGGATCATGCATTGATTACTAACTAGTTTCTGTTTTGGCTCGGAGTACTAGGTAAGCTCTTATGCTTTAGCATACTGCATGTATGTTAATGTTGCCATAATAGCATGCTGGCCATGAGGCTATTTGCTTATGTGATATAACTGCCTGAATGCCTATGGGTGAAGGTTGGATTGCTTGAATTGGAACAATTCATCGAAATCCGTGATTTAGTCTACTTGCGAGTAGCAAATTTCAAACCGTTTTCAAACAATTAAACATGCAATGTTTTGTTCCAAATTAGGTGATCTAGTCTATACTTGTTTGCTGTGCGCATCACGTAGTAAGATTAGCTAATTAACCAGAATAAGAACACATGTGTTTTCAAAAATAAGATATCATACTTAGTACAGGCCGATCTTTGATCGGGCGAGCGGGGGTGCTCATTGCATGACCTTCCCCTCTCGTACCCAAGTGCCTGAGCCGAGACAACTTTGGTGATGACGGACACGTGGCCTTAGGCACGAGTCAGGGTTTTCTAAATTTCCCCCAAAACAAAATATTTAGGTGGCGACTCTATATCTGGCAAAGCAGTCCATGTTTGGCACTTCTTTACAAAACTCAGTTTTCCACAACGATTTGCCGAATTTGGACTCTTTGGTGATTTATCGATCTTGCATTGCACTTTGCGAGATCAGATTCAGAACCATGACATTTAAGTCTGAACTGTAGTAGTAAGCTCAGAACAAAACGAGATTCGCGCCCCCCTCGTAGGCGCGCGGATATCGAAGAGTTCCCGGGAGCGCATCTACAAGGCTGAGAGATCCTTTTTGTGGTTATCTTTTTGTATTACATGTATATCAAGCCAAGGGCTTATTTTGTGTAAAGAGTTAGAACTCTACATTTGTTGAACCCAAGTGTTGACTTGGAAAGTTGTAAGCCTATAGGGCATTTACTTTTGTTGTCAACATGTAATATCTCTTGTAAGAATACTCTGATGTTGGGAATATGATATCTCTTTCTTGAATCATGAATGTATGATTACGGGTTATTTTTTGGGGCGTTACAATTTTTTTATTAGAATTAAAAACAAAAATCACTGTTGCCAACTTGGAAGTCATGATGGCTGGTGGATAAAATTACATAGTTGTCGTGCTTGATAGGCTGGGCTAGAGAAGCAAACCAATCCCAAAATGTTTTATTACTTGCTTTATTAATAGTCAAGGCATTACCAACTTTTGATTGATTTAAGGAAATTTATATTCGCACTCTTTATATTTTTACACTTGTGTTATTTTTGTTTTTATAATTTTAATTGACTCAATTTTAACATTAATTTATGATTTTATCACAATTTAGTTTAATTGAATATAGTTTTTTTTTTTTTTTTTGTGAAAAGTGTACACATGAACATGTTTCGTCTTTTATAGCTAAAAAATTGTAAACTTATTCGATTCAATTCTCAACTAATTCAGTAATATTTTTTCTTTTAACAACCAATATCAGTGTTATCAATTGGACTAAATTAATATAAAATTTAAAATTAAGAATTCAAAATAAAATTAATTGAAATTATTCAAATTAAAATGACATAATGTACCAAATGTAGGAATTATCGACATAATTTTTTTATTAGAATTAAAGACAAAAATCACTGTTGCCAACTTGGAAGTCACGATGGCTGGTGGATAAAATTACATAGTTGCCGTGCTTGACAGGCTGGGCTAGAGAAGCAAACCAGTCCCAAAATGTTTTATTACTTGCTTTATTAATACTCAAGGCATTACCAACTTTTGGTTGATTTAAGGACATTTATATTCTCACTCTTTATATTTTTACTCTTGTGTTATTTTTTTTTTATAATTTTAATTGACTCAATTTTAACATTAATTTATGATTTTATCTCAATTTAGTTTAATTGATTATAATTTTTAGGGTTTTTTTTTTCTTTTTTTGTGAGAAATGTATACATGTTTCATCTTTTATAGCTAAAAAATTGTAAAATTATTCGATTCAATTCTCAACTAATTCAGTAATATTTTTTCCTTCAACAACCATAATCAATGTTATCAATTGGACTAAATTAATATAAAATTTAAAATTAAGAATTCAAAATAAAATTAATTGAAATTATTCAAATTAAAATGACATAATGGACCAAATATAGGAATTATCGACATAATTTTTTTATTAGAATTAAAGACAAAAATCACTGTTGCCAACTTGGAAGTCACGATGGCTGGTGGATAAAATTACATAGTTGTCGTGCTTGACAGGTTGGGTTAGAGAAGCAAATCAGTCCCAAAATGTTTTATTACTTGCTTTATTAATAATCAAGGCATTACCAACTTTTGATTGATTTAAGGAAATTTATATTCGCACTCTTTATATTTTTACTATTGTGTTATTTTTGTTTTTATAATTTTAATTGACTCAATTTTAACTGTAATTTATGATTTTATCTCAATTTAGTTTAATTGATTATAATTTTTAGTTTTTTTTTTTTTTTTTTTTTGTGAAAAATGTACACATGAACGTGTTTCATCTTTTATAGCTAAAAAATTGTAAACTTATTCGATTCAATTCTCAACTAATTCAGTAATATTTTTTCTTTCAACAACCAATATCAGTGTTATCA
Organism: Camellia japonica; assembly: GCA_030407325.1. Taxonomy (NCBI): domain Eukaryota; kingdom Viridiplantae; phylum Streptophyta; class Magnoliopsida; order Ericales; family Theaceae; genus Camellia; species Camellia japonica. The sequence continues at coordinate 150,616,610 of JAPPVO010000036.1, read as the reverse complement.
ATTGGACTAAATTAATATAAAATTTAAAATTAAGAATTCAAAATAAAATTAATTGAAATTATTCAAATTAAAATGACATAATGGACCAAAAGTAGGAATTATCAACATAATTTTTTTATTACAATTAAAGGCAAAAATCACTGTTGCCAACTTGGAAGTCATGATGGCTGGTGGATAAAATTACATAGTTGTCATGCTTGACAGGCTGGGCTAGAGAAGCAAACCGGTCCCAAAATATTTTATTTCTTGCTTTATTAATAGTTAAGGCATTACCAACTTTTGATTGATTTAAGGAAATTTATAATCACACTCTTTATATTTTTACTCTTGTTTTTTTGTTTTTATAATTTTAATTGACTCAATTTTAACATTAATTTACGATTTTATCTCAATTTAGTTTAATTGATTATAATTTTTAGTGTTTTTTTTTTTTTTGGGTGAAAAATGTACACATGAACATGTTTCATCTTTTATAGCTAAAAAATTGTAAACTTATTCGATTCAATGCTCAACTAATTCAGTAATATTTTTTTCTTTCAACAACCAAAATCAGTGTTTTCAATTGGACTAAATTAATAGAAAATTTAAAATTAAGAATTCAAAATAAAATTAATTGAAATTATTCAAATTAAAATGACATAATGGACCAAAATTAGGAATTATCAACATAATTTTTTTATTAGAATTAAAGAAAAAAATCACCGTTGCTATAGTGATCCCGGTTTTCCCTTCATTGTTTAACAGTATTCCGGACTTAGGTTCCGTGGAGTTGGTTGTTTTGTTCGTCTTGTTGTCATCCTTCAATTCCTTATATTTGGGTTTTAGGATGTGTTGGGCAGGTTTGTTACAGGTTGGTCGAGCTTTGGTTCCCATTCTTGTCGCCCAGGTTTTTGGTGGTCCGCTCGAGCGGGTCCGTTTGTGCTCGAGCGAATTTTGCACACTTTCAACATTTTGTACCTCTGCAAAACTTCTGCAGATGTGTTTTTTACGCTCGAGCGGGTCGCGCTCGAGTGGGTACCTTGGTGCTCGAGCGGGTGTTCGTTGTTTGCAAAAGTACTGGAGGAGGGTAATCCACGCTCGAGCGGGTTTTCCTTTGCGCTCGAGCAGGTGTGTTTTGCAGTTGTGTCTTGGCGCTCGAGCGGGTACTTTTGCGCTCGAGCGGGTCCAGTTTTCGTGTTTGACGCTCGAACGTCCTATTCTCCGCTCGAGCGGGTCATAAGTATATCAGTTGGCAGCTGGGTGATTTTGAATCACTTTTCACACTTTCTTTCTCTCTCTTACTTTCTAGAAACCCTTTTTGAGAGCTTCTCTCACTACTTTTCCCCTTCTCTTTAAGGATTGATCTAGCTAGAATGGTCTCCTACCCTTGAGCCTTTACAAAAAGTGTAGAGCTTGGTGCGAGCTTCCTTTCAATCCGAAAATTTCTGGGTTTGGAGCATTTCGAGATTTCTTCATCTCCTTCATTGGGTTTCATCTTTTGAGGTAGGGATTCCTACTCATTCTTATGTGTTTTAACATAAATGTTGAGTTATTTGTATAGATGGTTTGATTTGGGAAGTTAGGGTTTGAGATGTATAATGTTGAAAAGAGGGGTTTTGTCCTTTTGACTCATAAATGTGTATTTGGGGTCTTAAAAAAGAGATTATTGGTGTTGTTGATAATATTTGAGCCTATGGGTCAATATTGAGAAAAAGGGGGAAAATGCCATGTTTAGGTATATTCGGGTCATTAGGGTAATTAATGACATTTATTATGAAATAATGAAATTGGCGCATTATGTGATAGAATGGTGGAGTTGGAATTATTAATCACTCACCTTAGTAAATTGTTGATATTTATCTGTTGGATGTAATTATTATCTGTTTAGAAATAATTGCTTTAGGCTATCGGTGGAGGATAGTCTTGATTGTTGTAGACAATGCATGATGATTGGGCAAATTGAAACTAATCAATTGAGTATGTCATTGAATATGACGGTTGGATTAATACAACAAATATGTGTATTGGTTGATTATGTATATGATACTTGTTTACATACATTGTTTTGTGTGGGAGGAGATAGGGGATGTACTCCACGGTTTAGGGGGAGATAGGAGATGGACTTTTAAACCGGATGTTATTTGGGAGAAGATAGGGGATGGACTCCATTGATACAGCAAATGTGTGTATCTATTGAAGTATTGATACAACAAATATGTGTATCTGTTAAAGTGTTGATACAGCAAATATGTGTATCTATCGTGAATTATGGATGTGTGTGTTGATATGAATGTTATCTCATTGGAAATGAATTGTGGATAAAGGAATTGTTTTTTATATATATGAGATGCAATCTCATTTGAATTGTTTGGCCAGGTTCTGAGCCATGTTTCTGAATTGAAAACCTGTTAAGTAAAGGAAAGTAAAATGACCAAGGACATATTTGTCATGGGTTTGAATTGTGTTGTAAGTTGGTTGACCGGTGTTAACATCTATCGAATGCTCATGTTTTAGTTATCGCTCATAGTATGTTTAGCATATCTCTACTGGGCGTTGGCTCACCCTATATGGGACATCAGTTTTAGGTACAGGTAGTATGCCACCTCCAAGAACGTAGCTTGGAAGGCTTGAGGCTGTAGGACTTCTCTTTTTGTTGTTTTGTTGTGTTACATGTATATCAAGCCAATGGCTTATTTTGTGTAGAGTTAGTACTCTCCCTTTTTGTAACAAAGTGTTGGCTTGGAAAATTGTAAGCCCGTGGGGCATTTACTTTTGATGTCAACATGTAATACATTTGTAAGAAACACTCTGATGAATGTAATTATGCTTTGTTCACTTTTGTCCAAGCATGTCAATATTCTATGTTTTATGGGTTTATTTTGAGGGCGTTACAGTTGCCAACTTGGAAGTCATGATGGCTGGTGGATAAAATTACATAGTTGCCGTGCTTGATAGGTTGGGCTAGAGAAACAAACCAATTTCAAAATGTTTTATTACTTGCTTTATTAATAGTCAAGGCATTACCAACTTTTGATTGATTTAAGGAAATTTATATTCGCACTCTTTATATTTTTACTCTTGTGTTATTTTTATTTTTATAATTTTAATTGACTCAATTTTAACATTAATTTATGATTTTATCTCAATTTAGTTTAATTGATTATAATTTTTAGTGTTTTTTTTTTTGTGAAAAATGTAAGCATGAACATGTTTCATCTTTTATAGCTAAAAAATTGTAAACTTATTCGATTCAATTCTCAATTCAGTAATAGTTTTTCTTTCAACAACCAATATCAATGTTATCAATTGGACTAAATTAATATAAAATTTAAAATTAAGAATTCAAAATAAATTAATTGAAATTATTCAAATTAAAATGACATAATGGACCAAATATAGGAATTATCGGCATAATTTTTTTATTAGAATTAAAGAAAAAATCACTGTTGCCAACTTGGAAGTCCTGATGGCTGGTGGATAAAATTACATAGTTGTCGTGCTTGACAGGCTGGGCTAGAGAAGCAAACCAGTCCCAAAATGTTTTATTACTTGCTTTATTAATAGTCAAGGCATTACCAACTTTTGATTGATTTAAGGAAATTTATATTCGCACTCTTTATATTTTTATTCTTGTGTTATTTTTGTTTTTATAATTTTAATTGACTCAATTTTAACATTAATTTATGATTTTATCTCAATTTAGTTTAATTGATTATAATTTTTCATTTTTTTTTTTTTTTTTGTGAAAAATGTACACATGAACATGTTTCATCTTTTATAGCTAAAAAGTTGTAAACTTATTTGATTCAATTCTCAACTAATTCAGTAATGTTTTTTCTTTCAACAACCAATATCAGTGTTATCAATTGGACAAAATTAATATAAAATTTAAAATTAAGAATTCAAAATAAATTAATTGAAATTATTCAAATTAAAATGATATAATGTACCAAATGTAGGAATTATCAACATAATTTTTTTATTAGAATTAAACACAAAAATCACTGTTGCCAACTTGGAAGTCACGATGGCTGGTGGATAAAATTACAAAGTTGTCGTGCTTGACAGGCTGGGCTAGAGAAGCAAACCAGCCCCAAAATGTTTTATTACTTGCTTTATTAATAGTCAAGGCATTACCAACTTTTGATTGATTTAAGGAAATTTATATTCGCACTCTTTATATTTTTACTATTGTGTTATTTTTGTTTTTATAATTTTAATTGACTCAATTTTAACATTAATTTATGATTTCATCTCAATTTAGTTTAAATGATTATAATTTTTAGTTTTTTTTTTTTTTGTGAAAAATGTACACATGAACATGTTTCATCTTTTATAACTAAAAAATTGTAAACTTATTCGATTCAATTCTCAACTAATTCAGTAATATTTTTTCTTTCAACAACCAATATCAGTGTTATCAATTGGACTAAATTAATTTAAATTTAAAATTAAGAATTCAAAATAAAATTAATCGAAATTATTCAAATTAAAATGACACAATGGACCAAATGTAGGAATTATCGACATAAGTTTTTTATTAGAATTAAAGACAAAAATCACTGTTGCCAACTTGGAAGTCATGATGGCTGGTGGATTAAAATTTATGTATGTTGTCGTAGGAGCAGTGCCGTGGGCCTAAAGTAGCAACACCGTCCCAAAAGTTTTATATTTTAATTGCTTTATTAATAGTCAAGGGATTACCAACTTTTCTTTGATTTTAAGGAATTATTGTATTCGCACTCTTTATATTTTTACTCTTGTGTTATTTTTGTTTTTATAATTTTAATTGACTCAATTTTAACATTAATTTATGATTTTATCTCAATTTAGTTTAATTGATTTTAATTTTTAAGTGTTTTTTTTTTTTTTGTGAAAAATTATAGCGATCCCGGTTCTTTCTCTTTTGACTATTGTATTCCGGACTTAGGTTCTGTGGAGTTGATATTATATATATCTTGTTTCTGTCCTTCATTACTTTGTATTTGAGTTATAGGATGTTTTGGGCAGGTTGTTATAGGTTGGGTGTGATTGGGAGCAAATGGTTGCTGCCCAGATTTTGGTGTCTTCGCTCGAGCGAGACTTTTGTCACTCGAGCGAGCTCTGTGTTTTAGATCCTTCGCTCGAGCCAGGGTTCCTTCGCTCAAGCGAGAGTTGAGTTTTTGTGTCTGGTGGCTCGAGCGAGAAGTCTTGCACTCGAGCGTGCGTCTGCGTCTCATTTTGACCTGAGAGCTGTGTTTCTTGGCTCGAGCGAGATTTCCTTCGCTCGAGCGAGCGAGGTGTATGTTTTGGGTTTCTTCGCTCGAACGAGCATTCTTGCGCTCGAGCGTGCTTCTGGGTTGCAGACCTGAAGCTTCAAATTATTGGCTCGAGCAAGGCTTTCTACGCTCGAGCGAGAATTCTTTCTGTCTGGTCGCTCGAGCGACCACTCCTTCGCTCAAGCGAGCCTGTGTTATATCCGTATATAGCAGCAGGATTACACTTCACTTTTTCATCTCTTTCATTTTCAAAACCCTAGATCCGAGCTCTCTCTCTCTCTCTCTCTATACACCTTCTCTCTAGGGATTGATCTACTTCTAGTGTGTTTCTACCCTAAGTTCTTTGTAAGAAAGGTAAAGAGTTATGTAGGCTACATTCTAATCTGAAAAATAGTGGATTTGGAGCACTTTGGATTTCCACCATCTTCTCCTTTGGGCTTCTAATTTCGAGGTAGGGATACCCTACTCCATCTTATGAGCTTTGTCTTTGATTTTGGTCATTTTGATTAGTTGATGATGTTGTGCTATTTTTGGAAAAATTGGGGTTATTGTGTAATTTATGAAAGAGGGGTTTTCAAATATTAAAACCCATGTGTAAGGGAGATTATGAAAAAAAATGGAATTTTTGTTGTTGGATTGGTGAAATCAAACCGTAGGGTTGATATTGAGAAAAGGGGTAAATACCCTAATTGTTGAAATAAATTAATTGGTATAATTAATTTTGGGAAAATGTGAAATTGAGTTGAAATCCATGAAATTAGGGAATTATGAGATTAAATGGTGTAGTTGGATAATTTAATCACTCACTTATGAAATTGTTGATATTATATCTGTTTGATGCATTTATTATCTGTTTAGAAATAACTGCTTTGGGCTATCGGTGGAGGATAGTCTTGATTGTTGTAGACATTGTATGTTGATTAGGGAAAACTGAAACTAATCACATTGAATATGTCATTGAGTATGACGGTTGAATTAGTACAGCAAATACGTGTATTGATTGATTATTGTATATGACAAGTGTTAAATACATTGTATATACATTGTGTTGTGTGGGAGGAGATAAGGGATGTACTCCACGGTTTAGGGGAAGATAAGGGATGGACTCCTAAACCGGACATTGTTTGGGAGGAGATAGGGGATGTACTCCATTGATACAGCAAATATGTACTCCATTGTTTGGCAGGAGGGTATTGGTCAGGCCAATATGGCCGAGCCAGTAGGTCAGCAGGCCATGGGCGCCTTAGCCCGCGAGATGGCAGCAGCTTTGAGGGAATCCATGGACATTCTCAGAACTGAGAATCAAGTCCAGGCCCATGTTACTGAGGCAGGGCCTTCTTTCTTGAAGAGGGAGTTTTTCCGGTCTAATCCGGATGAGTTTTTGGGGGATCCGAAAGAGCCACCACTAAAGGCCAACGAGTGGCTTGAACAGATGACTAAGACGTTTGAGATGCTTGGCATCGAAGACGGGGCATTGAAGGTGACCTTGGCGTCTTTCCAGCTGAAGGGAGACGCGGGTCAGTGGTAGAAGTTTGTGAGGGGCCGTATTGAAGGGACTTGGGAGGCTTTCATTGTTGCCTTTCAGGAGAAGTTTTTGTCTCCAGTTGTTAAGGAGAAGTTGAGATATCAGTTTTGTCAGCTCAATCAGCTGGGTATGCCTGTAGCTAAGTTTGAGGCTGCATTTACTAGCTTGTCGAGGTTTGCTCCTGAGTTAGTGGCGTCTGAGGAACGCCGTTGTTTGAAGTTTGAGAAGAAGTTGAAGCACGAGCTCAAGACTAGAGTCGCGGGGTCCATGATCCGAGAGTATGGGTGTCTTGTGGATGCTGCAGCGCATATGGAGATTATCATGCGTGAGGAGAAGGAGAGGATGAGGGGCTCCAAGAGGAGTCAGGATGGCCAGAGGGATGGTAGGACGCAGAGGGGTTCTAACCCTCAGCAGCCCCATGGAGCTTTTGCGAGATCTACCTTTCCAGTGCCGAGTGCAGGTTCTGGGACAGGCAGTCAGGGAGACATCACTTGTTACAAGTGTGGTCAACTGGGCCATAAGTCTCCAGCTTGCCCGCAGAAGGGTGGAGGGCAGAGAGCAGCTTCATCTTCGGCTCGACCTCAAAGCCAGAGTCAGGGCAGAGGTCAGCCGCTTTCTTGTTACTAGTGTGGTCAGGCGGGGCACCTGAAGAGGTTTTGCTCGCAGTTGAGTGGCACATCTGGTGCATCTGGGTCGAGGCAGAGTTTTCAACCAGCTCAGTCTGTTTAGGCCTCAAGAGCCAACCAGGAGGCTTTATCGTCCAAGTCTGTGCAGCAGTCTTTTGCTCCTAGGGGTGAGCTGGTAGATCAGAGACCTTCTGGGCGCGTGTATGCTGTTACCACGCAGGATCTGGTACCGGCTCCATCTGTTGTGAGAGGTACCTTTTTGTTTTGCAACTCGGTTGCCAATGTGTTGATTGATACGGGTGCATCACATTCCTTTTTATCTGCTGCATTTGCATCTGTTTTGGGATTGGAGTTAGCGCAGTTAGCATCTCCTATATGTGTTGTATCGCCTGTTGGGGGCGAATTGATTTTGAAACAGGGGTGTCGGGGCTGTGATATTAAGGTTGCTGACCGCCGGCTTCCATTTTCCTTTGAAGTTATGACTATGTCAAGTTTTGATGTTATTTTGGGTATGGACTGGCTGTCGTCATACCGGGCTATTATCGATTGTTACCGCCAGAGGGTTACTATATGTACCTTGAGCAGGGATTGTTTCCATTTCTTGAGGGATCGGGTTGATAGTGTGTTGCCACCGGTGTATGATCCGCAAGGGCGGAGTGAGCTTAGTGGTCTTCTCGCTAGCTTTATGAGTGGTGAGTGTGACGAGACCCAAACTTTATTGCCGAGAGTGGTTTGTGAGTATTCGGATGTTTTTCTAGAGGACCTTGTTAGCTTACCACCTCATCGAGAGATTGAGTTCTCTATTGATTTAGTGCCCGGCACGGCGCCGATTTCTATGGCACCATATCGTTTTGCTCCAGCCGAGTTGATTGAGTTGAAGATTCAACTCCAGGAGTTGCTTGATAAGGGCTTCATTCGCCCTAGTACTTCACTGTGGAGAGCACCGGCCCTCTTTGCTGAAAAGAAAGATGGGGCTTTGAGACTTTATATCGATTACTGAAAATTGAATCGGGCTACGGTTAAGAATAAGTACCCTATGCCTAGCATTGATGATTTGTTTGACCAATTGAAGGGTTCCCGTTGTTTCTCTAAGATAGACTAGAGATCGGGTTACCACCAGTTGAGGGCCAGGGAGGAGGATATTCCGAAGACGGCATTCCGTACGCGGTATGGCCATTATGAGTTTCTGGTGATGCCTTTTGGGCTCACTAATGCACCGGCAGTGTTTATGGATTTGATGAACCGATATTCTGGGAATTCTTAGATCGTTTTGTAGTCGTCTTCGTGGACAACATTCTGATTTATTCATCTTTTGAGGAGGAGCACGAGGAACACATGAGAGTGGTGCTTGAATTCCTTAGAGCCCATAAGCTGTATGCCAAGTTTAGGAAGTGTGAGTTCTGGCTAAGAGAGGTCAAATTCTTAGGCCATGTGGTCTCCGGAGAAGGGGTGTCTGTTGATACATCCAAGATTGAGGTAGTGCAAGATTGGGCACAGCCTAAGAGTGTATTTGAGATCCGCAGTTTTCTGGGATTAGCTGGGTATTACCGCCGGTTTGTGAAAGATTTTTCCAGGCTGGCTTCGCCGTTGACTAGATTGATACGGAAAGGGGTCAAATTTGTATGGAGTGAGACTTGTGAAAAGTCGTTCCAAGAGCTGAAAGTTAGACTAACTGTCGCTCCAGTGTTGATCATTCCAGAGAGAGGTTTGAGTTATGCTGTCTATTGTGATGCCTCATGAGAGGGTTTGGGTTGTGTGTTGATGCAAGAGGGGAAAGTGGTGGCCTATGGCTCGAGACAATTGAAAATACACGAGAGGAATTACCCTACCCATGACCTAGAGCTGGCAACTGTGATTTTTGCCTTGAAGATTTGGAGGCACTACCTTTATGGTGAGAGATTCAAGGTGTTCTCAGATCATAAGAGTCTGAAATATCTGTTTACACAAAAAGACTTGAACTTGAGACAGAGGAGGTGGATGGAGTTTATTGAGGATTACGACTTTGCGTTGCACTATCACCCGAGGAAGGCCAATGTTGTGGCCGATGCCCTTAGTAGGAAATCCATCAGTGATGTAGCTTGTATAGCCATCCGGGAGTGGGAGATGTTGGGTGCCATTGGCGAGTTTGATTTGCTTCTGGGCGAATCTGTTGAGGCTGCGGCCTTGTTTTCTGTTATTGCGCGGCCTACACTTGTGACTCGAGTGTTAGAGGCGCAGAGAGGTGACCTTGAAGTAGAATCCCTCCTAGAGAAGATCTCCAGTGGGAAAGCTAAGAAAGGTTTGACTGTGTATCCCGACTTGAGTGTGAGATACCGAGACCGTTTATTTGTGCCGGAGTCCTGCCGAGAGGAGGTACTCCGAGAGTTTCACCGTTCACGTCTTGCGGTGCACCCGGGAGGCACAAAGATGTATCCTGATTTGGGTCGCCAGTTCTGGTGGCGAGGTCTGAAGAAGGATGTGGCAGCTTTCGTGTCGAAGTGCCTTACTTGTCAGCAAGTGAAGGCCGAACATCAAAGGCCAGCGGGTTTGTTACAACCCTTGCCTATTGCCGAGTGGAAGTGGGAGCATGTCACTATGGACTTCGTTGTAGGTCTTCCAAGGACTCAGCGGGGTGGTGATGCTATTTGGGTGGTTGTAGACCGGTTGACTAAGTCGGCGCACTTTATCCCTATGCGCGTCAAAGATTCGGTAGATCATCTTGCCGATTTGTATGTTCGGGACATAGTGAGGTTGCACGGGGTCCCAGTGTCGATCGTCTCAGATAGAGATCCGCGTTTTACTGCTAGGTTGTGGCAGAGTTTGCAGAGTGCCTTAGGCACTAGTTTGACCTTTAGCACGGCTTATCATCCTCAGACTGACGGACAGTCCGAGCGTATTATTCAGATCCTTGAGGATATGCTTCGGGGTTGTGTTCTTGACTTTAGTGAGTCGTGGCAGAGGCACTTGCCCTTGGTGGAGTTTACCTACAACAACAGTTTTCAGTCGAGTATCGGTATGGCACCATTTGAGGCCTTGTATGGCCGACCTTGTAGGTCGCCCGTTTGTTGGGCCGAGGTGGGTGATGCACTTTTGTTGGGCTCGGAATTGGTAAGGGAAACAACGGAGAAAGTTGAGCTTATCCGTAGGAGGCTTGTTACAGCCCAGAGTCGCCAAAAGAGTTATGCCGACCGTAGGAGGAGACCGTTGGTGTTTGAGATGGGTGATCATGTCTTTCTGAAAATATCACCTAGGCGGGGTTTGATGAGGTTTGGGAAGAGTGGGAAGTTGTCCCCTCGGTTTATAGGTCCTTTTGAGATCCTTGAGAGGATTGGCGAGGTTGCCGACCGTTTAGCTTTACCGCCGCAGTTGTCCGGAGTGCATGACGTGTTTCATGTTAGTACGCTTCGGAAGTATGAGTCGGATCCGTCACATGTATTGGATTGGGCCGACTTGGAGGTAGATTGTAACGCCCTCAAAATAATCATCAAACCCAACATTCTTGACATGCATATATATAAGAGAATAAAGCATATTCCCATTAATCAGAGTATTCTTTACAAAAGTATTACATGTTGACAACAGAAGTAAATGCCCTATGGGCTTACAACTTTCCAAGCCAACACTTGGTTACAAAAGAAGAGTACTAACTCTAACAAGTTAAGCCCTTGGCTTCAAATTTACATGTAATACACAAAAGATAACAACCAAAAATCCTTCAGCCTCTAAGCCTCCCAAGCTATGTCCTTGGAGGTGGCATGTCTCCTGAACCTGAAAATGATGTCCCATATAGGGTGAGCCATAGCCCAATAGAGATATACTAAACCATATATAAGCAATGACTAAAACAATAGCATTTGATAGATGGTTAACACTTATAAAACAATTTACAACATCATCCAATTCCATGACATAAGTCCATGTTACATTTCACTTTACTTTACTTATCAACTCATTTCATAAACGTGGCTCAGAACCTGGTGTAGACACCCCATTTTTGACCGACCTTAAGACTCAGACGTCATCGATTGAGCACTCGGTGATTGCGCATGTTGTGCTCGTTCTGAGGTCACGGAGTCTCGGCTGAGAGCTTTGCCTCCGAACTTCGGGACTCTTTTGTGCTTTACCTCGGTTTGCGAACCAGGTCTTATTTTCTCTTCCCGAAGGGATGGAGAGGTCTCGTAGACCATCTCTCAGTGGCCATAGGCTATTTTTCGTGGTCGTACACCACTGTTCCCGTTTGGAGACCAGTTTTCGATTTTTGGAGCCGTCGGCTGTGCGCCTCGGTTCAGGACCGCTTAACTTTCTCCGTTTGCTCCGGTTTTTGGCACACACCTTGTTTCCTCTCTCTAGAGGACACTGTGGCCCAGGAGACCACCTTCGTGGTCGTACGCCACTTTCGATGCTTAACAGTCAGTTTTCGGGGCACCCGGCTGCGCGTTTTGCCCCCCAAACCCTCGTTTTGCATCGGTGTGGGTTCATTTTTGGCATGGACCCTAGTTTCATTGTTAAGAATGTGGTACTAGGGTGGGAGACCACATTTTCTTCTTGGAGATCACCTTTCCCTGGTCAGCCGATTTTCTTGTCAGGTAAGTGGTCTCCCTCACTTTTGGGGCACAATTACTGGTCTCTCATACCACCAATGAGTTGCATTCACCTGGGAGACCACCAATATGGGCCACTAACCACCTGACCCTTTTGACCCTAGTCAGCCGACCAGGGCAAGTGGTCGGCCGACCACATGAACTGGTCGGCCAGCCTTCTCCTTTTCTGTCTCACTAAGTTGATGCCAACTGTGCCAGCTGGAAGCCTCAGATTGCATCCTCCATACACGTGTATGGAGGATGTTTAAGCTTGGTTTTAAGCTTCTTGAAGAAGCTTTAGCCCCTCTCCTCTATAAAGGAAAGGCCCCTCTTCACTTGCAAGGGTTCAGAAAATTGCTAAGGCTCATGCATACACTCTCTCTTTGTATCTCTCCCATTTAGCTTCAAAGGTTGAAGTTCTTGGCCCCATTGCACTACACCTCCAAGCACAACACCTCCACTATCAACCTAAGCACCTTGGAGCCCATTTTTAGAGGTTGAAGGCTTGCTGTTTTGGTCCAGAAGTTGCTAGTCCCTTTGGCTACAAGGGTAACACTCTATTTTCCTCTTTTTATCATTGTTTTGCTTCATATCTTAGCTCTATTTGCAAGCATTTTTGGGCTTCGTCATAAACTGAAAAAAGTCTTATTTTGAGATTCTTAAAATGTTTGTTTAAGACCATTTTTCTATTGGGGGTCATCTACCCCCTTGCATGCTTCATTCCATCTTGTTTTGAGCTATGCCTTAGGGCCTTTGTGTTGAGCTTTGTTGGCCCTTTTGACCACTGAAATCCAGCGGATTTTCAGTGGTTATTATGTGTTTTTGAGCATCAAAATCAGAGAGGGATGACCCTCTCACCCCTTGTCTTGTTTTCTAGCATTATTGGCCTTACAAAGGAGCCCCTATTTGCATGTTTCAAAGCCATGTGTTAGGCCATTTTTGATGAGTTTTAGGACCTCCATGAGCTCTTTCCAGAGCTGTTTTTGCCATCTTAGGTGTCCCTCTTGCATGTGTAGAGTAACCCTCTTCATGGCCTTTCAAAGGAGCCTTTACTTGCATGTTTCTTAACCTCATTTCAGGCCCTTTTCAGTGAGTTTTAGGGCCTTCATAACCTGTCCAGAGGTGGTTTCATCATATTGGATGTCCATTATACATGTGTAGAATAACCCTCTTATTGGCCTTTCAAAGGAACATATCATTCTTGCATGCATTGACCATGTTTCCTTGGGTTTTTGGGCATTATTTGGCATGGCATACTTCTGAATTTTGTTGGTTTGGTGACCTCTTGATTGCCTCACATACTTGTAATGCAAACCCCCTTTACTAGCTTACATTGCATGCTTTGTTGGCCCTTGATTCTAGCATTTTTTGGCCATGCCTTAAACTGATTTTGTGCATATTTTGGACTGCCTTAGCTCTTTTTTTGGGTCTCATGGTCGAATGATGCTTGTTTTGCATGCTTGTAGTTCAATATCCATACCTAGCTTTGAGTTTTGAGGTCTATTACATGCATATACTGAGGTTTTTTCATGTTTCAAGGCCATTGCACATCATATTTCAGAGCTTATATGTATGCCATATTCCCATGATTTTCACTCTTTAAATGTGTTTGAGAGTTATGCATGAATGCCTTGTTTTCGGACCATTGAATGAGCTTCATTTCTTTGCATGTTGAGCCATCATTTTAGGCCATTTTCCCACTATCTTGGACATGCTTAGGGTTTGTTTGGGGTTGGTTTTGCCATTTGGGCATTGTTTCGTGTACCTCTAGTGTAACGCACTTCACTAGTTTCAGTATTCGGCCCATCTGGCATTCATCGTGTGAAGTGTTTGCATGATTCGGGACCATTGTGCATCATGTTTCAGAGCTGGATCATGTGCCATTCTATGCCATATTTCATCCCTTGCCATGCTTTGTTAGAGTTGCATGTTGTGCCTTAGGATCGGTCCTTTGCATTCGTACATGTTTGCATGTATTTCGGTTGTCTCATTTTCATCATTGGCCACTGATTTCAGTGTGGCTAAGGTCCACTCATATTGGTTTAAGT